>VWZP01009794.1:2813797-3207401 GCA_013396995.1 Dicaeum eximium | reverse complement strand
TTTTTTTTTGTGGTCAGACACAATAATTTCTAAAAGAATATTCAAAATTAACCAGGAATATTGTTTTGAGATATGCCTATAAATTCATAAAGAAATTATTTCTACTATTACATTGAAAATACTTGAAATTATTCCAGTTTTATTAATTTTAATGTGATCTAAGAATATTTTAAATTTTTTCAATATAAAACTTGAATATGTGCTACAACTTTGATAATACGAATACATGAAGTTGTAAGTACAGAAATTATATAAATTCCTGTGTTTGCTCTTGACGTATGGGGAGAGTTTTCTGAAGACTTTAAGGAGGATAATTTTGTTTATTTTTTTGTAAGGTTTAGTATTGCTTTACATATTTTCTATTTTTTAAAAGATTGAATTGTAGTATGAAATGGAAAGTGGAGAATTAAATGTTAAAAGCTGCCTAAGGGATATGGAGAGGCCCATGGGTAGCCAAGGTTGAAGAAAACATGAAATATCTTGTTAGTTTAGGTACTTGTTAGAAAAAAAAACCACAAAGTGTGCTCACTTTGCAATCTCCTTATATTTGCTATTCTCTTTACTGCAATTTTGTAAAATCCAAAGGAAAAAGAAGTAAAAATGGTGGGAACTGCACTTGTAGGTCCCTTAATAATTGTGAAAATTGCAACATTAGTCTTTGCTTCATAACAGGATTTCATTAAGACAGCTAGATGTAAACAATTTAAAATAAAATTGCTTTCAGTTTTAATAGTTTCTAAAGTACCATAATCTTTACAGTTATGATCCATGACACATTTCCAATAACTGAATATATAGATCCTGTCCTATCAGTATGGTTTTAAGGGGCTTTTTAGAGAAGATCCTTTGAATTTTTAATATGAAGGATGAAATTTTGGCGAAAAAAATTGTCTTCCCTTAGTAAGCTTTGGGAAGATAGATATCAAAGACCCTGCTTGAGCAGGGAGGTTGGACCAGATGATCTGCTGCGGACCCTTCCAGCCTTACCCATTCTGTGATTCTGTGATTCTCTGACAAAGATTAGAATTAAAATTTAGTTTTCCCCACAACAGGAATTAGAGACTATTTAAAAGATTTGCAGCAACTTCCACCTAGATTAATATTCTGCATGTAACACAGTAATGGGTTAGCCAGATGTGATTATATACCTACATTCACATCTGAGATGAACCACTTTCATCAGTGTTACATGAGTTCATTTATCACCAGCCTGAGAGTAGAAAACTTACAAGTCTTCATTTTGACATTTTGAAAAATATTAAGTGTGATGCTGATGTGTGATGCACTTAAATTTATCATAATTGTAACATATTTATTTCAGATTACAACCTAGCACAATTCTTTTACTGGCTAAAATCCACAGAAATCAGAAGATACTTGCAAATTCATTGTCCCGGAGGCCCTTTTGCTTAAGGTATTGCAGTTTCATTTTCCATGGATAATATTACATTTCCTCATAGGAGAGATTCTTAATTAAGTAAAATTCCAATATGACAAGAAGAATGTTGCTGACTGATGTGGAGAACTGGAGCACTTAGCATCTACGTATCCCAAAGGTCAAAATAATCTGCCAACAGTAAACAACTGAGTATCAGCTATATCAGTCTCTGAATTTCTTTTCTTGCAACCCAAGATTAAGGAGAGTTGAAGCCCACAGGTCTCCACAAACATTGTTTTGACATTTAGAAACGTTGTTAGAATGCTGGCGTGTGTTGCATCACATATGGGCTCTGATGTCTCATCAGTCCTGTTACAGCACTTTGACAACCAAAGCTGCAGAGCTGCTCCTAAGAACTGCTGGCATTGTAGGGCATGTTAAACACAAGGCAGAGTGCTGAGCTAATTCACCTTCCATTGGTGGTGAAAGCTTTTCTAGCATAAGCAAGGAAGCTGTGAAGAAGCAGCAGTAAGCTGCCATGTATGTGTGAAGAATGGGACTGCATCTTTTTGATTAAAGTTTAAAAGTATAAATTGTATAAATCTGAGCTGCCTTGCAACATGTTTCTGGTTTTGCCAGTAAAATTCTCAGAGAGGGAATACTCTGGGTCTTCACAGCACAAGGAATATTTGCTGTAAGCAGAGAACAAAATAAAAAATAAAAATAAATACAAAGCTGTGGTATGAATTAATTGATAGAAAAAGAAACCACCTTGAGTGACCTATTTTCTCCAACTGAACTCTTTCTACACTATTTCTGATTACTATGTAGTTTAACTTAGAGGTTTCAGCATTACATTTGCATGTCTTTATTTCAGTTAAATATACACGGTTTTCCTGTAAGTTCCTGGCAGTTTTCTTTCTTTAATAATGTCATCAGCTTTACAGCACATCAAGTGTGCTTGAATCTTCAAACATTTCTAGGATTTTTCTGTTCAATCTGTAGATGTAGGTCAATGCAATCCCACCAGTGATTCATGACACAATTCCATCTGGCTCATTACTCAAACTCAAGAGGAGATAGGAAAAGAAGATGGCACATAAAATTCAGAAATAAAGTGTTTATTTTCATAGACAGAAACCCAGTTGTCCCCAGTTGTCCCTAGTTCTGATACTTTAGCATCTGTCTTCATAACAGCAGCCATTTATGGAATCCTAAGTAGCACCTGCTCCTAAAGACCATCCTCTTCCTGCTGATCAGAAGCTTTTTTTACCAATGGTTTTAATAAACAACTGATGTTTCCCACATCTGTTGCTTATCCAAAATCTCTGATCCACTGTAGTAATTTTTTTAAATCACTCTTTTTGTCTAAGTCACCATTTATTTTATGTAAATAGGATAAAACTTGAAATACCTATCTCATTATTCAGTCTTCCCAATTTAATCAAGGTAGTACATGTTCATGACATAAAATTGTACAAACATTTCACTTTTAAAATTTTATATCTGCACGAAAAAGATCTAGTGACATATTTATATCTTATCCTAGCTTTTATTCCCAGAAAAAATGAAACCAACAAGCAACTTCTCATATAAAGTAGAAGCATTTTTCCTTTCAGGTATCTTTACTATCTTGACTATTTGGTAATTTTTTGTCCTCAATCCAACTGATTACCCTAGCTGTAGTTGACAGTAGAGTTGAAAACAAAAAAATTACCAACATGCAAAACTGTTTTTCTCTTTAGGAAATATTTAAGGGTTCAAATAAACTACAACATTGCCAGCAGAAAGGGCAGAAAACGGGTTACTCCAGGACACTGATAAGTTCTGTTGAGTGCTCTCAGTAGATTCAATATTTTCTAGCAGAAGAGAGGTATGAATTCACATGTCCCACACATAAAGCACAAGTACTTAACAAGGAGAAGTGTGAATTAGTCTCTTCACTGTCTCCATTCAGTCTTTCCACACGGCTTCAGAGAGGATCAACACTCCCTATCCCATGCATTTATGTGGTCAGAGTCCTAGTAGTGACTTTCTATTGTTTTTCCTCTGCTCATATGGATACAAAAGGAATGCCAAATAAAATACATATCCAATATTCAGTTTATATGCAATATAAATATACAATTAAAATAAATATATTGTATACAAATATACAATACTTTCCCTTTTTTTGAAAGGATTACAAACAATGTATTCCCTCTTTTTACATATTAGGCATCCTATTTGGACCATGTTCAACTGGCATAATGGAACAGATGTTTGTGTAATCCACTGCTATCTCAACTAACTTCTCATAAAAGCAGGAAGATGAAATTGTAAAATGTCAGTTGCTGGAAAAATCAAGTTGGGCTAATTCTGTAACTAAGTTGAATACAGGCTCTACTTTTCAAAACCTGCTTCTGAATTGTACTATCAGTCTCTCAGTATCCCTGCTATTTTCTAGGCTATGTGCACATATAATACAGTGAACTCATCAACAAATACAAAGGTAGATGTCTAAAGTCAGCTATAAAGTTTCCATTGAAAGTGTGACTTGTTCTGTACAAAGCTACATTTGCAGAATGTATTCTTGTATTTCACTTCCATTTTACTTCCCAGATAACTTTCCATTTCAGTCATAAATTGTATATTCATCATATCCTTTAATCTTCTTAACCTAAGTCCAGTAAAAATAAGCAGATTTTTAATTAAGAAAACTGCAAGCAACCCAATCATCTATAGCTGGAGAAAGAAAAGCAAATGATGGTTGTGTGGGTATAATAATGTGCTGTGATCAAGACTGAATCATAGCTGAAACCTGAAGCTGATTGTCCCGTTGTGGGTTGAATGAAATGTGAAAAAATAATTTAATGCATGCAAAACCTTTACACAGATTCCTAAGTGAATTACAAAAACTAAGGTAGTTGCTTTAAAAATAAATTATATTTCAGTGCTTCCACATGAGTATTAATCTGTATCCCTGGACACTTTATCCTTCTATGATGGAAAAAAGTAAAGCAAAATAAAGAATCCTGAACAATTCATGGTTTTATTAAAACCAGTGCATTTTCACGGTCCTTTAAAAAAGAAAAAAGAGGCTGCCTTTGTTTTAGTATTACTTTGTATTACTTCTATTTTTCTTTTAATATCCAGAAATTTTTAGCAACTTATTTATTATTACTTTCATTTCAAGAATACCTGATGGGAGACATGCCTGAGCAATATAATATTAGATGTGGTAAAGAAAATGAGTAAAAAGCTCCTTCCCAAAGGCCTCTTTCCCTAAAATTAAGACAAAGAAAAGAGTAGAAAGACTGCTAGAATACAGAGGCACATTTTTCTGCTTTTTCTGGTTTGTTCTGTTTTGGTTTATTTTTTTTTTTTAAGCATGATTATACCATATTGTTCATGTAGCAAAGTATTTGTTTGTTTATCTATAGTGCACCCTCAGGAGGATGCTTAGGAGTATATCTTTGGGGAGGAATAAATACAGCTCTATAATTTTAGAGTATAAAATTCAGCAAATAAGTCTTTACAAAATTGGCAGCTAAACCCATTCTACATTGTCATCATTAGGAGTTTCACATTAACTTTACCAAGACTAAGATGCTTCTGAAGTGTCATCCAAACAGGCTCATTCAGACGTTTGATCCCAGAATGTCTGAGATGCACATGGTTTCTCTCTGATGGAATGCTCTCATGGAAAGCCCTGTGAGAATGTTGTCTTTGGTCTAAACATGGAGGGTTGCTCAGAAACTCACACAGAATATGAAAGTATCCCATTCACTTATGAGCACATTGTTCACTTCAAAGAGAAATCTTGAGTTTAAAGCTTTGCTTTAAGAGCTGTGTTTACCCTGAACCTTATGCTGTGTCTGAACAGATTGTCACATCCAATGTTTAAAAGCTGAAACAGCATATGGAAGTATTGGAGGTATTGATGTTGCCTAATGTTTTAACTTTGTTTTTATGTTCAGGAATGTTAATTGGACCCACACAAATGCTCTCAAATGCAGCATCCTGGATTTTTCCCCTCTTTTAATTTCTATAATTTATTGAGCTTTTTTATCATTTATGTTGCTGGTTTATATTTCACAAACCAAAAGTAGTGCAATGCAAAACCTAGTGAATTGATAGGAGCAAGGAGTAGTAGACTGTCTACAATTGCTTCCTGATCTCCACAACAAAAGCTATGATTGTCATCTGAGAATTCTGTATAAAAGGCTCTTCCAGTAGAGGCATCTTCATTCAGGGCGTCTGCACAACAGCAAACAATATAGTTGCTACAATGTTTCTCTCTCCACATAAAAACCTTACCACTCTCTCTCCAATAGATTGTTTTATTTAAAGACACTGTATATGTTTAACTGTTTTGTTGTAGAAGCCTTATGAATCTCATACTCTTTGCATAGCCTGTACTTGATGTATCTGCATCAAAAGAGGTGAACAAGGGTCAAAATCTAATTCAGGACATATGGTTGTCCTGAAATCTTTCTAGACATTCCCCACAAATTAATTTTAACATCTTAAGATCTTGTATATTAGGAAACTAACATAATGTTTAAAAATTCATTTATTTCTGAGTTGTTAGTTATTTTACTATCATTTGAAAGACAAAACAAGCAAAGTTGGGGTAAGGATAGTATCTCTAAAACTTTTTTGAACAATTCATGGTAGCAGGAAAGAGGCATGATTTCATTAAATCTCATTAAACCTCATAGAGGATAACTTTAAAATCTTCTTTTTTCTCTTTATGTAACCTGTTTACTTGAAGAGTAAATTAGTTCCTTGTGTTTTGTAAATATTCTTTCAAACATGTATATTGCTTAAGAAAAGATCATTCTCTTTATGTGAGAAGCTGTAAAATGCTGTACTTTTCAGATAGGCTAAAGTTGCCTTTGTCTTTAAATAATGTTCTGCTAAATTTCTGTCTGGAAAGAGATCACTGAGACTCTAAAATACTGTTGGGACTGAAGTACAACATAATTCTTGGTTGTATGAAATACAGATGAAACTCTAGATACTCAAAAAAACAAAATGTAAAATTTTGTCAGTGAAAGATGTGTTTTTTCATTGGGGGAAAAGATGCCTCAAGTTTTAGCTTTTATATTTTTCAGATTCTGCACTGCTTTAGTGTGTAGTTCTGAGCTTCATATTGGGGGATAGTAAGCTCTCTTCACAGAGTAGGTAGACAAAACAATTCCTTCTCTAGCTGGGACCAAGGACAACCGATCCAAATTTCAGGTCCAAGAGCGTAAATAGCAGAATGAAAAGAGAAAAACAAGAAGGATGAGACTTCATAATCTAAAGCTATAATTGGACAATTAACTCCAATATGCTGGTGGACCAGAACTTATGGAAGTGTGAGACCTGTGACCAGTTGTCCATTTTTGTGACCATTTTGGGTTCATCTGGGGTGCAGCCCTGGCTGGGGTCTTGTGCTACCCAAGGTGTACCCATTGAGGCCTCCTAATAAATACCTACTTTATTCTTTAACTCCATCTGGTCTCTGTTCTAGATCAGCCTTCACAAGGCATCAGACCAACACAGCTTTTTCAGCAGCATCAGTCTCCTTGACGAGGGAGAAAAATCATAATTCCAAGGGCATTCCAAATGGACCCCAGATGATCCATTAAGCAACCAAATCCATTTGCTTTCAGCATTGGGGAAAGAAGCTTCCTGCTGTTCTTTCTTGCCTGATACAACCTGCTGGCTCCAGGATCAAATCAAGACCCTTATGCCTTTATCTTTTTTAGGAGCACATTTCATCAAGTATGTATCCTAAGAATAACTGTAAAGCTGTATGTTAAAAAATACAGAAAATCCAGACTTCCTGTCAGGTTAGACTCAAAGTTTTAGTTTTCCTTACTCCAAAAAGAGGAAATTTCCAAAGGGCTAACACAGGCATCTAGGATAGATATCACCAATGTACAGAAAACCACAGGCCTACTCTTCCTGAAATGGTTTCTCAATTTTTCTGTGTTTCCAGGAGGTTTTCCCCCATTTTTGAAGCCCTGAATACAATACTAGCAATTGAAAGGCTCACATTTTATACAAAAAATTTGGAGGTAATATAAGGTTACCATAATAAGATTTTGTTCTAAAATATGTTCAGCCCTTCTCTTCTGAGCTTTCAGGTCAAATGAGTCTAGTGGTAAAATGGAAAAAATGACATAGGAAGCTCAAAGTAAGACAATGAGAATATAACCCACCTTGCACTTAGGCACAATGTATGAGGCTTTTTCTGGTTACCAAGGTTAGGTTCAGGCAAAAGAAGCCTCTGTCCTCTGGTACATCTTATTCCTGTAAGATATAAAGTGCTGACTTCACAGGAGCTGCATTTGCTGAACATCTTTCAGGAGCTGAGTCCTTAAGTTCACTGACAGCAGAAGAAAGAGATGATTTTAAGGCAGTTTGCAAACCTGTATTGTGGAGGACTTTATCAGCAACAGTGGTCTGGTACAGCTGGGAAGGCCACAGGGCAAAGCTGCATCACTTCAGAGCCTGTATCTTCTGTTTTTCTGAGGCACTAAAGACGTGAATAAAAATACTGCAAGGGAAGAGGAATTGCTTTGTAATTAAATGACAAACGTTATTCAAGAATATAGAAAACAGTCATCCTGTCTTTCCATGTCTCCCCTGGAGTGTGTTTAACAGAGCTGGTCTGTAAGAAATTCCTTAAGGGAAAGTCTTTGCAGCACATGTTTGCAAGAGAGGAAGAGGGACTGGAAATATTCAAATTGGAAATATTCAAATACTTCTGAAATTATTTAGGGTCTGTATATCCTCTCTTTAAAGGCACAAAGCTCTAATTGCGATGTTCTGTCTTATTTCCATGCTAAATTTAATTTTAAGTTTTCTGAGCAGACAGTATAACCTTGAGTACTATTAAGCATATATGAAAACATCTAAAGTCTGCTTTATTATTTCTAAGGAAAAGACAATATGGGACTTTGCTAAAATGTAGGAAATAATAAATGAAATTAAAATGAAGAGCTTCTAGTTAATGGAAGTAGATATATAAATTGCCTATAAAAAAACCCAAAGTTTCTGTTTATTTTTCCTGTGGTGGGACATGACACCAATAACAAATGACAGTGTGTAGCACATTTAAGATATTACAATCTTAATATACAATATAATTGTCTTGAAGGCATTACAATCACAGGACAAAAAATGTCATAGTTTATAATTTTGGGAATATGAAAGATACTACTTCAAAAGACCTCACAGCATTTAATTTCCTTACATTAGCTGTGATGGCTTATAAAAGATGAGAATTTTATATGTAAATTTAATCTCAGAGAGGACTTGCAATATGCTGTAAAGCCACAGAACTCCAGGTAAATGGTCTGAAATTCTGGCTTGCTGGACTGGAAATTCCTAGCATGGTTATGTTTCTTCCATTTAGTCCATATAGTAATTCAAAGTAAACATCCCAGAATGGATGCAATTAACACCTGCTCTGCTCTCTCAAATTTCATAAACTAAACAGAGTTGAGCCAAGACAGTTCTTAGAAGATGTAGGTACTTCCTTATATATGGCTCATGAGGAAGTAAGCTGTTATATTTGATGCTCTTCTGTCTTTTCTTTCCATATGTATGAAGGGAATTGTGTTATCTTCTCTAAATGCATTTAAAAAAAAAAAGAAAAGAAAAAAGTTTACTTAAATTTTAAACTGTGGAAAGGATGAAAGATTACCTAGAACTACAAGCAATCGATTTGGAAAATAATGTTGTTTGGGACATTATGTCATTCAGGGACTACTAAAAAGAATGAAATAGCCATTTTGTAACCTTGCAGGTATTAAGATTTTATCATTAACATGACTTTATAATAGAAATCATTTTGCCATCAGGAATGCCATCCCATAAGCAACTGGGAATCCTTGGTAGAAACTGTACATGATAGGAAGACTGGTTTCACAAATCGGGGCTATTTTTTTGTGGCTGTGTTTCTTGGTATCTCACAAGTTGAACTTGCAGTTACTTGGAAGATATTTTGCTTTCCCAAGAAATTTGATTAGAGACTGATCCAAAGATATCTGGGTCTAATTGCAGAAATTCTTTGCACCTGGTGTCTTTTTCTTTTGCACTGTATCAGACTTAAAGCATTTACTTGAAGGAAATTTGCTAGAAAGGATGAGTGCTGCTAACTATCTGTTTGGTATGGATTCACAGTTCTTGCCCACACAGTAAAACCATTTGAATTAAAGTAATCAAGAGAAATAGATTTTTTTCCTTCATAGTTTGTTATTATGACTGGAGACTGGTCATTTCCCATCCAGCTGTGCTTTCAAATACTGTGGGCAATTTTCTGTGATTTAAAGTAGAATGCAACCAGGAAAATAACAAGATTTTGAAGTAAATTTTACCATGAAAAAATAATAATACACTATGCTTTTTATCAGTTCATTAATTGTATTATGTAGATAACCAAAGGAAAAAAACCCATTAAAGCAATGCTATTATAATTCAGATACTGCACAAATAGTAATACATCCAGTTTGCAAAATTAAGACCTCTTTTTATTCTGCAGTTAAATGCTTCCACCATTTTGCATAAAATAAACTGTGTAATATAGTTTCTAAGGTAAATTTCCAAATCCTGGAACCAAAATCTAACACTGCTCAGCAACTGGGTGAGCAACATAAACCCATCTGTAGGTGGAAGTTACACATTAGCTGAGAATCTAAAGATTAATGCTCTGAACTTGTATCTTTTACCATTACTGAGCATCTGACTGAGTACATACATGTACAGATAAAGCTAATCTCTTCCCAGACAGCTGCACTAACATAGCACTGTACTTTATCTTTTATTTCAGGGCTCAGTATTAGGGATTTTGAGTAACTCTTGGTTTTGTGATAACAGAGCTATAAAGTTTTTATCCAAGCCTGGTTTATATCCAAACAGTTTAGGAAGTTAAAGCTCTCATCCAACCACAGTTGTACAGAAATACACCAAATTATATTGGTTACTTAAGAATTTTATTATTTATATTGCTATATTTATACTCAGAAAATTTGGAAAGCTGTGGGGGGAAAAGTAAAATTACAGACCAGATACCAATAATGCATTGATGTGTAAAGGTCTTCAAAGCTTTACANNGAATGATTGAAAAAGATATAAAAAAATTAAAAAAAAAAAAAAAAAAAAAAAAAAAAGTAAGCTTTCTTCCCTTTTGTCTGTGTGTGGGCTATTAATAATATTCCTAGCAATGTTCTAATCCAAATATCAAAAATTATTTAAAATTTAAAAATAATTTTCTTTGGTACTATTTCTCTCTTCTGTAGTAGAAAATGCTGGAAAGAATCAGGGAAATCTGTTTTCTAGATGTTTTCATTTGAGCATTACAAGCAGAGCAATATGGCTAATAGGTTTGAAATCCAGGGTGACAAGATCATCAAGTAATATAAAACAACAAGAGGGGTGGTAGTCAATGAAAAAGAAACATGAATAAAACAAAACATAGAAGCAAAGTGTGGTTTCCAAGAAAGCAACAACAGAAGGAAAAGGTTTCTCTCATTTCTTCTTTTCAAAAATTACTACTAATAAGAAAACCATTGACATAGTTCTAAAAGTTAAATTATCTTAGTAATAACATTTAGTAAGGTTCCACTGGTCAAATTTCTTTTCTTTTTTGATATATCCTTTAGGTATATGCAGCCTTGTGCTTAGTAAAATAAGACCTGACTTCCCTAAGGTATGAAAACAGCAGAAGATCTTTCTGGATATACCAGAGACAGACAGACAAGATTTAGTTTTACAGAGAGCAGATACATTATGATGTTTGAAAATTAATGGAGAGTCTAATCATAGATGCTGAGGAGGAGCAAACTCCAGCTAGCTTATTACCTGGAATGCTGCTACTACTGCAGCTCCACTTTTCTGGTAAGGAAAAATAAACTTAGAAACAATGTTGAGACTTAAAATAAACATAGTAGTAGTAATTTCAGGCCACAAAGAGTTATGAAAACACAACAGTTTGGGACAGAACAATAATGAAAAAGAACCTTGGACAAAAGTTCTCTGACCTCTGGCTGACACAACAATTAATTTCACACAGAGAAACTGAAACCATGGTAAGGGTGTATTCAAGATTCAGTCATCAGGTCTTAGGTATGGAGATAATAATTTTATCTGACCAAGCAGATCCTTCAAGATCAGCAGTAGAGTAATACTGGTTGCAGCAACAGAAGTTATACCTCCTATAAAAGACCATATATTTCTTAGGAAATGGTACTAATGTTACAGGTGATGATTAATGAAGAGTTTCAAAACAGCTCTGTTGCCATAATAAAAAAATGGCATGAGAGAAAAAAATAGATTGCATTTAAACAGAAGCTATTGGAAATTTAAGATTAAGAAATTAAAAACAGGAGTTGCATCTCAAGCTCCAAAACTGCACAACTCTGTTCTTAGTTCAAAACTGGAAGCTGTTTGGCTAATACTCATACTTTCCCAGAAAGATGGAGCTCAACAAAGTAGACTTTAATATAGCCATTCCATCCAGGCACAAATATTCCAAAGCAAACCTCAGCAGGCTGGTCATTTTTAGGAAGTGGTGTTTTCTTACAGCTGTAAAGCACTAAAGTTCCCATTGGGTTCCATGAGAGATGGAGCATGCCAAAGGAGATATAAATCAGTATATTTTGTCTTTTTTTCTGGCTTCTACAGTTGTAGCCCTGCTTAGTTATTACCACAAGAAAAAAAACTAGAAAAGAGAAAAAAAAGTAACGGTCTCTTGAGGCCATCTCTTAACAATTTCATAACTCATTAATACTTGATCCCTTGCATTGACTCCAACAGCCAAAGTCAACATGTGCTCAACCATAGGCCTTGCCAGTTTTGTTTTTCTCATTACATGAGTTAAATGGCCACAAATGCCACTGGTAAAGAACAACAAGGGGAGTGAGCCCCACATTCAGGCCCAGGTAACCAGATGCCTGTGAACAAGCACATCTTTCACCTGAAGTGCAGAATCTTCTCCATGGTTTGTCCCAAAAGAGCAGGGACCTGGACATGGGGTCACAGAGTGAGAGGTAGGTCCTTCCATGATACAATCCCAATGTACAAGAAATGTGTGGGGTTATCTCTTGGGAAATAAGAGCAAGTATACTGAGAAATGTCCAGTGGGTACAGAGGTCAGCAGGCTGCTAGGACATACTAAAAATCTGGATACAGTTCCAGAGGTGTCACTGTGAGTTAAGTCTGAAATTCTGTTTGAGGTAGCCAACTACTGCAAGGTTTGGCTTGGATAAAATTCTAACCTCTACTCATTTAATCCTTCACTATGTAGCTCAGTATGAGCTTTCAAGACTTTCAGGAAGTATTTCTTTTCTTTTGTTTTCTTTTTTTTTTTAATGAGTTAAAAGAAGAAAAAAAAAAGCCTACCATAAATTTCGGTACTGAACCATGAATTCCAGTGTAGCTGAGATTCATCCTAGGGAATGAAGTCTCAGCAGAGATTACCCACCAGTTCTTTGTACAGTCACAGCAGCTCTATTGTACTCATATCTGGTCCATTATTTTGGTTTTGATTAAAAGTTGTAAAAAACCTGTTGGGTTTCCACGAAGGGTAATAAGTTTTCCTAACCTTTGACTTATTTCTTCTCTTGTGCAAAAACATTTTGTGCGCTAAAAGCTGGCAACAAGTTCTTAGTCATCCCTTGTCAGCAATTGGATTTTAAATGCTTTTTTTAGCACTTGAAGTACATGGTTAGAGTCCAATCTCCTACAAACTTTAAATACAAAAATAATTCATTGAGGCTAAGCAAATTTAAAGAATCCTTTGCCAAAATATCTATCAATTCATTTCTAGTTACTGATAGAATGACTGCGTCAGGAAGTCTCTTGCTTGCAAAAGACATCAAGTAATTATACCACAGGGGTTTTTTTTCCTGACAATAAACCCATACTTATTTCACCTTAAGCTAATTATGAACTCTTTTTTTCTTTTTCTTTTTTTGACAAACCATCTCAGTGATGTTAAGCAGAAGAACTGAACACCTAAAATAGTTCTATGGTGCAACGTCTTTAAGACTGCAGCCACCGAATAACTTCTCAGTATTTCACCCTAAGTGAGATTTCAATCACTACAATAATGCGAAACTTTTGAGAGATTGCTAAGTTTGTGCAGGGAGTTTCAAGACAGTGCTAACTTTATACTGTGGACAGATGATTCTATAATTCTATAGAAATTAGGAGCTTATAGGAGGTAATAACTTGAAAGCTTGTTCCTGAAGTTTACCAGAGGAGGTAGCAACTGTCTCTGACCTACCACAGTGCCCAAAATTTTAAAGCAGTTTTGGAGTGTAATGAGTCAAATTCCAGTAGGTAGTTTTTCACTGGTTGCAGTCAAGGAAGCTGTGAAATATATAAAGGGAGGGCATTCATATGTACCTTTTGGGAATAGAATAAATGATAAAAATGTCAGACCCAGTTTCACCTCTAATCTTGTGTTATAGTACCATAGTCAGCAGGCTTGCTTGGATACAGCTGAAGGAAAACATTTGAAGTTTTAAAGTTTAAGATGCTTTTATTTCATGGGTATGAATTATGTTAGGTGCATTTGAAGAAGTAGTTAATTGAATACACCTGAATATAGAGCATTTCCTTGATTGTTTGGTGGAAGGCATTATTTTAATATAGAACAATCTTTTACAATATTATCTGAGAACATGGATTCTCATTTAAGTAGTCTGTGAAGAATAAGGAGAAACAATTGTGATGGTGTCTAAAGACACTGTCTTCCCCCACAAAAGTGAAATTTACTGAAAAACCTCAAGTTTTCCTTAAAGGAACAAAAACAAAAGAAAAGGAAATAGCATATCAAAATGTCCTAGAACATTATTGATCTGTCTGGTCTATACCAGCTCTTGAATAATATTTTAGTATAAGGTGTCTGGGTATTTCATATATGTGGTATGTGTCTACACACTCATGTGCATGCATCTGTGTGTTTACTTTGCTTGCTTGCTTTTTTTTTTTTTTCTGTTGGGATGCTTTTGTATTTGTATATGCATAAGATAGCACAGAGCAGTACTTTGTCCACTTTGTATGATTGCTGTAACTGGACGAAACCCATCTGGGAAACAAATTTGAATATTTGCATAAATATCAGTATAAATAACACACGGCAACAAAACTGATTAATGACTGCATTTAGACATCTATAACTAGCTCGTTTACATTTTGGTGCCATTGGGAAAGGGTAAGATTAATATTTATCATTCCTTCATAGAACTAATTTGAATAAAAGATACTAAGTGAACTCATTCTTTCCATACGGTATTTTTGTATGCTTTCGTACAATAAATAACTGTTTCTTTTCCTCTTCATAATGATCAGAAGAATCATATAGGATATATGAACATTCACTTTGAATGAAATTATTTCTCTACCAGAAAACAAACAGTTTGCATAGAAGGGGGGTCAACTGGGCTTCCTTCAGCAGGCAAACTGCTTGGAAATTGTAGTTAGTGTTCAGAAGTAAATGAGTGATCTGGAAGTCTAAACAAGGTGCAGGCTCCCAACTTTAAAAGTTTATTCTCTTTGGAGTTCTCATTATCCTCATTATAATCCTTATTATTCTCCTAGGAAAAACTGCTTACCTCTACAGATCTGACTACATGCTGAAGTGATAATTGTTATGCATTTGGTAAAAAAGATACAATTTTAAAAAACTGTAAAATGTAGCATCATTTCACCTTTCATAAGAAAAATTAAGAGAAGCACAACTCATTTTGTAGTCCTCTTCTCAAAATTGCACAGTTTTTTTGCACTGAGTAACATTGATTTGAGGACATAATTACAAGTTGCCTAGCTTTGCTATATTTGAAAATGAAATGGTCGATTTTCATTAGGGTAGATGTTCCAAAATCATCAGCTGCCTACCCAAATTCCAGGATAATGGATTCTCAGTGAATCTGATGGTTTCATTCAAAAAATTTAAGTTTTGACTATACAGAATCATTAACAGATTAATTGCCAAAATTCACACAAAGTTATTGCATTTCAGATATACTTACAAACTTTTGCATTTACTTTTCTTGAGGAACTTTGTGATCAAATTTACTAGCACAACAATTGTAGAAAAGCAATTCCCAGATCTCTGGATGTTTGGGAAAGCAATTTGAAAAGTGTAAAATATTTGTGCCAGAATAATTTGTGTACTCAAACAATGAGGACACACAAGCAGTATCACATCATATATCTTACATGACAATGGTATTAAGTCACAGGAAAAGGGATTTCCTTCTAATCCTAGACAAAGGTGGAAAACTCTGTTGCATCTACTTTGCTGTCTCTTTGCACTGTAATGATATTCTGAAGAAAACCTCCACCAGTCTCTCCTGACCATCTTGTGCACAGCTTTTGGAAGCACTTCAATCAGGCAGTAGAGCAAACACTCACGCTTTAAGTATGACTACTGACAAGAAAACAGCAGGTCCAGCAAAACTAAGGAAATAAAACTTACTATATCAATATCTATATTCAAGATTAGGTGAGAAACTGATGGATAAAAAAGTCCTTCACACAGTCCCAGAATCACAGGATAGCTGAGGCTGGAAGGGACACCTGGAGGTGATCTTTTCCAATTCTGTTGTGAAAGCAGGAGCAAGTAGAACAGGCTGCTCTGAGCTGCATCCTGTCAGGTTTTAGATATTTCCAAAATGGAGACTTCAGGACCTCTCTGGGCAACCTGTTCCAGGGTTTGAT
Source organism: Dicaeum eximium (assembly GCA_013396995.1). Classification (NCBI taxonomy): domain Eukaryota; kingdom Metazoa; phylum Chordata; class Aves; order Passeriformes; family Dicaeidae; genus Dicaeum; species Dicaeum eximium. The sequence goes on along the minus strand of VWZP01009794.1, from coordinate 3,191,317 downwards.
CAACATCAACATAAAAAGATTTTTCTTATATTCAATTCAGCTGGCTTTCAGTCCACCTCACTATCTCTGGTGCCTCAGAGTCTAGTACAGCTTGCACCAGACACAATGCTTATTGTCCAGTATCAATTTGAAATGAGGAGAAAGTTATGGGAGCCCTGTCACAGACCTTACTAAAGTTAAGGTAAAAAACATTCACTGCTCTTCTTTCATCTGCCAAGTCAATCATATCTTCAGAGAAAGCAATGAAATTGGTTGATTTCCCCTTCATGTTCCATGCTGATGGCTTGCAATCATCTTCTTGTCCCTGAGATATATCAAAATTAGTTCCTTGGCTCATGACTTTTGATATTTAATGTTACATTATGAAGGATACTATTCCTACCAGACAGTAGGAAAATATTTTTTCTCTTAAGACTAATTAGCAAAACATGGGGATATAACTGGCCAGAAAAAAATCATTTACTGTATAGATTGCTTGTCTAATGGAAATCCAGTGGAAAAAGTTATATTGTCTCCAATAGGTATAAACTAAGGTACACCAATAGGTATATACACTTCATATGAAATTAGGTCATTCAGAAAGGTCTGTAAAGCAGGTTACACATAGTAAAGAAGATGATAAGAGTCTATTTATTGAGCCAAAGCTTGAACTTGCAGCATTTGTCACTTCTATTTGCTGAGATTATTTTATAATATACTCTCTTTAAGAGTAAAATGGTTACAATTTTGTCACTTGTAGTGGAATGCAGTTTCAGAAAATTTATGAAAACTGACTGTAATTGTATTGTTTTATGTCTGTGGAATTGTGCTCCTGTTCCACTACTCTTATTAGTTAAGTGCCAACTTTGTCAAAACGATCACTACCATTAGCAACACTGAATCCAGAATGTGTTTGAGAAATATCCAAATATTTAGATCTACAGATGGTTCTTTGATAGTTTCATATTCTAGTTAAAGACTTGGCAGTAAAGCAATACACAACATGGATGAGATATTAAACTTCACACAGTTTGCTGCATATTCAGTAGCTAATTTTCATCCTAAGTGTTCTAAATATTGCATTAAATAAGCTAAATTTACTCTTTCATTTTTTTTTTCTCAAACCTCCCATAAAAGTCAGTGAAAAACATATGCAATCATCAGATAAGAGAATCTTGGCCTATAGAACTTTTTGTAGAAGCAATTCAACAGCATGAATAACCATTCAGGGTGTATATGGGAATTCTGACTGGTTGTTCTGCCTAGCTGATGGATTCATGGACTAACCTCCTTCTCTCACTACAGTGCCAGAAGGAAAAAGCACTGAAGAATTATAAGATAGAGTATATGTTATGAAAAATAAAGGCATAGCAAAGGAAAATTATGCTAAAGATTAGAATTTTGTCTGTAAAGGTAAGAATTTTCTTGAAAGGAAGAATTAATAAACAGCTTAACTGAGCTGAACATGAATATTATGAGGTATAGAGCATGAACAAAAGATCGTATATATTTACTTTCAGGGGAATAAAACCCAAATCCTAGTCATTTAATTTGCAAAATGTATAGAGCAAAAAGTTGATTAAAATAAATACAAAATCCAAGCTTTGTAAACCCAAATATCTAAGTCTATCAAAAGCCTACCAGGAAAAACAGAAATACATAGTGCAGTTATAAAGGATACAATGGTGTTTATCACTAGTATTTTGAAAGTATTTAAATTAATTAAAAGAAAACAGGCATTAGGCTCCTAAATTCCACCAATTCAGTAATTCTGAAAAGTTCAACCTGTTTCTAAAGGTTGAACTTTTTACACACCTTGGATAAGATTTTATTTCAGCAAAGAAATTTCTAAGAAATTTATGTGGTTTGTTTGCAATTCTTATACTAATATATAGCAGATTACAAAGAGTTCTTTGGTAACATTTTCAGTGTCTTCTATCAGTCTAAGTACAAACATATATGCCTAAAATGAATAACTTTGCACTCTGAAATAAAATTGATCTGGATTAAGTGAAAATATAGAACAGTGTGCAAACACAACCTTGAGGTATTGTATCAACAGCAAAGAAAGGAGAACAGTCTTCTAAAGAGCTATTATCTTAGTTTTGAGGTTACATTTTCAGAAAGACTGAATGTTCCAAAAGCTTTTCGTGCATTTTAGGTGTTTATTTAAAGATATAAAAAGTTTCCAAAGAGTTTATTTTTTCAAATCAAATGTTTGATTCACTTTAGTATAGTCAAGTATACAAATTGAATCCCTGAATATCAGGTTCAAGTAAAGCAGAGGTGAATAGAGAATATCTGGTAACAGTTTGTCTTAATACATTAACAACACTAATCCATAATGGCAATAAGGAACAATGCTGAGGTACTCTGAATTTAAAAATGTCAAATTCTATATTCAGAGTAAGAAATTCAGATGGTATGTATTTATCTATTTATTTATGTTATATTTAAAAATTATATATTTTTAATGATAGCAATATTTTTATTTATTTTATATTCTAATAATATAAAGCAAGATAAACAATAATATAAAGCAATATAAAGCAAAATAATAATATAAAGACAAGCTGAAGAACATTTGCATAGATTTAGGTTAAGGTGTTTATTTCACAGCTTTTTCCTATCTCATTTTTGTCACTTGAAGAAGCAAGACTACACTTCCAATACTTAGAAAGAGCTCACTGACATTCCACTGCTGTGTTTGCACTTACTATCAAACACTGCCCAGAAAAAAAGATGTTTATGGTGTATGTTTTTTCATGTAAGAAAGCATTCTGGGTAAGAAAGGGGAAAAATTGTCAGCAGAGAAATAAAGACATGGATCATTTGTTATTTAATTAATGTTACATTGATTCAAGTGGTTAAAAATAATCAATGAAAGCCACATTTTTACATTTTGAAGAGGAGGTGTTATTAGTGTCATCACCAAAACCACAAAGGCTAATGCATCTACAGAAATCACTGATTGTATTAGGCATGGCAGACAGCAGAAGTACTCTCAATAGGCCTAGTTTCAATATGGAAAAGAGTTTACTTTTTGCCTACCTGAGTTTCCAGGGTGGAAGCTAACAGAGAGTGGACCAGAGTGAAAATATGTTGTATGGCATAACTATTACTACTCCAAAGCAAAATTAATTCATTTTCTTGATTTTACTCATAAGAAATGATGGATTCAATTATGAGTTTATTTTTGGCATCAACATTTTTCTTCCTATGAGGAAAAATTTTTTCTGTCTACATTTGGGAGGACAATATGTGGGAGTGATGAACCTCAAAGGTCGTCTTGGTTACAGTCACTCTGGCTTAGGAAGTCAGAGACTTTATTTGTACTATATTTCTCAGAGAGGGAAGTTCAACAGCCCAAGATAATATTACCATCATCATCATCATCATCAATCATCAATCATCATCATAATTTTAATTTACATACATACAGCCAATGCCCACAGCAAACCAGAGCACTGTAGGCAGCAGTCCTGAAGATGATGTCAATATTAATAAGTTAAGCAGTGTCAGAGAATGTTCCAACCTCTGAAACTTGATTGTCATCACTATTAAATTGCTAAAACAGCTCCTAAAACAGTTTCAGCCTGTACCAGGTTTTGACACAAACAGTTCTCAGGCACAGCTTGAGGGTTAGTGTGGGTCATGGACTAACAACTCCCAGCAAGCAGTTTCATGTGTTCCAGGGAAGAGACCTTTATGACATGGAGGTCTGCCTGTCAGTGATGACTGACATCAGTACCTTACTGTCTCTGACACATGTAATTTGCTAATTAAAACACAGCTAAACTTGTCCCTCTACGTGGGAAGTTTCTGAGGTTGGTGAAATTTGTATAATTGCTTTATAGCACAGTTTTACTTCTAAGTTTGAAAGATAGAACCTTTCAGCAGGAAATCAGCAGTATTAAAAAAAAAAAAAAAGAGCTATTTTGAGACAGACGAAAGTTTTTGTTTTTCTTCAATCCAGGGGTAATTTCATTCAGTATTGGGACGTGGTGTATGTCACATGAAAATGTCCTTGATTACTATAACTGCAATGAATGGTACTTTTCACACACATCCCACAACCTCCCTAAGGCCTTGGGTTTTGTCAGGCCAGGAGACTGAATAGTTAACTAAAAAGTAAGTTACATTGTTTATAGAACCTCTCATTCCTTTCATTCCTGGTATTTCCTAAAGAAAATAATTTGTTTTTATTCATGGATATTAGTGGCTCCTGTCAGTTTAGATCAGTTTAGAGTCCTTTAGAGCATTTAGGAAAGAATACAAAGGAATAACCCAGAATACAAAGGAATAACCAGAAATTATTAGATAGTGATAGGTTAAAATAGGATTAGGATAATTATGGAGAATAAAATTCCTTCCACTGTCATCCTGATACACATGCATACTGACTTCCTGAAGACAATGAAATAATTTGAAATGATGCAGTTCAAACCAGGAGTTCAACTGGCTGGCAGTTCAATTTGCTGTGCAAATGCTACCCTACAAGACACAAGATGGGACACTTGAGTCTTTGTCCTGTCAATGAAAGTAAAGATTTAACACACAGTAAAGGCCATGCCTCGGGGCAAGCTGCCAGCTTGACCAAAGGCACTTGAGAAAATAATAAAAGGAACTATATATAGCAATTTTTTTTCTTAAAGGGGATTTTCGAAACTCCAGTAGGCAAAAAAGGTGTTGCAGATTTTCTAATTATGAGTTTGGTTTATTTATCAAAATTGTATCCTATGCATGAAAACCATACATAATGTTTCCATTGATTTTACACAGATAATGATTATGGATCACTGTATTTGCCTTTTATTTGACTGTATTTTGATATTTCTTGTATTTTGTTTAGGCTTCCTGATTAATAATGTAAGTAATTGCAAGAAAATACATGCACTTGTGCATCATTTTTAATAGATATGTTTTATCTCACTTTTCAAATAGCAAACCAAAGAAAATATATTCTGGAACTTAAAGCATACCACAGAGAAAATCATATACAATACTATATTGGAGAGCTCTTTTATTTATTTTTCTTTATGGGCTTCATTATACCTAAACATTAGATGAATATTTTAGGGGAAAGAAAGCAAACCCAAGGACTTCAGCAATGTTTTTAATTAATAGACTTCTAATTTTATCAGATAATAGATGCAATTAAATTTATCATGAACTGACAGTGAAAATTCTAAATAGTTTTCAAAAACAAATAGGTTGAAATGAGTTAGCTACTCAAATGCCCTTTCATAGCACACATTAAATGGGAATGCATAGAAAGAAAATTGCAAGCATTTTATAGGTAAATGTCTGAAATCAACTTAGTCTCACATTAATGTAATGATACATAAAGGTATATTATTAATCCAAGTTTGGCAATGACAATTACTTATGCTGCTTAACTTTGCTAAGCAAAGATCAGATGCTAAGCAAGAGTCAGATGTTTTTTTCACCTCTTACCATCCATTCTTCTGCTCTAGTGCAGAAGTGAACTGCACTGCTCTAGCAGTGAAGCTGAACCAGCCTCTGGTTCACATCTTGGGCAGGTTAATAGGTCTTCAGACTTCATTTACCACTAAGATTTCAGACCATCGTAAGTTTAAAACATAGTTTCATGCTGACAGTTTAATGGTCAAATAAGCAAAGAGTTAACGTACTTTTAACATCTAAACCTTCTGACCTTTCTTACTGGGCCACAAAATGACTTTCAGCATGGATTTTCTGACATGTCCTTGTGCACATGTGGCACTGTCTAAACCAGCTGCTTATGTTTACATTATAACCCTTTCAAAATATTTTTCTTATCTTTTTTTTTGGCATGGTCTCTGTGAGACAGGGAAGGTAAGCAAAGAGATTCTCCTTTTCCTACCTTTTTTTTTGTTAAGTCACCCTTCACAGTCACATTATAGATCATCTGAGGGGAGGGGAATCTCACACAAGTTAAACATTCAACTTTGTCTTTTGCCAAGAGAGGGGTCTGGAGGCTGTTTTATTTTAATGAATGTGTCAGACCTGAAAGTGTTCACCATACAACCAGCTCTTGCCAGCAGTAAGTCAAAGAATTAAATCACTGTATTCATGAGACAGAAATGTCATCCCTTCCTTTTACACAGAGACCCTTCACCTTCTAGCCTTGTAAACATTCTAATTGGCTCTTTTCCAACAAAAGCAAATTAGTTTCTTAACTTCATATTAACATATGAAGGTAAAAGAGAAATTTGCAACGTGTATAAAACCCTGTCAATATCAAAGGAGTTAGATTTTTGATGGTAGGAAAAAGAGCATTTCAGCTTTCAGATTGTAAACAAAGTAAATCTCTTCCTTTTTAGCTCTTAATAAGCTTCTTTCTTTGTTTGGAAAACCATATTAATGGTTTCTATTTAGACATTATATTTATCAATATGATATTAAATGTTTTTGATACATGCTGTTAAAAGGGAATAATTCTTCTGAATCCTTTCAAGGCCTCAGAGACCCAGAAAACAAATTAAAATAATAGTGACTAATATTTTGCATTTTGTGCCCATCAACAAACAACTGGAGAAATAATGAAAAAGTAAAGAGTTAAAGAGCTTTAAAATAAGTTCAAAGGAAGGAAGGGATAAAATTAGGCATATTAGTGATAAGTTTTGGGACAGTATGACAGTGTTTGAGGTTTCACACTGTCGCTCACAGTGTGTTGAGTACACTGGAGTACATTAGAAATATTTTTACCATAAGTCACATAATATGAGGAATAAATAAGAGGAAATAAAAGCCTTGGCTATGGCATCATTGGCATAAGTGAGGCCTGATGGGAAGAGTTCTGGGACTGGAATATATTATGGGAAGTTATGGGCCTTTGCCATGGTCCCCCAGAACATTCTTGTCCCTAAATTGGAGATTCAGTGGGCGAATTGTTCAGCGGATGAGGAATTGGTTGGATGGTCACATACAGAGGGTAATGGTCCATCACTCAGAGTCCCAATGGATGCCAGTGACAAGTGGTGTCCCTCAGGGGTCCATACTGGGACCAGTGTTATTTAATATCTTCATTAATGACATAGACAAAGGGATTGAGTGCACCCTCAGAAAATTTGCAGATGACTCCAAGCTGAGTGGTGTGACTGACACACCTGAAGTTGGGAATGTCATCCAGTAGGATGGGGACAGGCCGAGATGTGAGTCTGTGGGACTCCCATGAGGTTTAACAAGGCCAAGTGCAAGATAATGCATCTGTGTTGGGGCAACTCCCAATATTAATCCAGGCTGGAGGACGAACAGATCAGAAGTTGCTGTTTCTTCCTCTACTGAAGAACTTTTTCCCTTGACAGTGCAAACTGCGTGGACAGTGAGCTAGCTCCAGGTAGAGGTGGAGCTGATCCTGCCAGTATGAAGTCAAGACAAATCTCCCTGTCAACAGCTTTAAAACCACTTTTACTTAGCTTTAATCTTTACCTAGTCACAGATCCTTTACATGGAAGCACAAACAAGAACATGAAAGAGCAAACCAACCTTACAGATCCACCAGTTTTAAGAGCTATGGCCACGTGGTAAAAACTATCCTCTAATTTGAATGCCAACAGCAACTGCAGTATATTGACCAGAGAAATTGTGAAGTCTCCATGCTGGACACATTTTAAAACCTGCTAGACAGAGCTCTGAGAACTGGCTCTCGATGCACCTGTTCTGTGTAGGGGCAGTGGACTAGATGATCTCCAGATATTCCTTCCACCCTCAGCTGTTCTGTATTCTGTGATGTACCTCACTTCAGTGATTTCACAGGTGCATGCACTTCTGGCAGAACAATATTGATGCTGCACAGTTGCAAGGAAAATGGAACAACACATTTATTATGACACCAAAAATCTTCAAAATTTGCTAAGGATAACAAATTTTTGCTTTTGATTGAGAATCTTTCAAAACTCAATGGTTTCTGAAGGTGAAGTGATTTTAAAGTGGCCTTTAGCACAACATTTGTTTCACACTGAAAATGTCAAATACATGCTAAGAATGTTTTCAGTATTCTATTCAGTAAACCAGGTGCCAGTGTAACTTATAAATAGACAACACATTGGTAACTCAAAACCTGTTATTAACAACAGACAAAGGGAAGAAAAGAGAAAGAAATTTATGAGAAAACAAAAACTGAAATGTTAAGTAGCAACCTTTTTCTCATTTTATTTTAGTTTTTTTTCCTTACAATATCTTTTTGAGTTAATATAGAATACAAGTAGCAAAGACAGCAGTAGCCCAAGATTCTCTGCAGTGCCCTCTCCATGTGCATCAATCAAGACCTCAGACATCAATACTTCCTTTCCCTCTTTAATATTCATGAACCTGTTCCCAGTTTTCAAAAAGTGTATGTCATGGAGTCACAAGAGCTGTCTAATTAATCCTCATAGTTTTTCCAACAGGAATGTCTGAAAGTAAATTTTTGTGCTTTGGTGTCTCATACTGTGTCAACAGCCTCTGTAGAGACACTCACAAATAAGTTAAATGGTGAAAATAAATAAGATTTTGAACTTTACATAAGGTTTCTTTCCATTCTAAAACTAACTAAGATTTTTCCTTTCTTGCATTTGAATCCTATTATGCTGTTTGAATTTAAATTCATTTGTCCTTCAAAGAAACCAATGACTGGGTACACGAACAATTTCAGCTGAGAAAAAAAAAGAATTTTAACATGTAAGTGAAATAAAAAGTAGTGATCTTTGCAACTGTTAAAAGAGTGGCTATAATATTAAAGTCATTATTCTTATTATGTTTACTATTACTCATGTAAATAATAAATTAAAATTTTTCAGAACATTTTTATTTTTAGAATATATGTTCTACTAAAATAATATTTTAATTTTTCAAGCAAGGTATACATTTCTGAGGTTAAAAAAATAATATCTTCCAAATTTTAGGACCAAAGTTTGCCTCCAGTACTTTCTTGTAAATTTATTAAAACAAATACACATTTCTTAAAAGTAATACCAAAGACATAAATGAAAAGTAACATGCATTATTGCATTCTGATCATCTTGCTATTGACATTTAAGAAGATTACATCAGATAATGATGTAAACCTTAATTTTTAACCCCATATTCCATCTTTTTTTACCTCCTGCACACATCTATACTTATATTCTCTTCCTTTATTCATATCCTTACGTATCCCCACTTTCTCCAGACCACACATTCAAGCATATACAAGCATGAGCAAACTCCATTCTGAACCCATTTATTTTCCAGGTTTTTTTTCACATTATCACACCCATACACAGCACCACACAGTCTGGTTTCTCCAGACTTACCATCAGCTCAATTTATTTTAATCGAAAGAAAGGAAAAGGAAGATGGCATGAATAGTAATAATTCTAACCACTTTACAAACACATTAATATGGAATTACTTTCTATCTATGTCCCTATAACTTCCATTCAGCATGATCCTTCGCAGTGAATAATAAAGGAAGTAATAATTGTTTACTACTTGATAAAGTATTGCCATTAGATACAAAATTTTATAAATTATTAAATCAATATACTACAGGAATCATGGTGAACTCCTTTGCTTTTAGTGAGAATGTAAACCAACGTGTAATTCCATAATAATTTCCACGTACATTGGGATTTCCCAGCATACTGCTTTACTTCTGAAAAAGAAAACAGAAGGAAAAGAAAGGCAAGGCAAGGCAAGGGTCTATACATCAAGATCCCTTCAAGGGTAGTGGTTGATTAAAATGTGAAAAATGAACAAATAGTAGTGAAATGCTATGTGGAACAGCTGAGGTTTTAACATCATTTCATACTTATCTTTGGACAGACAGGGTTATGGATTTGCTGGTAAAGAAATCTGGAGTAATGTCTAGTACAATACATCATCGGTCTGAACCTAAACAAAACAAAACCCAAAGCACCACCCCAAAACAAAAATGAAGGGAAAAAAAACCAAAATAAAACAAAAATATATGAGCTGTAATAAAAGTGTTGGAGTGGACATTTCTGTTTTGAAACAGAGCAAGTAAGGAAAACAGAAACATTCAGACTCTTCAGAATACAAAAGCAGAAATACCTAATGAAGAGGTGGGAGAGAAAATTCCATACAAATTTGAAAACTGATTCTTATGTAAAGAAGAAAATTACATCTATTTGCTACAAAAAAGGCATAAAGGAGAAGAGAGAAAAGTCTGTAGTGAATTCCTCAAAACCAAAGAGTGCAGAAAGATGAAATGTGCTCTTTCTTTGTATTAGAAAATATCTTTCTTTGTCAAAAAAAAAGCCATTTTATTTCCCCATTTAGTGCTATTTCATGACTTTGAAAGCAATCATGTTTTAACACTCACTGAAATCAGCTCTTTCTTCTAATCTTTAAAAGGAAGCTTCATTTCTGTCTATTTATGGTACATTTGCCTCATTTTTCTTTATTACAGATAGCGCAACTACACTTAATGGAAAATAAAGTTTCGTGTGCATACAGTATATAAATGTAGTGGGTGCCAAGGCCAGAGAATTAGATATGCTGGACTCTTTTAGGCTTCTATCACTTCAGCTTAGTAACCCTGTGTTTTCAGCAGTGGTGTATACACAAAAGAATTAATCTTTTTTTTTTTTTGTATACTTTTAAAATTCTCAGTACAAATGCTTCCACAGCAATTTACCTTAAACATTCAACATTTGCAGCCAAGAATAATTGAAATAATTCACCATTTTAAAATAAGGGGTTTTTTTTCATATAGTAAAAGCTTTAGTATTAATAAAATTCATTTTTATCAGCGATGTACCAATATCACCAATATCAACTGATATCAGTTTCCACTGGAAATGTATTCAAATCTATCTACAGACCCTTCCTGTAGTGTTTGAGAAACAGTTTTGAATTACAGTGGAATACAAAGTTTCACAACATGCACATTATCAGCCAATATATAATATTGGCAATATTAGCAGTATTGCCAATATTAAATTGCAAAAATTAGAAATAATTAAGTGATACTATTCCTACAGGACCCACTGAGTTTTGCTACAGAAGTACAAAATAAGGAAAACTACCTCTATGTTATCCATAAGTTAAAAAAACCCAAACACACCCAAAAAATCTCCAATACTCACACAAAACACAAATATCTGACAACATTATGTATTTAATAAAATAGGACAAAACTGAGAGATTTGGCATTTGTGTGTGTTAAAATTAAAGGTAGATCCCAGAACTTCAGAATTATTAATTAAAAACATGGAACACTATCTGCTTCTTATCTTTTATGGGCAGGAAAGATGTGCACTGTGTTACATGGGGAAAGAGCTTCTATAAGCTTCTTTTGCTTCTGCAGAATCTGTGCCACCCCAAAATCCATTGCTCCACACCACAATGACTGAGCAATATGAGTACAGTAAAACTGGTGTTTTAAAGGAACCTGCCTGAAGATAAATTAGGGCTTCTCTCCCATAGCTGTACACCAGACAAAAAGAATATTCTTCTTATGTTTCTTCTAAGCAGACTTTAAGTCCACACACATTGGAATGAAAGAATGGATAATATGAATCTTGGACTCAGCTCACAGTTGCAGAGCCAATAGGAAGGAGACAGAATGATACTCAAAGGAGGGAGATGGAGTGATGCTCATTTATTCATTGTATAATAAAGCAATAAATGACTACCTATTTGGAGGCAACAAATGAGGGAGCTGAAAGTGAATTTGTGAACCCCAAGGACTTCAAATAATGTTATGCTTTTGGATGGCGCCTAAACTGCTAGCAAGGCTTTTTGTACCATCATCTGTAAGTCATTTTTATGTACACACTAACCTAACCTTACAGACAGACTTAGCAGAGAGACACTGGTATTCCATTCTTGTAACGAAGCAATTTACCTCACCAATATTGCTGATTATTACATATCGCATCGCAAGACAGATGAGATGTTCTTTGGCAGTTCTCTTCTGCAGCAAAACTTCTAAATGTACTCTGTCTGACTGTAACTTTTATTTTCTCTTTTCAAATCACTTTAATATTCTTGACTTTTGTCCAAAATTCAATAGCTGTGGGGATTATTTCCATGTTTGCATTACAAAATGCAGGAGTAACTATAAAACAGCTCTGTTTGTTACATCTGGCTCCGTTCATTTGACACTTAATCCTGAAACCTGTCTCCCAAAACTATTTTATTCTTGCAATATTGGGGGGAAGAAAAAAGCTGTCTTATTTTTTATTCTTAATTATTCATTTAATTTGATTTTTATTTAGAATACATTTTGAGGCACTGAATAGGTATTTTATTTTCCATCTTTATGATGGAAAAATATGAGGGAAAAATAGCCGCTACTTTGACATTTGATTCTGACTGCAAGAAAATAATAAAGTGTTACTGCTGCTATAATTTTCATAATTGTTTTGTTACTATTGTCTGCATAATTGTGGGACATTATATATATTTGCAATCAGAATTTTTCTGATTCTCAGAAGGTGTGCAAAAATCATAGGATCCTTAAATCTCAAAAAAATACTTTATTATTTATTCTGGGTTTGGATATAGAGAGAGATCCCTTTAAAGTTTCTGTAAGGCAAATATTACCAAGGTTTTTATCTATGGAGAGGACTTAACCATTCCAGAAATGGTTTAACAAATAAATTCTGTCAATTGTTTCTACATGGAAAAACCAAGAGAAATATCCATGAAGCAGCAATTAAACAAGAAGCAATCTTTTTATAACCACAAGTCAATAGTTAATATAAACCCTTTTTCAGGATTTGTTTGCATGCTTTTTATGTTTTTGTAGCCATTATTACAAATATGCATCAAATCAATTCATTTTCCGATTTTTATAGCCTAAGCTTAGTCATCATAAGGTTTGCCGCATAGTTACTCATTCAAACTTCCAAAGGAATAAGAGAGAAATACAGCGGCAAATCTCTTTTTGATATTTCTAAACAAATTTTGATAAATTAACAAAATAGTTGACTAAAATCTGCCATACATTCTTTTTAACCAAAGGCACAATGAAGAAATATGAAGATATTCTCAAGTTATTTTTATCAGATGTTAAGTTTTACAGATCTGAATGTGCAGTAACATTTGAGTTCTCAAACCCCTTCTGGGTAGGCAGGCACCCCCCAGAAGGGTTAAGAGGGGCATTCCTGACAACCCCATTTGCCCATACAAAACTTAAAGGAAGATTAAAGTTAGTAATTATCTTGCTCCTAGTGTCTGCATAAAATTTCTAAGGGCTATAAAAGAGAGTGAAGATTATGAAAGGATGAGTTCTACCCTAAGACTGCATTTTTCTTTGGACTCATGCAGGCATTGATGTGCAGCTCATCACTCATGGTCCCTCAGAAGTGCAGATGTACTGAGCTGAAGCAGAGTACCTCACCCTGTGTATTGAATGCACAGCCTCTCATGAGAGGCAGCAGGTATTTTAGAGGTAAGTGATCTAGCGAGGTCTGCTTTAAACATTTAGAATTTCACTCTTTGAAATATTTTCCGTTCTTTAGGAATCTTATCTCTTATATTTTGCAGCATTTCTACTTTACTTTTTTCCAGTTATATCTACTTAAGAGGCTCAAGCATTCCTATGATGTGGTGATTCTTCATTGTCCAGCACGAACCTTAGCTCGCAGATTAAATATTCCCTGTTTATTCCCATTTTTTATTTTATTCCCATTCCAATTCTACGTTTATTCTTCCATCTGTATTCTTCAACCCCTGCAAAGTGACATAAAGGCACAAAACTTGATCTGCAGCTAACTCACAGAACCCATATTTTTTATAACTGTGTTCAACAGTAAGTGCAAAAAACATTTTGTAAAACCATTTTAGGGAAAAGTCATTTGTCTTGAAAGTAAATAAGTCACTTTCCTTTGTCAGCTATCAGATAAGATATTATAAGCAAAATTTTGAGCTCTCTATGGTGAGCTACTTAAAAGACTGACTATTTCTGTGGGAAAGTAATCCTGACTAGGAAATTACATTTTACCAGCAGATAGTTAATTCATCTCGAATTCTCACTGACAAGGTTCAGAGCAGGACCCTCTCATCTGAAAAACACAGCCTCTTAAATGCAATAACTCATCTACTATTTTAAATAAAGTTGAGTCGCAAGTATACAAACTAAGTCGGTGAAGGTGTTTTGCATTCTTAAATTATTCACATGATTTGAAAATGGTACCCTAAAGTTTTCATCTAACTTTCAAAAAGGGCATACTGCTTTGTAGATGTCACCTGATTATTTTTTCCTTCACTTTTAATAAAGGAATAGTTCCCAGGAAGGCATTCTGAAATTAGGTGCTTGTTTTGGCAGAAGAAAGAGACAGGGAAAAAAGGCAGCAAAAATTCTACTGATATTAATATGGATTATGTCTTCTGCAATGTTTTGATGTATATTTTCATATACATAGGGACATTAAAGTTAATCTAAAATCTCTGCATATACTTCATCATTATGAACCACATAACAAGGGAAATTTGATTTGAGCTCATTAAATTAATGACATGTCCCTCATAAAAATCTCAGAAAAAATACTGGCAGTAATCTATACAAACATCTTTTTCTTTTTTTTTTTTTCCCTCTACAAAGGCAGCCCTGTGTCACCCAACCATCTCATTCCTCTTAACCTAAATTTTTAAGGAAATTGGCTTCTTTTTTGCAATACACTTGAAAGAGTGGGCTGTTTAGGGATTTGAAAAAATAAATGAAAGCTTCTTCAGTTCATAAGACAATATTTTATGATTTCATTGCAGTTACCTCATAAGTATAATGATAAACAGAAGGCCTTGTTATTTTTCTAGCGGGAATAACTTATAAAAAAATATTATTTCCCTTGTGGTTTTGCTGCAACAGATGTTTTTTTCTAGGAATATTTTTAGCAGGCAAAACAGTTGACTGGCTACCTTACTCACAGATAGTTAAGATATGCTATTACTGCACAGCTCTTCAGAGTTCTTTACAGTACAGTTCAGTGATTGTAACGTGGTGGTAGATTTTAATGGTACCGCCACTCGTTTTACCACTGTCTGTTAGGATGAAGTTGTCGTTTCTTTCCACATCCTTACAAAGAAACAATGACTTCAAGCACAATCCAGGCATTTATTTTAAAAATATTTAATAGCAATTATTAAGTCTAAGTAGAGGAAGGAATTGGCAGAAGTAGTAAAGGATTTTCATTGGATAACGTATTGAGTCATTGTAGAGTTCTTGTATGAAGATCTACTACCCTACAGTTTTAATCAGGTTTTGTTGAAATGCACACTAATAATAATGTTTTGCAAACAAATTATATGCATTTTATTTATTCCTTAATAGAATGCTGATACTGCCAGAGAACTATTGTCATCAAAATTTGACTGCTTGTATAATGATCAAGGACCCTCTGAAACCTATAATCCAGTGGATGTTTATACTGGATGGAAGAAGATGATGCACTATCATTAACATATACATTCACATATATTGTAAGATGTATATAGAAATATAGAGCAATAGAGAACTGCATTTTAATGCTGTGTGAATTCAAAATAAAATGTCACCACCTCACAACCAAAGCAGCTTTTACAATATACTGGTCTTTGACAAGGCCCTATTTTTCAGCTCAATTAGGTACAAAAACCAAGTGTTGAAATAGCTGAATTTCCCTAAGGAACAGTAATTTCAATTTTTGCTCAGCTCCACTTAATGTTACCTCAGTAACCTTCCTTTTGCCTGTTAGACAGGTTTGTCTACATTACCAGTGGGAAACCATCCTCATTTATGAGGTGGGAAAGCAACCTCTGCAGAGCCATTACTTCCCCTTTCCATAATGGTGTGAAGAGAGTAGACTGAGCCTTGATATTATTTCTTTCCCCAAGAATGTAACCGCACTAACACAGTGGCACCTGGCCATGTAATTGCATGAAGTATAGAGCTGTTGTACTAGTCTATTCCACCCAGAGGTGATGGCAGAAGGTAGATTGTGGCTGAGTTACAATCTGCATCTGGGGCACTGCAAAAAAATCATCTGCTCTTTGCTCTTTACATGTGCCATTGGCCAAGTATTTCTACAAAGTCCAAGTTTATCTATTGTCCATAGCCACTGCAAAGACTTTGGTCTAGCAGTATATCACCTGAATAATTGTTTGGCTAGAATAATACTGTCATTGATGTCAATAAAATTAGCTTTTCACTCTAGGACTGAAAATAAATTTTCCTTTTGAAAAGTGATCTCTCTGCAGAGAAAATCAAATACAAATAATCTGAAATTCCAACAAATTTCAGGTCTACTGTATATCTATGTATCATTTTTAACAATAAATTTTTTAGTTTCTTAGAAAGTCTACAGATATTATTTATTATTTCTTGCCTCAAAAAGATAATTTTAGGAGAAATGAAATTATTTTCTGGAGATGCACTTCAACATTCATTGACCTGATGTCTGCACAGTAATGCAAGCCAGTACATTTGTATTGCACATTTCTGTATTATATCATTTAACATCTCCCATGTTCAAGCTGAAAATTAGGAGGAAATAGCTTTTTGATACTCACCATATGTTGCCTTTAAGGAGAAATCTAAGACATCAATTCATGAACATAAGGGTGTTTTCTTCTCTGTGAAATTCCACTGAAGTTAGCAGGATTGTCCCAGGACAGTTCTGTTCAAATTACAGACCCTGTACTCCAGTCCCGACAAGCCTCTTTATTACCTGCATGTATACAAACATAGTACTGAAATATAACGACCTAAGACATTAACAATACCTTCCTAACCAAAGTCAATTTCGTACAAGTTTTACATTCACAAAAGAGTTTGGCTAATCCACACAGTTAATTGTGTTTTAAAATTATTTGTTAACCTATGAATGGATCAAAATTCAGCTTCTTTTACCATGCTATTTGAATGAAGAGGCACATATGCCAAGCATGATTAGGTACAACCACATGCAAGTTCATAAAACAGTCATCATTTGTCTTTCCCTGCTTTCTAGGAGAAAGAAGAAGCTTACAGCAAACTGAGCACACCCATTTAATGAAAACCAAAAAACTGAACTTCTACCTAGTGTTCCTAGCTACAGATACAAGAGTTAATGACAATAATCTTTGCACCATGATTCAGTGCTTTCAGGTTCCTAAGGTTCATTGTTATTTCAGGCAAATCTCTGTGTTCAATGATTTGTGACATGATAATACTATATTCAAATCAGAATAATTATGTCTTTCAGGAAATGACATAAGAAAGAACAATGGAAATTATTTTTACCATGGATTATTATATTTATTAAAAAAGGATTCTCATGGACTGGCATAAGTGTAACAGAAGATTGAACCCAATTATAATTATTGCTTAATTTCTGCCAAATTAATTGTAATCTATATAATCAGAGGATTTTTGTCAGTAACTTATTTATGGCTTAATGTTTTCCTGTGTATTAACTTAATGCCTTAGAAATGGAACTTGCTGACTTTCACAGTTAAGGCACACATCTCCATTAAAGACATTTGCTCAGAAAAGTGGGGTAACTTCAACATTCTTCTCTTGGCAGCCTGGCTATTTGTGTCATAGGCACACCTAAGTAACTGTTTTCTAGGAACAGATTGATTAACAACATTTTGGTGTCATCAGTCTCATTATCCATTGGGATTGAGAGCCAGTAGCAAATAAGAGTACTGTAAACCCCCTGAAGAATGTCCTGAAATTGTAAGGACAGGCGAAAACTATATTTTGTTGAAAGCAGACCTAGCGACTGTGTCTGCATAGTAAGAGAAGTCAAGTACTTTCTGAAAACAAAAAGGAAAAAAAAACTAAAAAGACACTGGAAAGTACTCAATATATCAAGTTGAGCATTGCATATGGCTTTACAGGTTCAGTGTCCAGAAGATGAATGAGTAGAAAGGTATGCCAGAGATTAGCCAAATAATCCAGTCTGCCTAGAAAAAGAAAAGTAACTGTATTGATCTTGCACATAACAAAAGCTTCATTTTTCTTTAGACCTTTGGAAAATGGGATACTGTCAGTTTGCACTAATGTAAGCAGAATCAACTGCTGATATAGTCCTCATCAGATGCAAAACTTCACATAATTTCCATTTATCCTTTAAAATGAAAGTTGAATGGAATTGAGGAAATTTTAATCTTGTGAAATTTTAGACTTAGGTGTTTCAGTTAAGAAAAGTGTTTATTTGTCTTGTTTCCCTGCAATGCATGCAATAGGAACCTCATTCATTTTGTTTTCCTAGAAAAGAATCTGCTTTGATCTATCGATGTAGCCCACTGAGAAAGATTTCCCTTTTTACATGGAGATCCAGTTCGCCTTTTTGAGCAAGTACAGCAAGTATGTGCATCTATTTGCTACAAAATGTATTTATTTCAAAAAAAAATCTGTGTTTTAAGTTTCTTGTTCTTCAGATCCTTTTGCAGCATCATGGCATATCATACATGCCATGTTATTAATCCCCATTTATCTTTCATTAAATACAGGTGATTTTCTTTTATTTCAAAACTAACTTGGACTTTCTCATTTACATTACTGATAGTGCATTATAATTCTCACCCAGTAGTTGCCATTATCTATACCTGCATAAGAATTCATTATTATGACATGTAATTTAGTGATTTTATAATCAGTCCTTTAGCTGTCTCTCTCACTGAAGTATTTCCTTGTATATATGTCAGCACATAAACAGTAATAACATTTGAAATTGTTTATCATTCACAAATAGTCACATATTAATGAGCCACTAAATGCTTTAAGAACATCAGATTTTTAACCATTGTGTAAATTCTATGGAGACACTGACAACTATTAATATGAAAGAAAAGAAGGTTAAAAAAATCACTTTCCTATAATAGGAATAAAAATAAAAAAGAAACTCACAACAGCTGCTAATTAGACACAGACAAAAAATTAAATACCCATGGGCAAGCACAAAAGAAATTTATTAGTGTAAAAAATTCATTAATTCCAAGGAATTAGTTTCTTCTTGTGTGTGTTTCTAAAGAGAACTCCACCATAAAATCTTTCTCCTGAAACAATGTTTTCCTGTGTAGTTAGATAACCCCGACAATGCAGAATGATGTACATTTATGACCAGTATAGACAAACACTAGCTTGAAGATTACTGTGAAATGGTCCAATTCATCTTCATGGAGTGTTAAATGTGAGGCCTAATTAGCTGAATCTGCTCACCATTTTACTGTTAATCACCCTACTTTAAATATACAGCTAAAGCTATCTATTTTGGTTAAATGGCACTATTAAGCTTAGAGCTGAGGGAGTTACTGAAGCCATAAAGCCAAAAGAGCATTCAGGGTGCAGAAGCTCAGCCTTTGAATGTGTTTCTTTTTTGTGAAGTTATTTTTTTTTAACTTGAATTTTGTTACTTTTTTTTTTTCCCCAGCGTGAGGCATTAATTCATTAAAGAAACTGTATCAAACTATGAACTACTTAGTAAATAATGTCAAAGGTTTTTAAGCTACCCAATCTGTGAGCATATTTAGGTTTAAACAGATGGTGATTCTCCACTGTTACATTTTTCAATATATTTACCACAGTTAAAAAGTGCCTAATATATGGGGGTTTAGTGTTTTTTCGTTTTTTGTTTTTGGTTTTGTTTTTTCCAAAATGCTACCTACATAATCAGCATGGAAAGAAAACTGTGGAGTGAAAATGAAGGGCAAACTCAGAATGTTCCTGAGAATAAAAAAACAAGGCATGCCTAAGTTTAAATCCTGAGACAACAAACTACATATGTTCACCACATGCACAGGAGACATGATTCTAGTGGGTGTGAAAGCTATTCTGTATCCTTAATATAGACTTTCATACATTTCCTTTGAGCATCTGCTAACATTTTACATTTTGAAGTGGAAGTTTTAAAGATACTGACCAGGTGGCAGCAATATCTTAAAAGCTGTGAAATGAAGATGAATTAATAGGTAGGCAGAAGTTGGAGTAACAGGAGATCTGAGACACCTATGTGTTCTTTACACTCATGGGCAGTTGGTGTCTGAGTCAAAAAGGCAAAAAATAGCCTTCAAAATATTCTTAATCCAATATGATTTCCAGTGTGCTGATGATTATGGGACATTATATGACAAAGGATATGGAGCATGGCACCTCAAAGACAGAAATCCAGGATGGAGGAAAATAAGACTGTGGTTCAGGGCATGACTGGTCTGTGTAAGAGGCAGACAAAAAACTGTTACATCCATGGACATGGATCCCTCTGGATATGTTCTACTTCAACTCTGAATAACACCTCTGATAGCCAGGGGTCAAAGAAATCTGTATACCTGTCACAATCACTCTATAATGTTTACCACAGCTTTCCCGGTTATAAAATAGGGATAATACTATTAATCTTATTCAGATATCTTGAAAAATAATTAACAGACCTAAAAGCTAAACATTTTATGAATGAGATTCCAGTTACTATAAAGTTCATAAGTTAAATAGCTTCTTGAACTGTAAGTCTGAACACATCTTATTTGAACATAGAAAAATTAGCACATTCCAAGCCTTGCTTGCTTGTGTAAATTTGATTCAATATCTAACATTACTAATCAGCAGAGCACAATAAGATTGCGGGTAAGAGAAAAGGAAATATTTTTTAAAAACAGGGTTTGGAGAGATGAAATAATCTGAAAGTGGTAAAATTTCTAGCTTTCAAAACTTACCTTATGGAAAATGCTTGTATACAGAGCTGAATAAATATTCTAGCAAGAAAAGAAGTGTTCAAGCAGGGAGAATTTTGACTAGAGGTCCATATTATTTTAGTGTGTAGTTCTCATCAACATTATCATGTAATAAGAAAGGTTTAAGAGAATGGTAAAACAAAACATTTTGAAACTATTTTTTAATGAGGAAGCCACTGATTATTTTCTATATCAGTCACAGTTCAATGCTTCTCTTAGTAAAGTTGCCACTGGTTTCATGTAACAAAGAGTCTGATGTTGATCAAATCAACTACAAAATGCAACATATTAGTAAAGCTGGTTTCAGAGACGCCTCTCTTCTGTTTGCATTTAATTTGCATAATATCCTTTTGATTGAGGAAACAGTCAAATGCTCTGAGAGACAGAATGCATGTATCTTTATGGGATATTTAATCAGTGATTGTCCACTTTGATTTGGATGAAACATAAGCCCAGCTGCTAACTTCTCTTATTATTACCCATTTCCTGAAAACTATTATTGTATTGTTCTCTTGATTATAGAGTGGGTTTACTGACTAGTAATTTATTCAAATTCATAAATCTTTTCCCAGAGATGTGTAGTTGTTAAGCTTTTTTTTAAGATGGGTGTGGGAGTGAGGGTTGTCAGACAAACATCATTACCCCTTCCACAACACAGAATTTCTTTTCTGCTCTGAAACCAACTTCATTCACAATTGTCTAGAACTATGCTATGGTTTCTACTCCAGCAGAGTTGCATGACCTGATTAAACTGTGTTAATCAAAACTATGCATCAGCTGTTCTGTTGCACAGATCATTATATTCCACAGTTCTTCTGTTACACAAATCTGTATCACAAGTCAGCTGTGAAATGGTATACCAAAAGTTCTTCAAGGATCTTTAAAAATTATGTGTATGTTGTGCTCCTTGAAGCTATGGGTAAAACATGAGCACAGCATTTTGTTTAACAAAAGACAACAGGAAAGTATTGAGATTTAATGGCAATAAGTTGCATGCTGAAGCTCTAAAATATCTGCTGTTTAGAGTGTTTCTGGTGAACTTGAGAGATAGAATAGGAACTCTGTGCTCTAGGGGTTTAATTCATAAGTTCTGTTTAGTCAAGATAGAGAAAAAGAAACTTAAAAGGCTTTAAACAATTATCTAGTGTGGTATCTTAGCAGTAAATTCTTGGCAATCACACAGCAGCAGGCATGTTAAAGAGGTTTCAACAGACCATTTGAACAGTTGAATTTTTTATCACATCTGTTTTACTGTGGTAACTAATATGCTGCACCTACTGCAGGTAAGGATTCTATTTATTAAGACTACCTTTTAACAATTCTCAGATTTCTCTGGAGTCATGCAGGGAAGAAAAGACTAGGGAGAACAGACAAGGCTTCTTAGCAAACACGCAACTGTGAAGTGCTGTAGGCTTACACTCTGTAACTTTCTGCCTTTGTACACCTGGACTTAAAGTTATCAGAAAAATCCAATGCTCAAATACTTGCTTACAGTTACTGTCCTTTTCATAATCTAAAACCAGTCAAACTCTCAAAATAACAAGATTGACTTTAATTTTTTTTCAGATAACATGTATATTTTGTATTTCTTTTGGTTTCCATTCTGGAAGTTTCTAAGAACAATTTATTTTCTTTTTCTGAAGACAGTAGTGTAGAATCATAATGGAAAATCTAAAGATCTTTTCTATATGGAAAGCTTATTTTTAAACCTTAGGTGTTATAGACTCAATTTGGTCAGAAATGCAAGCAATTAAGAGTTTTAATGACAGTGGGCATAAGTTATGTAAATATTTTTTTGTATATGGGCCTGCATTCTATGTACCCTGGCTTCCCAGGTGAAAATGCAGATTTTCAAACATTGTCAGAAAACAAAAAAAAGTTAAATCTTCATATACTACCAGAAAAAAAATATATAGATTCATAAGATAACAGAATTATGGGTGATAAAAATTAATTATAGAAAAAAATTATGTATTCATATGAATTCAGAGGTGTGCATCCTTAAAATAAAAAAAAAAAAAATAAAAAAACCACAAAACAAAAAAAAAATACCACCCACACAAAACAGCCCTAAAACACAAAACACTACATCACTTCCCAGGATTCATAAAAAACTAGTAGACAAAACTGGCAATGCAACACAGAACACACACAGCCCACCACTTCTGTTGAAGAAATACTGTATTAATTTATAGTAGTCACTCTAGCCTAAGAAGATCTGGAAATACTCAGCACATTCCACTCTCTCTGCTATTACAAAAAAAAAAAGGTACTGAATTTCCAGCAACTTGTCCACAGAAAATACCAGTCTTGTAGAATTACCTTATTACCTTTGTACTTTTTAAGTGTGTTGCAGTGTCACCATGGTTATGGAAATATTCCTCTGCATGGTCCATTTTAAAAACACAAGTAACATGCAGTGACAAAGCCACAGCACAGAGGAAGGAAATTCAGCAATGGAATGCAAAAAGGCTGAGTGATACCAAAGATGCAAGTGTAATAACATGCAAGATCCAATTACCAACAGCTGGCCCGCATCCAAGTGGAGTTTGCGAAGGAAGTGTGAAAGATACAGCCGATACTTCATCACACAGCACCGTTTGTGTAAACCACTAAAAGCATGACTTCACATTAGGAAGTATTAGGAAAAATCTAAAAAATAATCTCCTGGCTTTATATACATTATTTAGACATCACTCACAAATCTTCTGTATTTCAAAGGTAAGTCACATCTATATCAGAGCTTTCAGGTATGTTTTCAAGAAGGAACGCTGCAGCAAGTGTGTCCACAAGTGGTGGTTTCAGATTGTGTGCTGTCATTCTGAACATCTTTTGGTGCCACAATTTAGGTGGCAATAACACAGCTGCTGCACCATTTCATGTAGTTTCTCCAAAAGAAAAGAACTTGCAACTAACAAGTTATGTGTGCTTGCTCTGCTTCAACTTCCCCATAATGTATTGATAACAGTAATTCAAGTAAGCAGAACCTGCAGCTTCCTTGGGTTTCTTCTGATAGTAAGCAGTAAATTTGCTTTCCTGTACATTGAAGAAATGGTGAAAAATTAGAAGGATGAACTATGGCACTATGTCATGGTCTTTCAAAAAGACATTAAATAACTCATTAAAATCTTCTCAGACTATAAAAGGCAGGATCTATATGTTGTTTCTTTCTGTTCTTTTTTTTTAATAGACTTGATTTTCTTCCTCTGAAATTATGTTCATTTTGATAATCTAAGTAAATTATTTTAAATGTTTTATCATTCTGATGAACTGCTGATGTTATGAATTGTTTTATTTACTGTCTACATATGAAACTCTTTTATTTATGGTCTGCATCTGAAATTGGGCTGGCTTTTTTCAATCTTTGCAATATTAGACCTTTCAGGAGTAAATCCTGGCTGTTTGCAAACCCTGATAAGAACATGAAAGAGTATAGGAGGATAAGTAGCAGATTGAAGATGCTTATATTTCTTTTTCTGCATACTGGGTTCAGAAATTCCATCTTTTTTTTTTCCATTGGTCCATGCCCATTGTGAATTACACTTTGAATAATAGAATCATACTGATTGGAACTGACTTCCATGGGCAGCTAGTGCAACATGCTTAAAACAGGTCCAGTAATGCCCAGTTACTCAGGGCCATGTCCAGGCAAGCTTTGGATGTCTTCACAATCTCTTGCAATCTGCTGCAGTTCTTTATTTCCCTCAGAGAATGATGTTTCTGCCTTGTCTTCCCACACAAGTCTCCATCTGCCTGATTATCTTGGTGATTCTTTGAGTGACACTTTGAGGAGTTTAGTGATAGAGACTCACTTCTAGGGTGAGATTGTCTGGGCTGTACTTCCCTGGATTCTCCTTTACAACTTTATAGAAGATGTCTGCATTGTCCATGTTCCAAGTGTTCACTTCATGAGTCCATGACTGTAGACGAGGACCTTCAGCAGAAATCTGTCTGTGGTTCAACTCCTCCCAAACAACCTTATTTCAGAGCTTATGTCCCATGAAGCATCAAATTGCAAGCCTTAGAATTAGATAGACTGAAATATTTACAGAATATGCAAAGAGCAGGATTTCAATCCTTTAATGGTCAGATAAAGACTTCAAATAAGAACATTGATTTCAATGTGTTGCTTAAAACCAGTGATAATACGGATACTGTTATTACTTCTTTACAAAAGTGTATTTATATATGGATTTATAATGCAGTATGTCCTCAGCTTCTTGACCTTGTCTTCTATGAATTCTGTCCATACACTTCACAATTTTTGAGTATAATGTTCACAATTATATTTAAACACTAATTGTAATAGGATTAAACATATAAAACAGCTGTTCTTTTTTTTCTTACTTTCCAGTAAATTTAGATTGAAGACAGGCAAGTTGCAGATAAAACAAAACACTTAATCGGAAATACATGCTCTGTTAAATCCTAGAAGCTGAGAATGTTAAATACTTTTATATTTTCCAACTCTAACAGGTTGTAATAATCTTCAGTATTTCTTCATGACCTTGACTGAGCTGATGTAATGAAAGAATTAGCACTTTACCTCCAGGTTTTCCACTTCATTCCACATGTTTATCTCTCACATTATTTTCAAATATATTTTGGGTTAAGTATCTATCCAAGAGTACACTACACATTGCAAATATGTGTATTCCCTCCTTGATGTGCTCACTGATTTCTTATCAGTGCTAATGGAAATTAAATGCATTTACATCACTCAGAGAGCCTCATTACTGTAAACAAACCAACAGAATCTGAAAGAAGAAACTGAGATTATGGATAATTTAATAGCTGTTTTACCATCTCTTTTTGAATCTAATAATAGAGCTGTACCTGCACAATCAGATTTATGGCCTGGTTATGTCCCATGATGTTTAAATTCTGGAATCATGCCTTTGTGCCATTGGCAGTAGCATTAACAAGACATCAAAGGATATAAATGGATCTTTGCAAATCCCCATGTCTCTTCTATTCCCTGAAATAGACTTTATTTGTACATTTTCAGCATTTCAGCATTATTTGTACATTTCGGCATTTTCAGGATCTGGGTTATTATCTTCAGGGGAAAACAAATAACCAAAAAACCCCACACCTGTATTATATATAAACATAGCAAAAGAAAATAATATGTTTCTTAAGGTTTGCAGAAGGAACACCATATGTGCACTGAATCAGAGGTCTCCATTATGATATTAGTGGTATTTAGAAATACTATTTTCAATTTATATATTAACAACTTTCATTCAAAATCTGCATAGATTCACATGGTTTTCTGTACGATGTTCCCAGAGGAAATATTTAACCGCCATGGTTTATCAGAATCTCATATCAAAATGAATTGGTAGAATATTTTAAATGTGATTCTACTTGACAGATGAAAATGGCAAACTGAGAAGTTCTATCTTTATTAACTTACACTCATTAAATCTCTTAATGAGTTTAGTTTACAAGAGACATTTTCTGATTGCCAGTCCTAATCACTAGCCTGTGGATACCTGGAAATATCCTTCTTACCATCTGGAAGCTAAAAGATACTTTCAGTTTTACCTGTTCAGTCTTCTCTTCTTCACTTTATGACCTCAATTTTACACAGGTAAATGGTGAGAGGTGGAGCCCTGTCTCCTTGGTATAAACATCAGCATTTCCATTTTACAAGATGTCCTGTCTACATATGGCCAAATTATACCTCAGCTGTGCACAAACATGGCAGAGATTTAATTTCTCTGCACTATTTAACTAAATAAGGAAAGGTAAATAAAGCATTTTCATGAACACACTTATCATACATCAGCAGTCAACTCATTTCCATATAGTAACAGAGATTTACAGTGGTTTAACTAGAACACACGATTGAAATGGCATAACTAGTCCCTACATGACTAAAATACTGCAGCTAAGATCTCTTCTATAACAGTAATATATTCCCATTTTCATGTGTTATGCAAGAGAACTTTTTTCAGTTGAGTTACTTGATCTCCACAACTGTGGAAACACATTTACCCTCTCTGAAGTGGGGAAATACTGTGTTGGCCATTTCAGAAATGGAGAGATGTATTAAGAGCTAGTCCCTTAAAGGGATTTTGGCATGCTGCCACCAAGGTGAAGCTCAAAGCTGCAACTAAACTTTCTATGCCATGCCCGGTGGAAATGATCCCTTCAAGAAAAAGATTCAGAGCAGTCAGCATGATGAACCAGGGATATGCTTAAACTGGAGAATGGGAAATGATGGAAAGAGCACATCATTTGACTCTTATACCTCTTTTTGACATGGATATATCAGCTCTGTAGACTGCAACAGGAGTACATGATCTAGGTCTGTACTGAATGTATTTTGGCATGAAAAATAAGCCAACATTTTGCTCCATTGGATGATGATATACCACTTAATCTGAACAATTTAGATCTTTCCTAACTTTACATTAGAGTATATATTTTAGGCTGGAGTCTGAAGTCCTGAACCCTTTCCTTGAAGTAAAAAACTAAGCTGTTTCCCTGGAGGGAGAGAAGCCAACTTCCCTTTTCTTTTAAAACATGGACAGTGGTAAAGCTGTATTTCATTAGAGTGCTTGAACTCAGGGCCTTCCCTCAGCAGTGGAACACTGAATCTGAATTTTCTGTCTCCTAGATGTGTGCCTTAACCCTAAGCTTAGAGGATGAGTATTTTGCATTAAAATATAGTAACAAACCTAGGAAAGGTAACTGGAAAGCAGGACTCAGATTTTCATTGGAGTGCTGTAGTCAATAGTGTAATATGTAATTTTTGCTTCATAGAGGTACCATGTCAATGTGCTGGGCAGAGTGTTCAGGCCTCATTACTAAATTGCCTCTTTTCCTACATCTTGCAATGCATTCTTTCTGCATGCGTATAGAGGGAGAAGTTGGATTTTAGAATTTTGCAGTCATGGAGCTTGAAGGAAAATCCTGGAATACATTCCTCCTCTCTCCCTCTGGATTTGTGGTAACATACTTAGGTTAAAAAGACCCATGAAAACTACTCACATAAAAAATCATTTTATGGCAGCTACCTGTACCCAGCTATCAATATATTTGTGATAAACAATATACATACACACCTATATAAATACATACGTTTTCAACTTTCACATGACAACTGTATGACATGTTCAGCATTCATCTATGTTCCCATTAAACTGAAGCTTGGTTTTTAAGAACATGAGCCATAAACTATTTACTCTTTTTAAGCACACAGTACACACTGGTAAACCGCAGAAATGCAGGGAGAGCAACTGGGAAAATTTTTTACATCTTTCAGGAAGGCACTTAAGTCTTACACAAGTATATGTACTCACTTGAAGGCTTAAGAAAGACTACTATTTATAGAATCCATAATTCCATTTTTCATAATTCCTGGCATTTTTATTAACTGTTGGGTTGAATGAATGTCTTTCAGACCTGCAGGTATTATGCATTGACATATGTTTATATATGTGCATTTTTGTGCTGAAAATATTTATACTGCAGCTTTTTAGAGAACTTTTATATTTTGTTCCTAATTTTGACTGATTCTTTACAAATTACACTAGGCCATAGACATAATTTTGTGTATAAGCAAGTAGACAGTATTCAGGGACGACTGCACATCTTTTTCTTATACCAATGGTTAGAGTTTTGAGGTTCCTTTATAAGATAGATGCAATCTGTTCTATTGCCTACAAACGTAGGAATGAAAGCAATTACCTTTTACAGTCAATGACAATTTACAAAAAATAAATATCTGAAGTATTTATAATAGTACAGTATATATTCTGAATTCATTATTCTGTGCTATTACGACATGGCTCTTTTCTGTGGGGATATGAACATGGTTACTGTTGGTAGGCCTGTAAAACTCTTCTCATAGAGAAAGTTTATGTGATGCATAATACAAATGTGTTTACATTTTGCTGTTTCCTAGTGTTCCAGGATTTTTCATCTATTCACACACAAATAAAAGTAAACGAATGTCTTGATATTTCTTTTTCACTTAGCTGTAATTCAAGTTCTCTTAGCTGTAATGAGGAGGGTTTGATTGACAACGGGCTTTCTACTGAAGAATAGTGGTATCTGGCCTTCCCAAGCTGCTGTCTTTCTCAAAGACAGATGGTAAATCTGTCAGCAGTCGCATTCTGCACAACAGCAGCCCAGATGCTTTTAAGCTTTCTGTGTGAAGCCTCTCCACCCCTCAAGAGTATCAATGGGCTGCTCGCCAGAGAAAGGTCCCCACGGCAATTAGCAGTCTCTGAATTCAACTCCAGCTGTCTGGAAAGTCAAATGAAGGCAGCTTGTTTGGTCATACACCATTTAATGCAAAGAGTCTGCTTCTTTATAATTAAAGCAGCCTTCTGTATATCAGTCCAGCTGTGTCCAAAATAAAGCACCTATGTGACCTTCATTGTTTGAAATAACAACTTTCCGTTTACTGTACCTTTTACTTTTTATTCAATGAAAGCTGTATTTCTAAAGATTATTGTTTTGTACCTTTTCTGAATGTATGCTTGCCAATCACTGGATCTTGAAGACACAGTGTTCGCAAATAATTTAGTGCACATTAAAGGGCCAAAGGACAAAGAGCGCTGTGTGAAACCTTTTTCACATTGTTCTTCACAGCTGAAGGCTTTACACTTCAGCCTTCCTGGATCTCTGGATCCATCTCTAGTATGATTGGGACTCACTGAAAAAATTTATAAAAAAGCAGAAATTTATGCTGACAGTTACAAAATATATGAAAGTTTCACTTTTGCAAATTTGACTCCTTTTTCAAACCACAAGCACCTGTAATCAGTTCATGGGAGAGAGAAAATCCCCTGCAAGATTACTGACTAAATTTTACTTGCATCAAAAATATTTCTAGAGCTGATTCAGTGCTTGAAACCTTCATCCAAAAAAATGACATTTCTATATGCAGAAGTATGTATCCTAAATAAGTTCATCCAAGATACAAAAGACAAGAAGTAGCTAAATTATGGAGGAAACAAAGTGACAATTTGAAATACAAGTTTAGTGTCATTCTTTCAAAAACAGTAGGAATGCTTTGATTTGATATCACATGTTTCCACTGCACAAGATTTTATGCAGGTTAAGGTGATCAGAAAAATAATGTGACTGATAAAAAATGATATTGTAGATTTTTTAAGAGATAAAGTATTAGTGCTACAGACACGAGCTATTTAAGATGAGGAAAATAGTAATGAAGACCGAAAAAAAAGGTAATTCCAAAATCAGTGAGCCAGAAGATGACCAAAAGGTTGCAGCTGGAAATAGGGAATAAAAAGTATGCAAATAAAGAGCACTCACAAGAATGAAATTTTGTCAGTTAATAACCAGATAAATAATTATTCCATTTTTTGGCATGGAAGGGCAGATGATAATTCTTTAGGCTTACAAGGCACTGGAGTGACAGCAGTCATGCAAAAAAGTGATGTTATCAGGAGAAGTAAAAAGGAGAGTAATCAAGTGAGCTCTCAGGCTCTCTTCTTTTCCTCTGTTCCTGTTAGGATCAGCACAACAAAGGCACTGTTGGGTGCATTAGCTTGGCTGAAACCTAACCCTAGTTATGGAGTTAGCACTGCAGTTGAAGCCTTCTGATATAAAAGCCAGTGACTGAGGCCTGGGTTTTGGACTCAGTGCAAGCACAGTCTGAAACTTGTTTAAAAATTTAATAGACTCTCCACAAAAGTGATGGCAAAAATAGTAATGACAAAAACGGCAAGCACATTATTCAGAATGCCTTAATACGCTCAACGCTGTGATCAGAACTATCTCCTTTGCTTCCAATTAATCTCTGATTATTTGAAATCCTATCACAAGCTTGCATATTACTTCATTCACCAAGCTACTATAATAAGTAGGGTCTGCTGTCCTGCTAATGGGAGACCAAAAAAATCCAGCAAATCAATTCACAATCAAGCTTCAGTGTGTACTGCACCCAATGCAATATTGATTTTAGAAGCACAAGCTATTTCTGGTCTGCAACAATTTGGCAAGTTGTATACCACGACAAAGTTGGAACTGAGATTCCCAAATTACTTTATGAAGCATTTTCTCCTTTTCTATGTCTTATGTGCTTTTGCCATGCATTCTTGCCCTGCACTCAGAATGTTGGTCATCTACACATAGAAATAGATGTTAATTAAAGAAGAGATTAAAAAAAAAAAGAAAAAAAAGAAATCTTTTATCCCATCTATGTAAAGCAGTCAAATCCTACGCACTTATGTTTTAACCCAAATTCTGGTTTTTTTAAGTGTATATACAATTTTAATATCTCCTCTTCCGTAGAAGACAAAAGGAATTTTATGTAAGAGACACTTATCCTTGTGTTACAAATTCATCCAGCTAGCTGTCATGCTAGCTTTTTCTAACTTTAGCCTACAAGATGATCCATTAGAAAATCTGCACATTTTTCTCAGGAAATTCATGTCTAAATTTCTGAAAGTTAACAAGCATCAAAAAACTATCTGTGTAATTAATTATGATACTTGGTCCCGAGAGAACACAGCAATATTCAGGATATACCCTTATCACTAGCTATTGGTCAATGGGCAGAAAATGTGTATGGTTCTATTTGGTGATTAGGAATATTGAGCTGAAGTGGAAAGACTGAATGTGAGAATAGTTTTATTAAAACCAGACATGGAAGAAACTGATTACACAAGATATCCCATAGTCCAGCCAAACACAGGTTGCCCTTTAGAGTATTTGGTCAAATTTTCTTTAAAGCTAATAGGTACATTATTTTAAAAGGTCCTTTTTTCTTTTCAGTTAAATATGGCAGCGAGGAATGGCTATTAACTCCATCTGAATGTTGACCTTTTCTGTAAGTAAAGTATTTCCATGAATTATTTATACAAATTAAGTATACACACCAAATTTCCCCCTTTCTTTTTCCCCTATCCATTAAAGACCATCGTATTTCAGAATAGTTCTAAAGGTTTCCAATCCACTTTTAGTTAATGATTTACATTGTCAATATATTGCTTAGGGATTACAGGTTGCTCATAAATAATGTTTCTGTTTGTTGCATGCAATGGCAGTTGGGAAATTGCCCTGTCATTACAATTCAATATATTAGTGTGTAAATTAAGATTCATAAATGACTCAACTGAAAGAAACACGTGGTCAAAACATGTGGCTAAATCGTTAAGCTATCTTAGGAGATATTTTAAATCATTTGCATTGATTAATTACCAGACCTAAAGTGAGGTAAATCAAAATAATGTTAATGACTTCAATGCCACTATTTCTTCTCATTGACAGAAAAAGGAACTTTCCCTGGAAAAGTCATGAGGTTTTTCCCCTTTCCCCAATGTAGGTCCTGAACTAGAGTATTTAATCCATTTTTGTCCAGTGAACTTTAAGATGTTGTATGCAGAAATGCAGTCCAGAGGGGGAAAAAACCAACTAAACAACAGCCACAATATAAAAGATCAAATATTGTCCAATAAAATAAATAAAAAGAAATATTTCTCTTAAACTCTTGACATTTACAGTTAAAAAAATATCTTGAAAGAATGTTTTCTGCATTTATTGTGTACTAAAAATAGCAATAGGTTTAATTGCAAATTTAGAAAAAAAAAAGTAAAAAAAAAGGAGAAAAGAAAAAAGGGAGATTGAACTTTAAAAAAGGTTTTCTAAAAACCTAAAAGAAAAGTAAAGCATGAGAATAGTTGGCTGAATGTCTCTAAATATATATCACTGAGGGCTTTAAAAAATAATTAGGTAAATATGCACTGGATATCATATAAACATAAAGAATCCTGTGTTGTATCGAAAGAGTGGCTGAGGTGACCTTGCAGTGATCCTTCCAAGATTTTTTCCATCTTCTTGCTATTACTGTTCTTATTTAGCTATTTACTCTTACAAGCAAACTTGATTGATTGCACTGGAAGGAATTTTTTCCCCCCAATTCCTACAGACATAAATACAGAATACAGGTTTTGAGAGAAGTTCTCATGCACTCTGGCCTTTGTAAGCTATAATGGAGAAACACAGAGAGTAAAACATAAATAAGCCACATATCAGAAGAAGGCACACAAATAATCCTTGGAGGAAATACTGCTAAGGTGAACAGTGGCAAGAACGATGAACCTGAGAAAACCATCACTAGCTATGTTACACCATTATTAAACACTAAGTTTGTTTTAAACTCAAATGCCTCTTGGTCCTGTTGCTGGGCACTGCTGTAAAAAGCCAGGCTCCATCTTTGTTGCACCTTTTCTTCAGGTATTTGTACATTCTGATAAAATCTTCCCTGAACTGGGCTGAACAGTTCCAGCTGTTTCAGCCTTTTCTCATAGAAGAGACGCTCCAGTCCCTTAATCATGTTTGTGCCCCTTCATTGGTGCCTCTCCAGCATGCCTGGGTCTCTGGTGCTGAGCCCAAAACTGGATAGAGTACCCCTGGTGTAGGGGGTTGGCACCTACAGGCAATACTTTGCCCAATGCAAGCCGGGGTACCATAAGCCACCTTTGACACAAGGGCACAGTACTGACTCCTGTCCAGCCTGGTGTCCACTACAGCCCCCAGGTCCTTTACATCAAAGGTGTTCTCCAGAAAATCTGCCCCCAGAACATTCTGGTGCATGAGGTTGTTCCTCCCCCAGTGCTGGACTTCATGTTTCTCCTTACTGGACTTCCACAAGGTTCCCGCCAGCACATCTGTCCATTCTGTTGCGGTCCCTCTGGATGGCAGCATGACCCTCTGGTGTATCAGGACTCACCCCAGTTTTGTGTCATCAGCAAAGCTGCTGAGGTGTCCACTCATCCTGACCATTAACAAAGACATTGAACAAAACAGGACCCAATATTGTCCCCTGAGGCATTGCACAACTAATTACCAGCCCCCAGTTAGACCTTGTACCACTGACCACTGCCCTCTGGGCCCAGATATTTGGCCAGTTTTCAGTCCAACTGTCTGTACATCCAGCCCATACATCAATAGCTTCTCTCTGAGGGATTTATGGGGAAAGGCAGTATAGTTTACTGCAGTCACAGTAAACAATATCCACTACTTTCTTTTCAGTGTTTTTTTTAGTATTTACACTGCAGTTTGTGTTGGGTATAATTTGTTGTCCTGCTGAGTCAGATGCAATTCCCAAAGCTGCAACAACTCTTCATAGGCTGTGTATTCTCCTCACCTTTTAAATCTTCTAAAGTGCATTCACTATCCTACACATTGTTTTGGATCTGTGCATGCTCCTTTAAATCTGTGTGTGTGTGAGTGTGAATATGATATAGCAAATGTACTATGAATGTTGCTCTGCTAGATTCTTCGGTACTTTAGATTTGTTGAATTTTTGTAAATTCAATATGAATCTGTTGTTAAACTGCTTAACTTAAGCTGTCAATTAAGTGCTGTTTCAAGTACTGTTAAACCTTTAGGCCTTAACTGTTGGTCAAATCTGGAGCTTAGTTTAGCAAGAAGGTCTAGTCTAAATCTTGTGATTAAATGAGAGGGTCTTCCTTATTCCTTTTGATCCTTATCCTTATCTACCCTTACCCTTTCCTCCTCTCTGCCCCTCCAGCTTCCACATAGATAATTTTTTAATTGGTTTTGGGTTTAGATTGATTGATTTTAGGTATTAGTTTGTTTTTTCTCTGTGTGCTTTAACCATTTAGTAAGCAGTAGAGTGAACTTTGCCAATGAACTTTGTCACACTTTTGCTTGTATATTAAACCTGCTTTTACCAATTATGGTGATTCTTTAAGCGACCTTAAAACACTGATTAATGGCAGCATTAATCAGAAATAATCTGTATGTGATGCCATGAGTTTTGGTATTCTTATTTGTAATACAGTAATACCTAAGAACTTTCCAGTCATCAACTAAAATTCTACCACATAGGACATGGTAGTCTTATTCTGTGGGAGAAAAAGCTAAAGCAGCAAAGGGAAAACAAAAAGGTGAAAAAAATTAGAAAATAGAGAATAGATAATAGAGAAGAGAAAATAAAGATTAAAAAAAGAAAAATTAAAGAGAAAGAGGAAAGAAGGAGGAAGAGGAAGACGAAAAAAGAGAAAAAAAAAAAGAAAAAAGGGTATGTTTTATATTAACTGATAACTTCTAAATGAATCCATGTACTTCTCCTTAAAGGAAAAGGTGTTCAAATGTAACACAAAAGCAAAAATTTTCTGCAATTTTCTCTGTCTTTGTAATAGCTGTCTTTACACTACGCACAAAAGGTGAATCTCCGTCTCAGTAACAGCTGCCCAGAGAATTAGTAGCAGAGAATGAATTCTCTTTTATTAAATACCAATCTGGCAGTCAGCATTTGTAAATTGAGGTCTTTATGATACATGCAAGAATAAAAAACCGTCTATATATAACACACAGAGAAAAAAGTTATTCCTACAAGAACTCTAGGTACAATTTTATTTGTAGTTGTAATCTGTTATTTGATAAATATAACCCTCAGAAAATTGTCTCTGAAATTTCAATCTTCACCAGGAAAAAAAAATCATCAGACTGAGAATTTCATTCTTCTGGATTAAGAGAAGCTGTTTCAAAACAAATGTTTCTGTTGATGTTCATATTCTTGTCACTTAATTAAATTTACTGTTGGCCAGAAAGGACGGAACAGTCACACTTATGAAAAAATGAGACTTAAAAAATGATCGTTTCATCCATTAACATTAAACTCTAAGCACTGGACTTCATTCCGAATCTTTCACGAACCAGATTTTACCATCCCTCCATTTCAGATATCTAGTTACTGTCTCCAATATTTTACACAGTCAGAAAACAGATACAGGTTTAGAAGAGCCCAGGATCTAGTTTAGACTAGCACTCCATAAATATTTAATTCACAGGAGTGTTTCCTTAAAAAGGTGCAAGCAATGTTTTTGTAAGAAAGCCAATTACTTTCCCTTGTCCCATACCAGACATTTGAAAGCTTCCTTGCAGCAGGAGACAAGAAGGACTGGGAAAAAGGCTTAGTACAATGAAAGGTGCACAATGAGGCAGACACCTCAGTAAGGTGAATTCAAAGCTGAGGCAATAATAGCATTTCCTTCATATATGATTGATTTCTAAGAAAACAGTTTTTCTTACAACACACAAGATTTCCCTTCCTCTTTTAAATTCACAACTGTCTTATTCAAATTGCATTTCTGTTGGACAATATTTACTGTAATTTCCCTCAGCAATAGGTTAGGGTTTTTTTTAAATTCAATCATACCTTGAAAGTGATTATTTAATTCTCTCTTCATTATGTCCCAATGATTCCAGTAATAAAACTGCTAGCAATGGATACTATAAAAAACCCCTCTACCAGCCACACAAATTCAACCTGAAAGTCAACCTGTTTCCTTCCTTTAATTGACTAATAAAGACTTTGCACATCAAATTATACCTCAATTACAAGTGTGTAGCTTCATTGTCTTCTGATTATAGTTTCAATGACACCCATGGTACTCTACTGCCATCAATGCTTTTATGCATGTATAATCTTAGGTAACTAACTGGAATCTGCTTAACCTTGTCCTAGCTAGCCCTCTAAAAGAGATTTCATCATGCTACTCTTTTTTAATATTTCACAAAAATTAACACAGAGAAAAATAATTTTAGAAACCTTACTCTTTTTTTGTGACTATTATGCTGGTTTTGACAGAAGTAGACTAAATTTTTAATGCAGTAGGTTACATATCGGGCTATGTTCTGGATTTGTGATGGAAACAGTGTTGATAATTCCGATATGTTTCATTATTGACCAATTACTGACCAATGCTCACATAGAGTCAAGGCCTTTTCTATCCCTTACCCCACCCCACAAGACAGATGCACAGGGAGCTGGGAGGTGACACAGTCAGGACAACTGACCCCAACTGACCAATGGTCCAGACCTGTGGCTTCATGCTCAGCATGTACAGCTGGTAGAAGGAGGAAGAAAGAGACAGTGATGGTGTTTTCCTTCCCAAGTCACCATAATGCATAAGGAAGCCCTGTGCTTCTGGAGGTGGGTGAACACCTGCCTGCCCAAGGGAAGTGGTGGATTAGTTCCCTGCTTTGCTTTGACAGCAGACACAGCTGTTGCTTTATTTATTAAACTGTCTTTATATCAACTCATGGGTTTTGTGTTTCACATTTTTGATTCTTTCTCCCATCCCACCAGGGCGAGGGAGCAAGCGACTGTGTAGGGCTGAGTTGCTGGCTGGGATTAAACCACAACACTATTCTTAGTTGAGAATACCCTCTTAAGAAGCATCTATCTGTTTGGTCAGAAGAACAATAGAAATCTTATACCTAATGGCAGTATACCCTGAAAGTCATCATATATGTCTGCATTGCTGATAAAAACCTCTACTGCAGGTCTTAGAAATTGAATTCACAGAGTAATGTACATTCATGAGAAGGAGGAGCAGCTTCATGGACAAGGACAGACTTGAGCTGTCCATACACTGTAAATATAGAGTTACAAAGTGAAGTCTAAAATAGTAAACTGTCCTTCAAAAATTACTTTTATTCTGTGGTCATGCTTTAGTTTTTAGTATTCAGTGCAATTTCTGCTCTAGAAAGGAAGTTATTAGAAAGCCATGTGATCCAGCTAACTGATGGATTTTAAAGGATACTTCAGTGCATAAAGACAAGGGTCTATTAGGTAGGGCTTTTTAGAGTTTCGGTTCTAAATTTCGATTGCAATCAATTTCTAAGGTTTTAAATGCTGTTTAGAAGGCAATAGCTCTAAATTTCACTTTGATCACTTCTGATCTTTATTTTATGCACTTCATCCATTTTTAGTAATATTTTACTATAATCTGATTTTAATGAAATAATCTATGGTAAACTCATGCACACCTTAGGGAAGTTTTATTTTAAAACCCCTTGGAAGAGGAAACATCTTTGGAGTCTGTAATTAGAACATTTAAGTGCCACAGCAATTAAAACACCTTTCCCAGAACAGTGCTAGAGAGCTGTTCTAAGAGAGGTAGTTGTGCCCATAAACTGTGCAACATAACTGCAACAGTTCATTTAGTTGAATGAATTCATTTATCTAGATTAGTGAATCACTATCCTTATATATTGCTTTGCTCATATACTCCTGCTTATGCTTTTATGTTGCTTTTAAATCCAAAATATAAATGCAATATCTCTAAAGTAATTAATATCAGCTGGATTTTAATGTGATTTGGAATACTCCAAAAGTAACAAAAATAATCATTAGACTGTCAAAGGACACAGATTTAATTTTCTAGGCAATAACATCTATAATCCTACTTGAAGGCTTTCATGCAGAGAAAGTCTCTGTTTCTTTCAGATCAGTAATCTAAAACTTCACTATATAGTCCTATCAGCATGAATGAAATGAGGAATAAATATACTACCTGTTTAAAAAGAATCACCATATGAAATGGAATAAATTTTGAAGATAAACATTTACTTTCAAAAATATTGTTTCAGATAACTTTTTTTTTACTTTTGTTCATTTTTACTCGTTAAAAACTTTTTCTTTTTTAGGCAAACTGTGGAAAGAAAATTGGGGGCGGCATTTTAAAGATAATGTGCTTTTTTAACAATAGAGTTAGAATCATTCTTGATTTCAACAGACAAATGATAACTAGCATTTTGAGTTCATACAGATACAGATCTGTAGATCCAGATCTGGTAGAGCCAGATACAGGCATAAATAGTCTGCCTCTGCTATCCTAACTATCCTAACTATTTCCTAGCTCACTCTGCAAACCAAGGTTATTCAGATGATCTTAGTGAAAATTATTTATTAAGGAAAAAAGAAAAGCTGATCCAAGAAAATTAATAGCAGACTTAGTTCTTAACTCATATGATTAGAAGATGCATTAAAAATTGCATTAAAATAAAGTATCCCAAAATATAATTAGCCATCACAAAAAAACCTGCCAAAATTATATTTAAAGATACATAAAGAAATCAATTCTCTTCCTCTTTCTCTCTCTTTCTTCTGTTCCTGAGTATTACAAGGTGCTAAAAGGTTATATGGCTTGGAACAAAATATTCAGAAAACCATTTGCAGCTTCTAGGAAGAAAAGTAATTTAACTTGTTGCCATACTTGAATCCCAGAATAAACGATTCTCAACATTATACAAATAGGGCAGCACCAGGAGGTTGTGAAGTGCATCAAAGAAAGAAAAAGTCAGATAGAGATTTTTAGACTAAAATATAGGAATTGAAAATGGCTGTAGAAGCCCCATACACAACAAAAAATGAAAAATTGAAGACAACAAATGAAATATGACAACCCATCCTGACCCAAGAGGAAAATTGAGACTGAGTCTTGAAATTTTATTCATTGATTTCTGGAAAGTTGCCAAATATAGTGCAGTCAGTAGGATACCTCTAGAGCTGCAAATGCAAATTCACACTCATATATCACAACCATATATTTCAAATTCAAGCAAGCTCAGTACTTAAGCTTTCTCTCACATGTTTGGACATGATACACAGTGAATAAATAGCCAGTGATAAATAGAGAAAACTGAAAGTTCCTCCAAGCTGTTAAATAGAAGAGTGAAAGCCTATTTATACTTACATAGTCCAGATTAATTTTCTGATTGCTGTTGTTTTATCAGTTCACAGCATATTCTAGCCATCTGTCTATCATGTTTTTAACAAGAGAAAACAAATTATCAGGAGCAATTCCAAACTACTGTTTAAGTTTTCCACCTATCTTTTCCCAAATGTCTCAAAAAGTGTCCTGACTGTAAAGATTTAAAATTGCCTTTGAATCATTCAGTATGGTCCTCATCAGAAATGTTACACTTCCAGAGGAGAGTAAAGGAAACATTTCTTCCTGAGCATAATTATTGAATAAGTTGTGTTTTGAAACTTGCTTGATAGCCCTTAAAATTTTATACTAGAATTACCAGGACAATGTTTTTCTCATTTTTGTGATGCTGAAATATGCTTTTTCAATTACTAGGCTGTATGCCTGTCTTGTGTTAATGAACTCCACATAGTAACTCCCCATGTCAAACTTTACTTTCCTCTAAATTTTAAAATTAACTGTTTTAACATTGGAAACCCTCCTATTCTTTTATTATGGATGGAAGTAAATGCATGCAACTGATTGACTTCTCCCTGTTATTTTTCATTACTGGGGATAACACCCCAAAGGGATTTATATACTCAATATTAAAGCATTATGGCTACAACTTTTGAACTCAAGAACTCAATTCAGAGAAAGTCTGAGTGAATATTCAAAAGTGTTTAGTAAATCTTGATCTCCTATGAAATCAATGAAGGTTTCCCCACTGATCTCTTGGGAGAACTGCTAAGCTACAAAGAGCATAATTGTTCAAAGGTACTGCAAGGCACAGATGAATATGGACATCAGGTTCTCTACCATGGGATGCCTAAAATAAATAAAAGCATTTCATTTAGGGTTTAATTGATAAATTGTCAACATTATTATTATTGTTGTTCTTGTTATTGTTATTATTAATAAATCTTCCCCATTATGAAGAAATCTTTGACTTTTTAAATAATACTCTAACACATTTTAAAATACATGTTCTGACTTTTTACCTATGATGCATTTACAAGAGAAATCAATGTGCTCAGATCAGTACTCATATAATTAACTATTTAAGGCATTGTAATTAAATTGTAATTAAATTGTAATTAAATTGTAATAAATTAAATTGTAATTAATTGTAATCAAAAATAAAACTTTAGGCAGAAATTTGCATGAAATTTCCATAGAATAAAATTACATTAATTGAAAAAAATACTATATTCATTTAACCGTTTTACCATTATAAAGTGCATTTCTGTTTATTGATGTATGCAGCTGAATTATTTAGTGGGATGTCTATTGTGTTATATCACGTGACTCTCCGAAGAGCACTGAATGTTATTAAGTGACATGGTTTAAGTGGCAGGATGACATACTTCCATGCATACACACTTCTATAAGCCACAATGAAGAATGGAAGTGATAATTCTAGGAATTCATGTCATGTTGCTTTTTGAGTATTTCAAATAGTTGTACAAACCAAAAGAGCCTGACAGTCATTTGAAGAGTGTGCACCCTCTACAGCTGCTCCTGTCAGCAGTCAGTGAGTGTTATGCCTGTGGCTCTCCAGCCTGGCCTAGTGCAAAGTCTCAGAGCTTCAGCTTCAGCTATGGAGAAATTTCTCCAGCTACACCTCCATGTGCTCTACTCTGGTGAAAGAGAACTGAGTGCTGTAAATAAACTTTCTCCAAATAAGTCATTCCTAGGAGTGATAATTCAATATGCCCTTACCTTAAAGTTAGGGATTAAAGATCAGCCTTAACTGTATGTCATACTCACATAGCTGCTATTTCATTTAAGTCTGAAGCTGTTTTTTCTGTTCCCTATCAAGTTACTGTTCTGTAATTATTCACATTACAACACTGCCTGCCTAAATATTTTTCCCTGATGTTAAGCAATTGTTTCCCTGTATGGCTGCTGTGGGTGTCCTGCTCTCTCTTCTTAAGGCAGTGGACCTGTGAGCCAGATTCAGAAGTGATATGTAAGGTGCTGTAAGATAGATCACATAATATTCACTTGAATTCCCTCAGTGCTTCATACTCTGCTCTTCATAAACTCTGCTCTTTATATTGTAACACAATATACAACTCATACAAAGTAGTTGAAAGAAGTTGGGTAAGCTAAAGCATCTCTTTCAATAAATTATGTTTTCACCTAGCTGTTTATTATGTGAGCTAACTCTGATTTAAGTACAGGAGGTCTGAGGGAGAGACTAAAGTAGTAGACACAGATCTGAGGTAATTCTGCTAGTTGTGGTTGCACTGGCAAGTTCATAGATAAACCATGTAAAAGTATAGGCTCTGTGTGGACTAGTTCAGCTCAGAGCCAGTTTAGCTGTGCTAATTGCAGGTCTGCCTGGCTCCATGTATTTATGAAGACATTATACTCCCAAATCAGCAGAATCAAGCCATCCAAAAAAGTTTTTCTGGGAAATGCAAATGAGACACTCATGCTGACTCAAGAAGGAAGAGCATAAAAAAAACCCTACTGAACTTTCTGGATTGTTTCCATTATTTTTGGTATTTCATCTTCTGATGAAATAAAATGGGGTTGGCTATGAGATACTCTGTCTGCATTATTCCTCACTTTTACCTTGTGCAATACTTCTGAATTCCATCAACCCTTCAATCGAACTGCATACATATGTATATACATGCATAAAATATAGAAATAAATAAAGGTAAATATATTGGGGAGTAGTAGTGGAAACAGATTGTAGCATGAAGGTCGAAGAAAAAAAATGAAGTAGATAGTTTCTCTGAAATGTATTGATATTGCTGCTGCTGAGAAAAGAAGTTCAAGCTCAGAAAAAGCAGCCAGGTACTCCTGCTTCAAATGTTACTAGAGGGAGTGGCAGGAAAAAGGAATCTAATTTTAAAAAATAAAAAAAAAACAGGTCTGCAAGGGTGAGTTTCTGCAAGTTTCCACTAGACTAGTGCCTCAATCTGGTCTGAATATTTCCCCTAGGTATTCATTGCCTTTCATGATAGTTATTGTGACAACTCACATTAAACTGCAGAGTAGCTTATGGGAACTGAAGTATACATTAATAGGCTTTCCATATTCATTTCTCCAGAAGGTGGATGTGTTTGAAATAAAACCTTCACACCTTTCATAAAACCTTCCTGTCACAAGAAGATTGCAACATGTCTTTATAAATTCTAACACTGTTGTGGACTTTTCAGCAATAAAAATTTCAGGATTGTCAATATGAATAAATCATGAAAGAATGGATTAAAAAGGAAGAAATGGCACTCTAGATCCATGCAAATTCTCTGTTTCTGAGAATTTTGTCTTGAACAAGCATCCTGTAGGCTTTGCCTAACTTGGAATTATTTCTGGAGGAGTATTAATACATTAATTTAACAGGCAGTTTCACTGCTAGAAACTGCTTTTTTAATACTTTAAACTTGGATCAAATATTAAAAGGATGAACCCTTGCACCCTGCTTAATTTCAATGCAAGCATCAAAATTTAAAACCGTTTTAGTGAAGCTTCAGTTTTGACTGC
Organism: Dicaeum eximium; assembly: GCA_013396995.1. Classification (NCBI taxonomy): domain Eukaryota; kingdom Metazoa; phylum Chordata; class Aves; order Passeriformes; family Dicaeidae; genus Dicaeum; species Dicaeum eximium. Next base: position 3,148,715 of record VWZP01009794.1, on the reverse strand, counting down.
ATTATAGCAAAAATATATAGAAGTATATAGGAATAGCATAATATAGAAATAATAGTATAAAATGCTATAGAATAGCATAGAATTAATTTTTTATTGTTTTCAAAAGAAAAAAGTGATTGTGCAATTACTTTGGATTGTGGTTCTTTATTAAAAGTCTACATTGTTTGCTAACTCTAATAATTTATTGACAGTCTCTTATCTGTGACAAGACACAAAGTACTTATCTGGAAGCAACATCAGACTAATGAGAACTGACATTTTGTGCATACAGCAGATCTAGAATTTTACAAAGTCAAGAAGATGAGAAATTCAATCTCCTTCACTGAATTGATCATGTTGATGGGAAAAGCCTGCCAGCCACATGCCTAGTTCTAATAATCCTGTCAGTATCACTTTCTGCTTGCATGTATATAATCCCTATAGTTATTCCATAACCGAAAATACTAAGCCATCTAATCTTTTATTACATAGCCATAGGTATTTGAGCTTTGTAATTCCAAAAGTCCCCTTCCTTCTATGTGGCAATCCCTTAGTGTGTGTCAGGTTCAGCAGAGGAAAAGCCCCATTATACGTTCAGGTTCCTATTCAGTCAATTAGTATACACTCAGGAGTTATTCTTCTGTGGCAGACCTACCCATAATTGAATTTATGTCAGATAAGATGCTGTACTTACACATCCTCTGGGAGCAGAAATGAAGACATCAACCATAAGGCACACAAATATTTCTCTTCCCTGTAATCTCAGTGAAACACCTGCTATTTGTTTTAGAGTATGGTGCACATGCTTAAACAAACCAGGGACTCCTTGACCTGACTTCTTCTATTCAGTCATTGCTCCAGCTGATAATATATGAAGTCAGGCCATCCCATGGCATGAAGATGATAGATGATGATGTTTTGCTAACTTATCATTAACACTGATGTCAGAATGACCTATGTACTATTTCAGCAATTACAAATGTCAGAACATTTACCTTTACAATGGCTTTGGGGCACTGTTAATCAACTTAGACAACCACTGACTCCAAACCTTAATTGGTATATCCCTACAAGTTTTTCATCTCAGGAGGACTGATTTCTTTGCAAAATTACAAGTCATTTTACATTTCTAAACTGAGAAATACAGGAAACAATTTTTAATAGTATTGTGTCATTTCCTTTTCGGATTTTAAATTTCATTCGGAATATATCCAAATGGAAAAAAGATGTTACCATTAATGAATTATATGAGGGAAAGACAGCATCTAATTGAGACATGTTCCATTCACAGGCCTTCCATCTCTAACCCACACAGACTGAAGTCAACTGAACAAGTTAACACTGATTTGTCCACAGGTTTCTCAGAGAAACACAGTATTTCCTTGTGGCAACAGAATCACCACTTGCTTTTCAGTTGGTTCTTTGCAGCCTCTTCACACAATTCTCGCAGTGACAAAGGGCAATGAACAAGGTTAGAATTTGGTCCTTGGTACATGAGGTGATGTACAACCAAAACTGGAAAAAAAACCTAAAATAAAATCAACTCGTAAAATTAAATTACAAAAGAGCTACAATACTATTACAATAGGGCATTCAGTTAGCACCCAAGGAGGTAAGTGATTTCAGATCCATGTAGTACTGGATCATTTTTCTTGCATAAAAATAAAACAATTGAAAATAGCAATGTGTCTTTAATACTTACCATATTCAACAGTTGCATACTTTCATATTCTGAAGGATTTATTCAATTATGGGAAAAGACTCGTTAAAATAAATAGAGCATTTTAGCTCACCCTGTGAGAAACTCCTATTAAGGACAAATGTTTGAGTCAGAAAATTTCTTAAGCTTCAAAAATAAACTGTATGGCTAAAAGGGATTCTTCAAAATGCACACTGAAAATGTTTGATTCCTCTCCTGTTTTTACAGATGTAAATCATATTTCATTTAAACTGGCAAAAGAAAGTGCATAATTTATGCCACACTGTCTGACCAGGGGTACTCCAGTTTTCATCTTAGAATTCTTTATATTTATTTTTATTTTTTTACTCAACAGAGGTAGCATTTTCAATAAGCCTCAGAAGTTATAATTATAAAGAAATACTCAGTGACAGATTGTCCCTTGATTAGATGCTCATCCAGACTGCATTTGTTCACACCACTTGTTTCTTTCTATTTTCAGGATCTACAATTGCAATCAAATCTCAGACATAAACAAATAATCACTGTCTACTTTAGCTGAAAGGAGAGTTCTATTTACACAGCAGGGAGTTCTACTGTCTTTTTCAAAGCATAGAGAAGGGGGTTTTGCCACACACAAAAAGAAAAGGATCTGAACCTTTAATTTGTCTTTATGACTTAATGCCACAAAGTCTGCAGAGGGATGTTAGATCAAGTGTAGAGTGTGATACCCTGTAATATCAATTCCCATCCTGACTTTCTAAATTCTAGTTCATGCCTTCTCCTAAGGAAACTTTCCCAGGCTCAGGTGTCACCTGCTTGTAACATTACCCAAGGGTGGTCTCTCAGGCTGATCTGAGCCTAATTTAAAAAAATATAAGCTGCTTTGCCTTATCTAGTATTACTGCCCAAAGCAAACACTTTATAAGCTATCATGACAATCATCTTTTTAAATAAATTGGCTTTTAATTTTTAGGACATTTCAAGTTGCTGTAGACTTTTGTCATGGTTTAACCCCAGACAGCAATGAAATACCATGCAGCTGCTTGCTCAGTTCCCTTGCCTCCTGCCCCATAGCAGGGAGAAGAATTGAATGGAAAGGTAAACCTCATGAGTTGACATAAGAACAATTTAGTAATTGAAACAAAATATAATAATATTAACAGTAATGATAAGGAGAGGGAGAGAGAGCAACAGAACACAAGAAAAACAAGGGATGTGCAATAAAATTGTTCACCACCTGCTAACGGAGATCCAGACCATACTGCAATCAGCCCCCAATGTGTAACTTTCTCAGTTTATATGCTGGGCATGACATCCTGTGCCATGGAATACTCCTTTGGGCTGCCTGGGTAAGCTGTCCTGGCCATGCTCCTGCAGAGCTTTTTGTGCAGCCCCTTACTAGCAATGCATGTGACACTGAAATGTCCTTGACTTGGGGTAAGCACTGCTTAGCCACAACTAAAGCAGCAATACGTTATCAAAATTTTTCTCACGGTGAATCCAAACACCACTGTACCAGCTACTAGAAAGAAAATGTACTTTGTTCCCAGACAAAAATGGGATAACTAATACTAATCCAAAATAAAAATAAAGGTGTTGCAAATAGTCTCCCTCTGGCTATAGTATAATTTTAATATCTTTTCTTATGCATGAAATAAAATATTATCTAGGATGTGAGAATTTTACTTAATTAACACATCTTATTTTCCATATATTCTTCAATAACTGTCAAAAGTTGAGACTAATCTTTTGCTATGGGATTAATCATCATCAAACACAAACCCATCAGAACATAAAGTAACTTGTTGAAAATTAGCAAGGTCCATCGATTTAGCAGGCACCACCACAGAATTAGTAGTAAAACATCTTTAATGGCCATGTCATTATAAATGCGCTCAAATTTCTATGCCAAATCTATGATTGATCCATTTTACAAATGTATTAAATCCACTAAAGTGGATTTGCTTGGGAGATTGCTTGGGAGATTGACAGAAATTAGATAGCAGATCAGTGAGTTAAGAATTAACTTGTTCATTGAATGTACTCAAATAAATATGGAATTTTCATGCTCATAAAATCCATTAAATTTAGTACATAGCCTAGTTAATCATGGAGCAATTCCAATAGTGCTCTTTTTCTGGGCCTGGTCCAGAGAAAGAAATAAGATAGAACATCTCTTCTTTCATGTACAGATTTCCAGACTGTAACCATATTCTGAAGGAAATCAGACATTTCAGAAGCATATATAACATAGTCTACTATCAATCTTGTTACAAATTATCTTTAAGGAAATTATGGTACTTACCTGCAGAGCACTGTTACATTTCCCAGGCTGCCAATTATCCTTTCTTGGTCAAACACGCAGTACAAGTCAGATTTTAGCCAAGATGCTGGTTCCATTTACAGCAGATGCTGAAATAAAACACCACACTCTTTCCATGCCAGCAAAAAGGTTTATCTATAGCAACTTATCTGACAAAAACACCTCGGACTATGATTCCTTTAAAGAATAAGGAATATGCAGTGGAAAGCGCATAACTAGAGATACAGAACGTAGTATTCCTATTTTTGACGAGTAAATTAGTCAGAATCCTGCAACCACAGAGGCAGAGCACACACAGCTTGCTCCCTAAGGGAGCAGGGTCAATGAGAGAATTAGTTGCCATGTAAGGGGGAACACTAAAGGCAAACATGGAAAGAGGAAAGACCATGCAGGAGCAAGACATGAACTGAAAGACTGTAAATTCAAAGGGGATTAATTGAACTGCATTGTACTGAGAAAAAGAATATATTGAGTATATTTTGCCTATTTTGGAAGAGATATTCCTGGATCTGGATGTGTTTTGCTATGTTATTATACTAGTAAAGCATAACTGGAATCACCAGCACAGGCTTTTTGTTTCATATTTGCTTCTGAAGAGTTAACCCATGCAATCCAAAATTTAGAATCAAGGGGTTCATAGATTTCAGGGGGTATTCATAGTCACAGGTGTCAGTATCGGGGTCATGGGTTGCCAGCTCCCAAGCAAGGATCCATCTCCTGTCCCTGACAACAGGGAGGCAGGGATGCAGAGAAACTGTTTGAGAGCAATCACAGCACTCTCTGAGGTATCCAGCAAGGGAGGACTTCACTACAGTTCCCACAGGGTCTCAATATCCCTGGATGCCTTAACACATTGTGCTTGGGAGAAGAAATTAAAGACTGATTTTATAGTAAGAACACAGGATGGCTACAGAGACTAACACAGTGGATGCCTTTTTAAATGCCATTAAATCAATTGTACACAAGTCAATTCTTATTGAAATTACATTAATCTAGCCTCCTGTTCACTCTCCTCTGAGCAATAATCCTATTTCCTGCTATTGTCAGTGACCCCTGGGATAATAACCCCTGCTTTGCTTGCTCCATACATCTCTCGGCAGTAATGAGTTTCCCTGTGCATGTGCACTTTTAAACCCAGAGTTAATAAGGCAGTCACTAGTTTGTTTATAAGAGACAATCATATTTGCTCCTGTCACTTGATGTTGCACTGTGACATATCTCAAGAGATAAATTTCTTTTCCTGGCAGTAGGTAGAATGTCAGTCTGTTCAAAAGTTCTGATTCACATATATCACTTGATGAACCAGTTTTGGTTCATCAAGGGCCATAGGGAAGGGGCCAAGTCTTTTTTTTTTTTTGTTTCTCCAGATCCAGAAGGGTATCCTTTGAAGACTCTACTATTAAGGTTAGCAGATAGAAAACTTCATTGAAAGAAAGGGAATACAAGTCAATATTTTATGGGGCATGATATACAATCTCTGTGTATTCCTGGTTTATGGATGCAAGAAAAGCTTTTACACTATAGGTCATATGCATGTTGAGGACAACAGCATGTTAACATTTTAGATCAACAATTTTTGTGTTAATGGAGGTCTCCCACCCTATGAATCTTAAAACTAACAGATTTTCTTTGGTGGATTATAATTGTCTTACTTGATTTTAAACATGTATTTTTTTTTCTTTCTGAGTTCCTTTTATAATGATAACTCACAGTTAGTTCACCTTAGGTTAACAACCTTATAAAATAGCCTCAGAAAATAAGATGTCATTAATGCAAACACTTATTTTCCTCAGAATGACATCAGAAATCATAAGAAAGAACCAAGGACTTCCATTGAAAGAAAGCTAGTGCCTTTTTCTGTGAGCTAATTTCTACTAAAGCATATAAAACACAGTTGCAACACAATTGGTAAAGTATTTTTCTAATGTGCTAGCTCTGTTCATCTGGTCAGTGCAGCAGCCATACAGAAACAATTTTCACAGTCCCTGGTATCTTTTCTGCAAGGCAGAAAAAGAGAAAAAATGTTCCTTACTCCAAATGACTGGATTGTAGATCAGGGCAACGCTTGCTCAGAAAGAGCAAGGACTTTTCTTTTACTTTCCCTTTTCTCTCCCTTTTATGCCTTAGGTGGAACAATTCAAAATTCAGTCTTTATTCATAGCTTTAAAGCACTACATGCATACTTATAAACAAGAGAATATTATTCTTATCTTTACTCACTTAAACAGTGTACCTAACAGTGACCATATTTCTAATAGTTAAAATGGTATTTATTTCAAAATTATATACACATTTAAATATATAGGAAAATGATTAGACGTCCTAATCTTGAATTTTGCACGTCTTCTTCACCATTTAATGGAAATTTTAAGCAGTTTGATAGAAAATATTATATTTGACCAAAAATCATGATGTTTCTCTGACTCATTTAAAGAGCAAAATTAATTTTTTTTAGTAACAAGAGTGTGCTTGTACACATACATAAACAGTGTAGTGAAATACAATGTTTTCTTGTATTTCAAATTTTTGTTATAAAATTATTAATTTTTATTATAACTACCATTTTATCTTAATTTTCCTCTGAAAGATACAATAGGAAACTGAAACTGTATGTCTGCAATAAGAATGTTGAAGCATTAGGCCAGCAAAATTCCATCTGAGAACAATTGGATCTGTCCATAAAATAAAAATTAAAAACTACCTGAGTTGAAAGTCCTGAGAAGAAAATTAACACACACTTCAGACCTTTTAGCATGTGAGTTGTATCTGCTCATGTACTAAAAACTACCAAGGAAATGTAAGTCCTAATTTAAATCCAAAATTACAAAATAACCCCATTACTTTTGTCCTTGCATAATATGTCCCCTTCTCTGACTCTGGTAAGGGAGCCAACGGTTTAAAGGTCTACATTTAAGTTCACACTTTTGTAAATCATCTTGCAGTATAAGGGTTGATTTTCTGATAAAGGTGTTTTTCTGTTTTGTAGCATACAACACTTGTATTATATCCTGAATCAAACAACAATCAGTGACAAAGTAAGAGATTATTATTGTGCAGAAAGGAAGAGAAATATTTTTTTAGTCTGAAATGTTAGGTGCTTAGCAGTTTTGGCAAGAGGGTTTTTTCTTTCTATAGCAGTATCAAATTCATGTCACTTGCAACATTCAGTAAATGCCATGGCACAGATCTCTAAACCTATTTAACTGAAGGGTGTGGATTACAAAATTTTCATGGAAAATATTTTTTACTAATCCTAAAACAACAACAAAAAAAAAGAATTCATGGTAAGAACTCAGGGACTATTCTGTTCCATGTGGACCATAATGAATCATATCCCAGCCTTCATTAGTACAGCCTAAAACAAAATTTGTATACTACCCAAAACACCCACCCAAAATCAACAGAATTCAAGCCTAAATAATCATACTTTTCGTTATTATATAACATTTGGTCAGAATTAAATTTTTTCTCACAGCATAGCAGAACACAAGCTATATTGATAGCTCATTATAAACACAGTGAACCCCTGATTTTAACTTTGGTTTTATATAAATAAATTGCTTCTACATCTTTACATAGGTTCTAGGCTTGGCAATAAAACCTTCAGCTTAGAAGGACACTTTTGATACACAATTATCTACAAACAGTCATCAATCATTGGAAATAAGAGCATAAAGGATACTGGAACAAATGATGAATAAACATCACCATGAGCCAAGCTGTGGCCTTCCTCCTCAGTTTTCACTGAGCCTTCATTTAGGTAGACTTCTTTTGAAGACTGGAATTTAGAAATGAATCATTGCCTACAGCTCAGTGCTTGCTTTAGCCTCTGCTGTCTGCAGGACATAAGACTACCACTGCTTCCCTCCTTCCTCACATCGGAGAAAGGTTGGTAGGACTTGCAAGATTACATGTCCTTTTCACATGATGGGAGGGTTCCCTCAAACACTTTGGTTTTGGTTCATCTGTCAATGCCCCAGGAAGGCTGAAAACCTCATGCCCAAGCAGTCTGTCAGTGCCCCAGGGTAGGGTCCCAGTGAGCACCCACTGTACCTGAGAGCAGCTTGACATCTTCAGGGACACGCACAACAGCGTGTCAGAGTGAAACCTTCATTGCAATTTAGAGAGGGAGAGAGAGAGAGAGACCCCCTCTGCATCTCCCCACTCTTAGTCAGGTATGCTCTCCACTGCCAGCAAGAGCTGGTGCCCTTGAAGGACTCACATTAAACACTTGACACTTTATTAATTAACACACACTTAATAGGAAATTGTGACAGATTAAGGTTTAATGATTGACAGTAATAGTGATGGACTGCAAAGACAAATTAAAAGCAACATACAGACATATTCTAATCATTACTGAAATCTAGATAAATATAATAATTTAGTACTTATAGAATATGGTTCTTACCCATAAGTGTCCCTATGTGGAAGAAGACAAGTTCAGCCAATCAACTGATCCCCGAAGTTACAATAGAGCCTTCCCTAACTTCTCCCTATTCCTAACTCACTTTTACACTATGTATGTTTTACACATTTAGGTAGAGCTTTAGTGGCTCTAAAGGATTTCAACAGAGCCTGGCCAAGGGGTCTCCACTTTGCTCCACCCTCCATTTCCCTCTTAGCATGTGCTTAAGGTTGTAGGCTCTCTGTGTGGTGAATTATCATGGAATGGATTTCCTGCATGCCAGTTCCATTCCATTCTGGAAGCAGCAAATTAATTTAACCCTATAATTTCCATGTTGTTATAACTTCTGTTGGAATGTGAATATAACTTCCAAGTTTTCTAATCTTACTCCCAATCACATTCCCACAGTTTCAATTTTATTTTGTTCAGATTTTCCATATTAAATAAAGTTATACTTCCTCAAAGATTTTACATATTTTAGTTTGAGAGCCATCTCATTTTCAGCAGGTGCTTTTTCCCCACCACCAATGTTGGAAATTCTAAAGGTTCATAAGTCACCTGCAGTTTCCCTGCAACCTCAATTCTGTGAAACAAGAGGGTCAGGTGCAGTAATTCCCACTGCTTAAAGGGTTTGCTCCTACTGGTCTGCTGCCAGAACCACAAAAGATGTATGCTAATTACAGCAAGTCACTTACCAAGGATGTGATGTAGGATCATTCTTGGCATGCACAGCGTCTGTTAGCATGGGGATTGAAAGCATCAGTGGGACAGGATTCTGGGAAAAAACACATCCAAGTGATAGAGGCAGCAACTGTTGAAAGAAATAATGAATCCTTTTCCAAATCAGCAGATATGGATATATGCCTTCAAGAACTCTCTAGTTAATCCACCCAAGTGAAATGCAAGATATTTATATGGAAATATCTGCTGAATTCTGGCTGCTGACAGCAGACTGATGTCTGCAGATATCCCTGACTTGGAAGTGATACATAAATGCAGGTTTTCTTCAGCTCATATTGTTGGCTATTCTCAGGTGGATTTCTTTTCTATAACTGTCCCAGCCTGCAGAAATAATTTCAGGAGTATTGCAAGAAGGATTTGAGTCTCAGATTCCAACATCCTGTGTTCAAAGCTCTGAGGTACAGATTCACCCCTTTTGGCCTAAACATTAATTACTTGTGCAGCTCTAAAAAAAAAGTGCAAAAAGAAAAATTTGAGAGACTTTCACAAAAATATGTGAGACTTTGGTGATTTATCAGTGAAGGCTGTAGAAATTAGTAGCAGATAGGAAATAACACGGTTTCAAACCAGAACAGGCAAAACAAGAGATCTATTTTATTGACTATTATAATGTGAGGGTTTTAGATACTGTTTCCTTCTCTCTCATCTTAGCAAAACGCTGAAGTTTCATGCTTCTTCTCTTTGTATCTTGTTCTATCTAGTTCAGCTCCTTCATTGAATGTCCTGTTCTTTTGAATATCTCCCTTGCATACTTAATACTCCCTCTGCACTGTGTGGCAACAGAGAGGACCTCAGTTAGGATGGCAGCTTCTACTAAACAAAGAAACTTGAAATAATAACAGTTTCTTATTCTATAATAAATAAAAATAATTTATCCATAATAATAATTTATTAATTCAAGCTCTCTACATTCAAGGATCTCTCTGACAATAGTGTATAAATCATTACTTGACATAAAACATTTGCATCTTTGGCTCCTGACTTCAGTGAGGGATGCAGGTGCTCAGTGCTGGGCTCAATGAGGCACAGAATTTCTGTTTTTTCAGAAACTGCACTCAGTTTCTTCAGTCATCTTTAAGGTTTTTGGAAAGCAACATGCATTTTAAAGGTCAAAGATGGAACAAATCTAATATAGAGTAGTTTTTGCACAAAAATGGATGAAAATAAGTTTATTGTAACTTCATTGTAGCTTTTTTATAAGAAAAGCTACCAACACATGTTTCTATACTAGAAATGCATCCAATAAAAAAGTCAGCTAAAAGTCCAACTTACACAATACCATTACTTTTTCTTTATTTTTTCTGTTATTCCTCTCAGTACTCAACAGGTCTATTACAGACTTCACCTCATTGAACCAGCTACAAGATTGTTCAAATCTATAAAGCACCACTTGGCTCCATTTCCATCAAAAATGCTGTCACATTTGCCCAAGATCTAAAAGAGATTATTCATAACAAATGTATTGATCAGTTCATAATAATTTTAGATGAAAGACTGTTTCATAAAAGGAACTTCCACTGTCTGCTGATTTATAACTCTCTAGTAATGATATGTTTGAACTGCATGAGAGACAGCCAATTTTTTTTTAAGGAACTCATTATTCAAAGCTACTGTACTTTAAAGTGCTATGCAGAATGGAATTAAATGGTTTAATTTTATTTGTCTCACTTAAAACTTTCCACTTATCTATATAACTGGGAGGTTGGAATCCTGGATTTCCTAGCACATCTCATGAAGCCACTAGCATAGCCAGCACCTTCCCTTTTTAGCTGAAAAAGGGTATATAGCACATCTGTTACATTGCAAAGTCTATTTTCAGCTAAAGTACTACAGCAAAATCCCATGCCAAGTTCAGTGTCTTTGCATATTTCTGTACATTTTATATACCACTTTTTGGAATATGCAGATGTTATTCTTAAAGTTATGACATGTAGTTTGAAATCCACGCATAAGACAGAAAGTTTCCATTCACTCTACTGCTTTTTCTGAAGAAGAGAAGTAGCCACCTGAACAGTGTGAGCAGCCTCTAGAAATCTCTTTAGAAAAGTATCTCTTCTTTTGCTGAAAGGGCACAGTTAAAGTCCCACAGACCCCTGCTAAACCTCTACAGGAGGATGGGGAACAGGAATCTTGTTGTATCAGCAGTTTCATCTCCAACCCACAGCACTGTCAACAGCAATTGGGGCACGATCTCGAAAACAGATTAGGTCACGGTGGTTTATGAGGTTAATCTATATATAAATGCTTGTATGATGGACTTATGCTTGAAGAATCTGTTCTGTGCCAGCAGAAATAGTGACTAAAAATGGGTAGTGGAGTGGGGTTATGTTTTTAGAGGAAAGGATTTCAAAACACCCCTTGCAACAGGGGTTGCAAAATTGCAACCCCTTCATACCCTGATCACCATGGGAGTTTTAGAGATGTGTGACCACTTGGGGTGAAGCAGTTGAAATCTTTTACCCTGGTAACTGAGGTTTCAGCACATTACAGACCTAAATATATTCTCCTTGGTTTGATTTTGGGATGTCAGGCTTGATGTGTGTTAAATCTAAAACATATTGAATTTGACACAGTGTGTTTTAGGTCTAAGTACTTTTAGAAATCACAGGCTTCCAAAGGAAGACTTTTCATCTAATTGCAAAAAGACAAAATGTTGTTTTAATCTCACTTCATCTGAAAACCTAACAGATAAAACCTAGCAGTTGAAAGTCTACTACAAACTAGAACCATGATTTAAATAAAGCATATAATTGTAATTGTTTCTGATATGGGTAACACCAACAGTAGTTTCACTGAGAAGAAATGAAGAATGAAGGAGAGAAGGGGAAGAGAGAGATAGCATTCACTGGGGAACTGTTTTGGTGTGATCATTCCTTCTATTTTTTCTTTCTGTGTTTCCCAGCTTGATATATCCAGAAACCATTTCTGACAGGACAGAGTGTTGGACAATTTCTTAGAGCTCACTAAACTCTGATTCTACTTTGATTGCCATGAAGGTTCAGCACTACACACTGCAAACTAAGCAATGTATACTTTGAAATGTTCAATAGTTCTCATATATTTGCTTGTTGAACTATTCCATTTGCCTCAAGATTATTTCTTTTCTGCCCACATTTAGTGAACAAAACAAGAAGGAATTAACTTGGAGTCAAAAGGAAGTCTTTAATAGTTCCAGGATAAGTAACATTTGGTTTTCATTTATTTTGCTCCAAGTATTCTACCTAATATTCCTTCTATGAACATATAATGAAAAATAGAAAGCCACAGAAATAGAGAGAGAAGACCTATGAAAATAAAAAAGTTACCAAAGGAAGGATAAAAAACAGCAACCGATAAAAATAGAAATATACTTTCTTATTAATTTCTCTCCTTTATTTACCCATCCTTTTTCTTCTTTCATTCTGCTTTAGTTTATGGATTCCTGACATCCCTGACTGATGTTCTTTGGCTAACAAGATCGTACCTATCCCCTCTCTTGCACATTAGCTCTACTAACACAATCATCTGCAAAACTGAGTAACATTCAACAGGGTTTTTAAAGAATAACAACTTCTTCACATGGAAGCATCATCAACTAGGCTTTCACACCCAGAGTTTAATTTACTCTGAGTTTGCATCTGTGAGATTCCTGAAACAAAAAGAGCATGAAGTTTTTCCCATTGATGCCAGGATTTCCATGAAGCACCTCACCATTTTCAGCTCCTGCAACAGTTCCACCATCAAGTCTGCCAGACAGGCTTGAAAATCTGAATGTGATACATATCTTGCCCACCAGAAGTCAAGATTATACTTTAATTACAGCTGCTAGACTTCTTTACTTTCCCCATTCTTCCCTCTTCCATGATGTATTTCTTCACTGAGTCTCTTTAAACCTCTGATCAACCTTTAAGAGGATTCTGGTGCTACAAAGGGTTGTTCTACCACAACTGAACAATACTGGCATAGTTAGAAGGGAAACTAAGTTATTTCAGTTGTGTACTATTATGTGTTAGCTGAAATGATGACACGTCTTTTCCTCGGGTTTTGCAACCTTGTAGGTACAATTGCTAGAAAAATTGACGTTTTTACTCTGGAAAGATGGCATTTAAACCCAGGAAGCTAATTCAAAAGTTGTTTATTGCAAAAGGCATATGTGTTAGAATAGTTCCAAGGTGAAATGTTATCAGCAACTTCAGTGATTAATGGTCCAAATTCCAGACATATCAACATATGGGGAGTTCTAATGATGCAGTAAAGGCTTCAGAATTGCCCACTGATAGCCTGCAAATTACAGGAATATTCCTTTCTCCACAGCCCAACCATCCAAGCAATGCCCAGAGCTTGTTTTCTTGTGAGTTTGGACTGAAAAGGATTAAAGACAGGTTATTGGCAAGTGCGGACAGTAAAAACATCAGAGCACTGGGAGGTTTTGTTGGTAGTTTACTTTTTTTTGTCTTTTGACTTATAAAATATCTCAGAAATATTCTGGTATTGCCAACTTGGATGCATATGCTGAAATATTTATGAGATTTATGAATTGAGCTTCTGGCCTTTAACATTCATTTTTCAAAACAAAATCAAGCAGTATTTCACAAAATGTAAATGCAATAGTGGAAGGGACCATCTTGAAAGGATTCCTCCTGCAGTGGTTTTCCTTCCTTTTCTCCTCCTTTCTAGCCCAAGCCCAGTTGTGTTCTGAAAAGGGAAACTAAGAAGAATATGAAAATGACAGACAGAAGTGGATAAATGAAATGCTCTCTTATAAATATCTATCTCATCCTATCACTGTCTCCTCCTCTGAAGAAAATGGAAGAAAAAACTGCCTTTGCCACGGCTCTTTCTCAGGCACTGGAGTTCTATCTTCTCGTGGAAACAATCTCCATCATTCATGCTAATTGACAGAGGAATCAGCTGATCTGAAAAACCAGCTCATAAATAATTTTTCCATCTTCCTTTAACCTCGCACAGATAGGTAGCAAATAGCCTGGATCTCCACAAGCTCCTAGAAGAATCAAAGTGGTCAGAAAGGAATTATCTAGCTGTCTCTTACCAACAGCAGATTTCGTCTTGAGCAGCAAAGCATGAGATAAGAGTAAACCCGAATAAAAGAGGTTTCCCTGTAGATCTATCTGCTTTCCTTAGATATTTGGATTTTAATGCAAATTGTTGGCTTAGATTTAAGGCTATGCACTCCTGTAACCCAGTAAATACATTATTGTCACTGCTGAGAACAGGCCACAGGCTCTGTGAGGGTTATACAAGGCCTCAGGGCTAGGGCTTGTCGTAACTTTTCAATTTAAATGTGACAAATTGGTGGATAATGCAGTCAACCTGCCTGCAATTTTATATGGCAGTTGTGTGAGGCCCTCCTAGGAATGCTTTTTGGAGGTACCAGGCTACAGCCACGGCAGACTGACAGAACACACTCTTACTGTACTATCAAGAATAATACTTAAAGTACCTCACCTCCAAGCAACCTAGGAAGTCAAAATTTAATGTAACAATTCAGTGGAGAATGTAGGCAATATGGACTCTGGTTTGGGTATAATAACGTGACGAAGACCAAGGGCCAGTTTCATTACCTTATTCCAAAACTATCTAATATTATCTGTTTGCTACCATATTCTCATAAATCCAGGTCCAAGCTAGAATTCTGACACCTTCAGAATGCATAATACTTATAAAATTTCTCTAATAATTATAAAATTTCTAAGGAAGGCCTGGTAGTTTTCAAGATGAGGAGGGCAGAATAGATCTGGTGATGATGACCAGAGCTGGCCACAGCCCAGACAGTCAGATAGGTCTGAAGCAATGATGGAGGTCCCAGGTGAAGCCAGGGAGTCAGTCCAGAAAGGACGGATGCATCAGGCCAGAGAAATTAAGGGCGCAGGCACTGGCACAGACAGAGCAGCAATGTCACTCAGGCAGGAATTAAGGATGTAAATCATCCTTCCTCCCTCACTTCTTTTCACACCTCTGAGGTTTTCTTGTGGTCAGATCCAAAGTTATGTGGTAGCAAGAGTGGTCTTGAGCATCAGCAGCCAAGCACTCAGGAGGGGGTTACACTTGCCTACTTGTGGGAACCCCACAAAGAGCATCCTTCAAAGTCTGCAATGATGGCAAACATAACTTTCTGTTTTCCCATGCATTTCTCACTTCTTTCATTACTGAGACTCTCCATCTACATAGTCATAAAAAAATCACTGCAGAAAATGTGTCATTAATTAGCACAATTCCCCTGCCTATACAACTGGATATGGAAGCATTGATTTCAATGAACACCTTTGATAGCAAAAACACTGGAAACTTCAGTAACACTACAGTAAACTGAAAGCATATATTGTCACAGAGTTACAGCAGTAACAACCTCTTGGCATCTTACTTGTAAGTAATAAGTAATTTTTCTTAATCTACAGCAGAACAACTAAAGCTATGATGTATTCATCAAAAAGCTGCAATATTAGGCCTAGCTTGGTTAAATCCCTAAATATGAATTTTTATCCCAAGTCCATACAAAGCACCAGAGCCAGTAAAATTTGGCGAAAAATGTACAGTATATTTCAAATTTTTGCTGGTTCCCATAATTGCAGAAATATGCACAAAAGATAAATTGGAAATGCTAGGTAAGAAAAGGGAAATTCTATGTTTCAGAACCTGAAAATATCTAGCTTTAATATTGGTAGAAATAAATATGCAAGGGAGTGTTTTTAAACAAGTTTTAAACAAGTTTTATCAGACTTGATCTGTTTGAACATGGATTTGCATGTATGAAAATAGACAGTAAGAATCAGGGCCTGAACACCAAAACTGAGGGAAAGCATGAGAGAAGTAAACTCAGTTTTGTAGATATTGTTGATTAAATAAGAAAAAAATAAAATTATGTAATGAAATAGTCTTTAAGAGCAGTTCTTGAGCTAATTTTTAGGGGTTTGAAAATTGCTTTGCTTACTAAATATTTTAAAGGCCTCCATGCTCAGGAAAAATGGGAACTTTTGGAAACATCTATTTAGCTCATTTGAAATCAATATTGTATTTAAAGTCCTCAAGTAGTATTGCAAAAAGTTGATTCAACTTTCCCTGAGATTTAAGCTCATTTTAAATTCATTTAACAATGCCCTTGATAACATACTTTAAAATCATCCACATAAAGTTACAAAATTTCATGACTCTTCAGCAACATAGGATGCTAAATTTATAAATGGTGTTTGTGAAACTCAAATCTGACACTTGTTACAGTGTTGAGGAAAGTTCAACAAGTCTTTTATCTTCAGCATTGAAAGACGACTGGACTACCTGTATAAGCCTAGACAACAACTGCAGTTCAGAGTTTCATTCATCAGTGAAATCAGGCCTTTCAAACAATAGAAGAAGATCTCTCTGCCCTTTGCAGAATGCTAGTACAAGTCTGTTGCACAAGGAAATGAAGACTTCTTACATCTGAAAAATGACAGACATCTGGAGTCACTGAATTTTATTATTTTTCCCCTCCTTAGAAGATCTTGGAAAAAAATTACATTCAACTCTGTCTCTCAGGAATCTTTTAGAATCTATTAATATTTAGCAAAAGTTACAGAGCAGCACACATTAAAAAAGCACAAGAAAAAGTAAAAAGAAAACACAAAAGGGAAAAGCAATTTAGAAAGCTTTTAGAATACTGTGCTCAGTAGCCTAAAGGAAAATCAAAGAAACAAGCAGAAAATATCCATATTATTTGTTTTAATGATGTCAAGAAAAAAAATATCATAGCTCTCTAATTTAAACCCTGAGGAACAAGACAAACTTTAAAAATCATAAAATTTTTTAAAGGATTTAGGGTTTTTTTATATTTTACCTATTCCAGACAGAGTGAAAAATAGTCTGTAGTGAATGAAAGTAAAGGGATGTCACTGGAGAGCAGTTATCTTTTCTGTGCCTTGTTCATCTGATGACCCTTTGATTGAAGTTGCTTTATGTTTGAACATGAATAATAGACTGAGAATGCAGATAAAATAAAAGTTTCCAGTGTCATCTCCTCACATAAAATTTCACAACAGACTCAAATGCATAATTTATATAAAGAGCAATATCCAGTATTTTTACACTGTTTTTATAGTACAAGTAATAGGTTGGTGGATTTTGGAACATATTTATAGTCTCAAGGGGTTCTTGCTCCAATACTTCTGAATCTGCATGTATAGGGGTATTTCCATTTTCCAGGAAAACCCAGAATGTTACTTCATTTTATGCGAGTCTGGATTTTCCTTTTTTATCTTGCTGCCTTTCCAACTTGCTGCCAATACTCTCCACAGCTTTCTTTAGCCTTCCCAGTCTTACATAAGGATAAGGCTTATCCTTACAGTTATGAACAGCATTATGGTAATGCAAAAAATTCCCCCTCCCCTGGCAGCATCCCAAAACTCAGCCTTCACTGCAACAATGCACAATTCAGTCTAAATTCTCCTCCCACACTGGAGTTATCCTTTTATCCCCTTTTTTTTAACAGAAGTAACATTGAGACATCACACCTCCCCTTACTTTTTATGACTGACGGGGAAAACATTCCACCTGAAAGCCTTGGATACGCAAATCATCAGACTATTTCACCCAGCTTTCTACCCTTGAACTCAGCCTCCTGTTTCCATCCAATTGTCCAGAATTTACAGGCTTTGAGCAGCTCAACCAAATCAGTCCCCAGGCTGCTCTGAAACCAGCCAAGCTCCAGGATCCCACCTACATATTTAAGGTTTCATACAACAAAGGGGGAAAGGAGGGCAAAGTAGAGCTGACAGGTTAGCAGGGCTTCCCATTATGATTCCTCCGGGGAAGAAAAATAACACTCTAATGATTTAAACAGCCTGATGTGTGTTGTCAAGCCCATAAGTCAGCACCAAAGAATTATATGTAATATACCCTATGACAGCTAAAAAATGCATTTGCCATAAAGCAGTACTGTGTTATTCACCTCATATGATCCACAAATCCAGCCCAGGCCCTTTAGTAGGTGACCAATTTAAATGAGGTAAAGCTCTGTAGACTATTTATTACCATACATTGTACCTTGCACAACAGCTCTATACTAATGATCTGCCTGAAAAAAATCTCCTTTGCATATACTCTTTCTTTTTTCTGATCTCAGAAACCTAATTTCCACAATATCAAGCTATTTTAGAATGCAGTTAATTTTCACCAAAAACAAATGCTTCTTATTTAAGGAGTCTCCACAGTGTTAAACCTGCAGTGAATTGGAATAAAATGCTTATCTCAGAGAAAAGAGGCAATCAAAATGACATTGTTTAATTACAAACTAAAAGCAATCCAATATATGCATATTGGATTGAGTTTTCTTAATGTCGTAAGGAAAATTATTAATCTGTTGGCAAAGATAACTTCACTGTATCTGCATCCACCTGTTGTTGTTCAACCCCAGCTGGCAACTAAGTAACATTTGTGTTGAATTAAGATGAGTTTAATAATTTTAAAACTCCAGAATATTTTAATAATGGGAGAGAGAGAGGGAGAGAGAGACTAGTGATGCACAGTACAACTGCTCACCATCCACTGACTCAGTCAGTCCTGAGCAGCAACTGGCTCTTGTCAAACAGCTTCTCCAATTTATATAATGAGAATGGTGATCTGTGGTCTGGAATGTCCCTATGTTCAGCTCAGGTCAGCTGTCCTGGCCATGCTCCCTCTCAGTTTCTTGTGCACCTTCTCACTGGCCAAATGTGAGAAACCAAAAAGTCCTTGACTTAGAGTAACCACTACTTAGCAAGAACCAGAGCATCACTGAGTTATCAACATTATTCTTGACTAATTTCAAAACAAAGCACTGTAGCAGGTACAAGGAAGTAGGAATAAAAATATTAGGTACTAGGAAGAAAATTAACTTTATCCCAGCCAAAACAAGGACAAAAGTTAGCACTTCTGTTGTCTCTGAGGCACACGACATGTTAAGGGGACAGGAAATTGATCCTCACCCCCGTTTCAAGGAGATCTGACATAAATAGATTCCCAAACTTGGGGATGCAGAGATGTGTGTCAGTGGTTCCCAGTAAGGTGCATCCATGCCATGGCACTGCACATCAGTAAGCCATGGCTGTCCCCCCACTGCTGCTGCCTGCCAGAGCCACCTCCATGTCAATGTGATATCTGCTGCCTGGGCATGCTGTCACCATTGCCTGCTCTGGTGCAACCCTCCAGCAGTCAGGCCTCTTTCCCTACCAATGACCTGGGAATCTGCTCAGGATTTTCTGTAAAGGCCAGCTGCATTTGCCTCTGATTTGAACAGGACTACCTTTTATCCTCAAGTGAAGCACCATGTCAGGAGAGGATATGAGCCAAGGGCTGGGTTTGGCCCTAGTTTTTCAGCCTTTCTGAAATCAAATCAGAGCTAGCAGGAGATGAAAATCAGTAATAATGCTTTCCACATAACTGATTATTATTGCTGTCACCTGGCCAAGCAGAGAAGTTGAGGGTCACTACATCTTAACACACTCTCTTAACTTTCAGTGTTATTAAGACATCGTGAGTCACTCAAGGTAGCTATTCCAAGTGAGGGGAAAAGAAGTAAGGTAGATAATGGAGCCTACAGGCATGGAAGAGATTTTATTATTCCTGGGAGACACTATACAGAAATGTCAGACAGGACACCTACTGAAAACTGCTGGAAAGAGAGTCTTTATATAGAAGTGAATAATGCTCAAAATAAATTCATTAAACTAACATTTATTTTAATAAAAGTCAGAGAAACTGGGAAGATGGAAGATTCTTATCTGATATTTACTCTGGTCTTTATTTTTCTGAAGATTGAACTGAATGGAAAGTAATTATATTTTGCTTTTACTTTTGGAATCCTGAAACACTATAATAGTACTATTCATCTGAACTTAGGTGAGATGAAGTGCAATAACCCTTCTGGTAACTATCATATACCAGAAGCTCCCACTACTACCATGACCTAATTTTTCCAGCCTATTTCCCTTCTTTCCTTATGAAAGCTCTTCCCTACAACTTCAGTATGGTTTATTTTGTCTTTTCGGTATAAGAAAAAGGTGTCCTTGCCTGGAAACAAACTCAGGTTCCAGAAGTAAAAAGCAAGCCTGCTTTTTTGAAAGGCAAGAAGTAGTAACTTAAATGCTCATTAGAGTCCTCAAAGTTAAAAAAGCTTTATTAATAATGTAGTATTAGCACTGCTAAAAAAATCAAAGGTTAGAATCACTATGTTGAGACAGAAGTTTCAACTCTTTTGAAAGTGTGCCTATATTTGCATATCTAGCAGAAACTAAATTTAAGGACATTATTAGAAACACGCTTGCCAACTCAAGAGGTAATTTATTCAAACAAAGAAAAATAGTCTGTTAGATTTATCAGCAGAAACCTAAGGAAATCTGTCATAGTCATGGACAAAGGTCTGAGATACTTCTGGTAATCATTTGGTCTGATCTCTTCTAGTCAGTGTTTCCTCTACCTCTGTTCTGAAAGTTAATATTTAGAAAGCCAATTAGAATTTATTTTAATTTTTTTTTTTTTGGTCAAAAATCCCTTTAATATGCACAGGATAGATAGGACAGGGATTTTTGTGGTTATGGTCATCAAATTGGTTTTCCTTTTAATCAGAGACATCTAATTTCCTGTCTACTGTTGAGCAAAATGAGGTTCCAAGAAAGTCCCACTTCATCACATTTCATTATGAGTCAGGTTTGTGTTCCTAAATTTTATAGGAGAAAATATTAGTCACACAAGTCCTTGTGACTGATTACTTAATATATTCAAACTTGAGGATTGTACTTGAGCCAGTCCTGAGCAACCTGGCAGTTCATTGCACCATTATTTAAAGACATGAACTATGTCTCCAAAGTCCTGTCTTTACATTTCATGTCCAGTTTACTTTTTACTCATATAAAAGTAGATAATCTGTCAGGCAGGTTACCAGACTGCTTGTAAAACTTTTTCTACCTTTTTTCCTTTTTTTCCTTTTTTTTTTTTCTTTTTTTTTTTTCCTTTTCTCTGAATGGTCTCTGCAGGTTTAACAGAATCACAGAATCATAAAGCTGGAAAAGATCACCAAGATAATCTATTCCAGCTTCAATCTAGAACCACCAAAATCACTCCTAAATCATATACCCAAGTGCCACAATGTCTAAAATTGAATCAGGATGTCTGGATCTGATGCCCATTTAAATATCATTTAATCTTTGACAAAGTAAGAGGAAACTACAGCACAAGCAAATATCTTATGAACACCATGGCATAAGAAAAGGAATCATCAAATCTCTTTCCCTAGGACAGATTTTTACGGTGTTAGATTCTTTGCTTTAAATAAAAAATAAAACAAGATGCAAAAGCAACTATGAACTATTCTGCTATACGAACTTCAGAAATTTCATAGACTGCAGCAGGCAGAAGTCAAACACACGTGGGAAGTTTCAGTGTCAATGCCTTTTTTTAATTTTACTGATACCATTAAAATGTTGGACAATTTTTTTTAATCTAGTTAAAGACTAACAATACTAATGTACTAGTTCCATAACATATTTTTCTAATAAAATACATTGCAGCAATAAGAGTATATCTTTATGGCCTCCATCAAGTTACGTATTTTGATACTGACGACTATATTATATCATAGACTTGTTACACAAAAACATCAGAAGTAAGCACACATAGCTGCTTGTTCTTAGGGCAAACATTATAATTAACAATTAAAATTACTATAAGCTTAGTAATTCCCATGAAGGTGGTTCACACTTACTAAAAATACTAGTTTAGATTGTTGCAGATTCTGAGAAAATATAATTTCTTCAAATTAGTTGGTGTTTTTAAGGTAGGCATTGCAAAGGGAAATGCTAGAAACACAGTTTTATTGAATGAAAAGAGAATTTTGGAACAAAATACAATACAGGTGAGTTCCATTAGATCACAATGCTAAGGAAGAAATAAAACAGTACTAGTAACAGCAAAAAACTCAAAAGGACTTGTGTCACAATGCACAACCATGTTCCCTTTGGAACTGAAACACTTTAAAATGAGTCAATTTGGCAAAGATGGAAATCAATTTACTTTTGAGGAAAGACATCATCATTACATAAAATTGGAAGGCATTGCATCTTCCATGTAGTATTGGGCAAAAGTATGTAAAACAAAATGGAAAAGGAATTGTGGTAAAAGTAAAAATAAAGGTGCTGTTTCAGCCAAAGGCTGGAGAGCTGTACAAATGGGCAATTTCTATCCACCTCTGCACTAAGCTGTAGTTAGTTCAGCTGAGAACCTGAACGTAGGAAGGAGTTCAACATATCTGCACTCAGATCAGAACTCTGAAGGGCTTTAAGTCTGCTACATGTATCTTTTATATCAGATGCTCAAAAAAGACAAATGTCTTGAGATTTTTTTTTACTTCTATCCTCAAAGATATCTTTGTGTTTACATCTACCTCAGAAGGAAAGTATACCACTATTAACTGGAACACTTCCACTTACATCTTAGTCTGACTCAAAGGATGGGAATAGAAGACAACACATAAACTGAGAAATGCTCTTTATCAATCAACAAATTACAGGCAAAAATGAAAGAAACCAAAAATCTACTGAGATGTGATTTTACTTAAAGTGGCAGTAATTTAATATATTTTGCAAGGAGGAATATAGAAAAAGCTATTATGCTATAACCCATTTGGCTTATGAAAATACTAAAAGGAATAAAAAGGAAATATTAGTATAGGATAAAATATTGTATAGGAATAAAAAAGTGAAAATAAGTTTGTAAAAAAAGAAAAATATTTGCCTTGTGATAGTAAGTTCAATAAACAGCATTAACATGTATTTTTTCAAAAAATGTTACCATTAATTTTACAATTAAACACATAAACAAAAGGTAAGAAATACCCAGGAGTCTGTGGATAAGCAAAGGATTTTACAAAGAACTGAGTAAGGCATAATTTGGCAAAGACTTTTCTACTTCTCTAAAGGCTCAGAGCTTTTTTTTTTCAAATTCCCCTTTTACTAACACCAGAAAAGCCTTCAACGTTCAAGAGAAGGCAGCAAGGGCTGATACAGCTTTACAGAGGTGCTGCTGAACCTAACTGAGAAGGCTTTGTTTTGGGGTGGGGGGGATGTGCTGGGAATGTGCACAGGGAAAAAAATGAAGATGAGGTGGTGGGGGAAGACAGAGCATCATCTTGTGCATGGTGTTATGTGCATGCCTCAGTTTATCTGCTCTATACTGTTTTGTGTCAGCACATCAGCTGAAATATGATAAAACATGATAGGAAGGGCAAGCAGGAACCTGATGGCTGAATGAATATTGAGTTCTTGTTCCTCAGTTTCTGACCAACGTTTCTAGAAAGACTGCAGACTAATTTTGCCAAGGCCAGAGAAAAGATAGGAGAAAATGAATTGGTCAAGTGCTGCGCGATGAGAAAAAAAAATGGGAGGAAAAACCAGTGGCTTATCAGAAAAAGAGGTTAGCAAAATTTCCTTAAGATCCTTTTGAGACAGACAGCTGTGCTCATTTAAACTCTGAGCAGGTGACAAGCTGCAGGCAATTGATCTAATAGCAGGAACCCTGACTGCTGCCTGGAATTGCTAGGTGAATAGAAAATAGGCCTGTTTGTTCCCAGCTTAATAACAGATGCTTGAAAGGTAGGACCTGACAAGCCTTAATTGCTGTTTTGCCTTCATATTGATATGGAGGGAAGAGGTAGGGAGTATCATTATTGTGTCTGGTCTAAAAATTTAAAAGAGATTTTCCTGACAGATGGTTATATCTGAAGGGCACATACTTGACCAGTAGCAAGTTGGGGCTGTGGAAAATGGGAATAAGGGCTCTTCTGAATCTCTAAAAGAATGGTAGATACTGGAATTTTGTGATCTTTGTGGAACTAAACAGTAGACTTTTCATCTGGATAAAGGCAAGCAACAGTCTGTCACTGGGAAAACCATTGACAACAAAATGGAGGCAGGGAATCACATTCTGCGACTATTGAGGTTTCACTAGGAAATTGTTCCAAGACATATTTTGCCATGTAGAATTTTTGTCAAAAGAGGCATCTATTAGAGGACTATTTCCTCTATTTAAGAAAAATTATGTATCATGTTGTAACTTTGACAAATTTAAAAGATGTAAGATCTTTGTGAATGTCTAGGACTCTTGAACATATGGAACAGTTAGTTTATCTTGTACTGGAAAGAGCTGAGCTTATTTTGGTTTTGATGTGAATCATAACTAATTGCATTCTCCTAAATGGCTGATAAAACCTGCAAAAATATATTTGCTATGATCTTTTTAAAAAACAGTTGCATTTGCACACCTGCAAAAAATAAAATTCTGACTGGCACAGATGAAATCAGCATGAAGGAGAAGCTGAGGCCAATGTCAGCAGAGGACTGCTGAGGAACATCCTGTTGCTGCCCTTGCTGTGAACTAGAGATTGATGTCTTTAGGTGGTCTGTTTAGATGGACCAGGCAGTAATTTTTTCCTACTGTGCTTGAGTCAAAAAGGGTGAAGATTAACTTCTACTCTTAACATTGTTCTATAAAAAGGAATTAAGTGTTTGGCAGTTTGATGATAAAAGAGATTTTACAATATTAACATACTAATCTCACTCTTTCTAATGCTGGTGATATTTCAGTTCTGTTATCAATTCACCAAAGCTATTAGTAGTAAAAATGAACTGTTTGGGTTTTTTACCAAAACTAAGAAATTTGCAGAAAGGGGGAAGAGGAGAGGAAGACTGAAATGGACAATTTCGGACTGAAATTTTGAAGGTGCTGATCAAACAAAAAAACCACTGGAAATTTCAGGGCATCCTTGGATTATTTCGGGGATGTTTAAACATCTTGTCTTCTTATTTTCTACTTTATGCATGTAAATCTGAAATATATAAATGATTAGTTGAAATTAAAATACTAACTGTTTCAGTCTTTGCTGCATAAATGTTTCTATGCTTCAAAAATGAAATATTTTAATGTCAAAAGAAAAGAAATGAAATGTTTTTTCCTTAGAAAAGCTTCTCTTTTACTGTTTTTGCTGATTTAAAACAAACATACAAACAGATACTGAATCTATGCCTTAATTCAGTCTCCAGTTACAGCATTTCCCTCAGTGCCATATAAAAATTGTTCCACTGTAAATGCAAGAGTTATTTTGATTGTCTTTCATGCTTCACTCTCCCTCTCTGAGGCATGCCAATGTTCACGGTTGTCACTTCTAGCCTTGGCTTGCACTGTGTAATGAATGAGTGGACTACACTACGGCAGAGACCTGAAAAGGGCAGAAATGTAAATTAGATTCCAGGTTTTCTCCCCTCTGAAGAGATGTGATGTACAGTCCTTTCCTGTAGCAAGGTAGTGTCAGCTTTGTAGCTTCTTCACAGCTTTTGTTTTATGTGGGGGTGACATTCATTCTGAGCAATCCTCCTGAATTTGTTGGGGCTGTCTGTGTGTACAGATCACATCACCCATGCAAGAACATGTCTAAGCCCCTCCTTTTGTCCTGAAAAGGGAGTCCAGGACAATCTAGTTATCAACTTTGACCATGTAGGTTTTCTAAATTTATAGCTATTCTGTTCTTTTCTCATTAGTCTGTTCAACACACTGACCATCATAACAGCTGTAACCAGTGGCAGCACAAAAGAAAAACATTTTAATTTTGCCAAGGCCAGTAAGAGAGAGTGCAGGGTGTCCAAATCCAGTGTGCTGTATGTGAATCCAAATGAGAGCCATCTGTGGACATACAGCAGGATGTCTGCTCTCCTGTATGCACTAAAGCCCATATGAGGTTAATTGTTTTTCAGTTCAAAAATACCACTTTTCTATGTGCATTATTATTTGGTTTGAAGATAAATGAAAAGAAGGAAACAATAGGCTGTGCAGAACAAAACAATTTAGTTAGGAAATGGGCATCAGAAAAGAGGGATATGTGCCATAGTGTAAAGGTCATTTACCAACAGGGTATTTGAAAAATTACAATGAGTGTGTCTTTAGTGCATATGAGTCTTGAAAGAAACAATACCATGTAAGACATCCTGAGGTGGGGGTAAAGCAGAAATCCCTCCCCCTTCATCTAGGAGTGAGGTCTTAAACAAACCAAATACTCAGAGTGCCAATTCCTGTGCCATTATGTCTTGCCAAGCTCTGACTTTGGAGTGGTTTGTCTCTCTGTCTGCCTTAATGTTCATAAAATGAATCATTGGACCAAATACCAGACACATTTTTTTCAACTTGTGGTAAAACAATGGGTTTATTAGTAATTCTATTGCTTCCTGTGTATACTACCAGCTTGAACAGCATTCTCGTTACCCTCCCTCAGCCTTTCTACAAGCAGTGAGAAGGAAAGACTGTGTAGATTAAGAAAAAGGTCTCAGATCTTTCCTTAGGAAAACTCACTCATTTTCTTCTATGTTTTGTAAGCTGTTAATTTTCATTTTGCCATTTACTTAGCTTACAAAAAATCTTTACATTGCTCTTTAGAAATATTCTGACATTTCGAGTTTCTCTGCACTATCCAGATATAGCTGAACTCATAAGTAATAAGAATACAATTAATACAGTCGAAATCTTATGGTTGTATCTTGGCACCCTACAGGAAATCTGGGAGGAAAGCAGAAGCATAGGCTGCAAGAAGAACGGGCTTGCAAAAGGCAGCAGAAAATCATGCAAATTTAATGTAAATAAAATAGCTCCCATTTACCCACAGGCATCAAAGCTGGAAGAGATGGATTCTTATCTGGTGATTAAGATAACTCTTAACCACTCTCCCAGCTGCTATCTTCTCCTAAGATGTTATTTACTGAAGAGCTAGGAAGACAATTAGCCTGAGGAGAATGGAGATGCTCTAATTCGAACTAAATTTCACAGGAAATTTAAAGATAGAGAGCAGAAAAAAGAAATGGTTTGGAGAAATCTGCAAGAAGAAATTCTGTCTTACTTTTTCATTTCACATTAGCAGGAGATGTAGGGTCTATAAAAAAGTCTTCAAAACTGCCATTATTCTTCATACAAATATGAAAAAAAATATTTATACACACACACTTTTATACACATGCATATATAGATATTCCTGTTATGTTTTTACCTCACGTGAGGTATCTGTGTCCTTGGCAACAACAAAAAAAAAAACCAACACCGCCCCCCCCTGAAAAAAAAACCCAACCAAACCCCAAACAAGCAAAACAAAATTGAAACCCCAACAAAAAAAACAAAAAAAAACCAAAAAAAAAAAAAAAACCAAAAAAAAACCCAAAAAACAAACCAAACATGGAAAACTTACTGCTTAACCTCAAAAATTCCCAGAGTGTCAGAGCATTGTAACTTACACAGTACAGATCAAATTGGTTGGTCTACAACTCTTCAGATTCCAAGACAATTTAAAGGGCTATGCAGAAGCATTTCAGGAAGAAGAGCAAAAGCAAAGACTGAACAAAATGCTCCCCAGAGAAGCAATGCCCACACAGGTACCAAACCAAGTCCTAGGTTCATTATACAAGGCATTATTTTTGTCATCTTAAAAACTTTTATATTAAGTTTATGGTGATTTCTGCAACTTTCCAACCTTACTGAAAGTTTCCAATCAAAAGAGCTTTTTTCAGTTCATTATGAGTTTAACTTGCATAACTTTTCTGACCCCATTGCACATTTTCTTTCAATAACTATTATTCAAAACAAGTTTATAGACTAAAATTACTTCTATTTTACTTTTCAACTGCTTTGAATGTGTTACTTCATAGCAACATTTAAGGTATCTCTTCCTCCCTCATTTATCTTACACACTGATTGAATTAATTTCAAATTAGGCTGCAGGCTATTTTGGGCACAGGTTACTTCCAGCAAGGTGTTTGCAGAGCAGGTACTTCAAACAGATCCGCTACAAGTGGGCATTAGCAGAGTACAATAGCAAATGTTATTAACAACAGCAGTTTTAGGTTCAAAGATCAGGTGAGTTGATGTCTGAAAATAAATGAGACAATTCCATTCTGCTGGCTAGTGAATAGTGATCACTTCACAAAATGAGTTCCGTGTTTGCAGCTTCTGCTGAGTACCTGATTGATGGGAGTCCTGGCTGGTGCCACTTGTCAGAGCATAACCTTGGTGTGCACATTGCAGCACTGCCTGCTTCCCTCTGTCACTTTCACTGTGTGCAGAGCTCTAATTTCTTCATTTTAAACTTATGGTCATTTTTGGCATTACTGATTTTCCTCATTTAACATTCTTGCTGTTGTCTCTCCACTCTGTGGAGACACTCTCCACATCTGTGCAAACACTAGAGATGTACAAATAACAGCTGAGAAAGCACATAAAGAAACTTAGAGTGCATAGTAGTAGAATAGTAACTTGAATTAAGATAGGATAGTTCCTCTTTTATGCATGATTATTTTCATTTTTTTGACTCAGTAATTTTCTAAATTGAAATGGATTGCTATAAATTCAACCTTTAATACAATCAGTAAGGTAATTTAAAAATTTTAAGCCTAGAATGGCAGCATATTAAAATTCTAAGCCTAACTTTGAGTGAACATCAGTGAAGAGCTGTATGTGTGAAGATTTTCATAACATCATTCAATGTGCTATCTATAATAGGAAGAGCATGATGATTCATGGCAAATTAACACATTTATTAGTCAGCAAAATTGTCAGTACAAAATTGCTGCAGAAATTCAAATAATGTGATAGGCATATATAATGAGTCTTAAACCAGATGGGATAATACAAATGAAATAACATTGGAATTAATGTATAAGTTTTGTAACATAGTACAATGTTGGAAAAATGAAAACATGCCTTGAAGGTAGAATGCACTTGATGCACAGTAATTCTGAGAAACTGTAGAGATTCTTATATCTTCTGATAATAACATAAACATTTCATTTGGTTCAGAGAGAAAGCTCCTATGTGACTTACATAGAAAATGGTTCCATAGAAGAAAAATAATAGATGTAGTATCTCATGTTTATTTTTATGAGCTGTGCATATAGGC
The DNA here is from genome assembly GCA_013396995.1 of Dicaeum eximium. Taxonomy (NCBI): domain Eukaryota; kingdom Metazoa; phylum Chordata; class Aves; order Passeriformes; family Dicaeidae; genus Dicaeum; species Dicaeum eximium. The sequence goes on along the minus strand of VWZP01009794.1, from coordinate 3,119,656 downwards.
CAGTTTGTAAAGTGGGGAAGCTTCACATCTGCCAGGAAGATCAGAACAATTATAGCTTGGTAGACACACACACAGTGTTTCATATGCCTAACTGTAGAAAAATCATGCCATTTTTGACCCTAGAATATTTACACGGTACTAGTTTATGTGACATATGATCCAGAAGAGACACAGGTCCTTTGAAGATGTTATTATATATCAGGCTTTTATATATCACCAATGAGTTGTGCTGCATCCAAAGAGATCTCCACAGGCTGGAGAAATGGGCTGAGAGGAACCTTGTGAAGTTCAATAAGAGGAACTGCAAAGGCCTGCACCTGGGGAGGAGCAGCCCCATGCACAAATATATGCTGGGGGCCACCCAGCTGGAAAGGTTTGCCTGAAAGCACTGAGGGTCGTGGTGGCTCCCAAGCTGAGCACGAGTTAGGAATGTGTTCCTGTGGCACAGACAGCTAGTGGTGTCCCCAGTTGCATGAGGAGTGTTACCAGTAGGTCATGCAAGGATGTCCTTCTCTTCTACTCAGCTCAGGTGAGACTGCAGCTGGAGTATGCTGTGTCCAGCTGTGCATTTCTCAGGGCAAGACAGGCATTGGAGGGAGGCAAAAAAAGGGGCCCAGGGATGAGTAAGGGGAGGAGCATCTGTCTTACAAGGAAAGGCTGAGAGCTGGGACTGTTCAGCCTGGAAAAGAGAAGACTCAGTGAGGAATCTCTTTAATGTGAACAATTATTTGAAAGCAGGATGTAAAGAAGACAGAGCCAGGCTGTTTTCTGTGTGCTCAGTGACAAAGCCAGAGGCAGTGGATGCAAAATGAAACATCAGGAAACACTTCTTTTACTGAGCACAGGCACAGATTTCCCAGAGCAGCTGTGCAGTCTCCCTGCTTGGAGATATTCAAAAGCTGTCTGGCCATGGCAATAAGCTCTAGGTGAGTGGTTAAGCAGGAATTCGGATCAGATCACATCTAGAGTTCCTTTCCAAATTTAAATTTTCTGGAATTCCATGAAGGGAAAATCAAAAGACCTCTTGATACTGAAAACATTCAAACCACATCTCTACATATCTCACAAAAAACAACATCACTCAAGTCCACAAGCTATGAACATCCTAGCATGTGAATTTGAGAGTCTGTAACTCTGAAGTCTCTCTCAGCACAGAGGACCATGTGCAAACTCAAATTACAGATAAGGAACTATGTGTATTCCTGAAGATGTTCTGGAGAAACTCATGCATCACTACAGATATGGGCCCCCATATCTGCATACCTCCATAGTACTGCATTTATTAAGCACATATCAGGTAATCATGGAAAACTCTCAGCTGTATGCACAAAATTAAATTTGTGGGATACAACAGATTACACCTCTACTTTAACATGCCTCAAATTGCTTTATGTTTCAGGCTTCTCTCCAGATTAAGATAAATCCATGACTAGCTCCACAAATATTTCTTCAATTAGTGTGGGAAAAGTGCTAATAAAAGATACTGTAGGGCTATCATTCATTTTATGTCAGTGGTTTTGTGGACACTACATTACAGCATTTTATCTTCTGTTTTTCTTTTTGTGAGGCAGTTCATTAAACACATTTCTTCTTAGATCCTGTTGTATTCATTCTGATTCACTAAAGCCCTGTGAGATCAAGAAAAGCCTCCAGGAATATATACTTGAAACAAACCTGAAACTCTGGAGAATATTTTTTTTTTTTCATATCAATATACTCAGCTCAATTTGTTAAGGTAATATTAAAATTTAAAAATGCAAAAGCAAGGAACTGTGTGGGAATTATTCCCCCTACACACTTTCCTTTTCAAACAATTAAATTATCCCTATCTTGTTATTTGGAGTAAAAACAAACCACAACAAATTGCTACAATGCTAATTGATTCAATGAACATTGCCCAGCTACTTACCTTACACATTTTCCTACCACATTTGCTGTAAAATGCATGAATAATTTTCCAATCCAGTAAATGGTTACACAAAGAAACCATGTTTTACACATACTTTAAGTCAGCTGGTTAATAAAAGAAGAAATAAATAGAAAGTCTTGTTTTCAAACATGATAGAAGATATCATGTTCCAGCCAAGCTCTGAACCTGTTAGACATTTGACAGGTCTCAATATTTATAGAACAGAAGCAAGTAAAACACCAGTGATTAAAATTTTGTAAGTTTATAATTCAGACAGCCTTGTCATGGTTGATTCTTTGATAAAATTTTTCACTTTCTTTCAAGAAAACTGAAAAAAATCCATAGTCTTGAGTACTTGATTTCCACTTAAAAAAACTGAGGGTTCTGAAGCCGTGTTTGGATTCTGCTTCAGTCTTAGAGGAATTAATGAGGGCAAGTTAATTTAGAAAGAAGGGAAAGAGGAGATTAGACCAAATGCTGCATATTTCAAATGTCAAGAAAGTTAACAATGGCCTGTACTACCATTCACAGTTCACATCTGAAGTTTGATCATAAACAAGTTCCTAGACTACCCATCCTATTAACAATAAAAGTTTTCTGGGGAGCCAGAAATCTGTTGTCCTTTAGTTCATAATTTCAGGATTCAGATTTCATTTACATATGGAAATGGATAAACAGAAAACAACCATCACACTTCTTTTAAATCATCTCCCCCTTATTTTTGAAGGATGCAAAATGGAGTACATACTTGTCCACACTCCTACAAAGTTTCAAACAAGTTTTTACTAATTATAGATCACCTATGTGCTATGAATTACATCTGTAACCATAACTGGTGTCTCACTTCCATTACAGAACAAGTGGGAAAGAGTAAGCCTGAAAAAGCAACTTCTTTTTTAAGATATAAAGCTGAAGTAAATGTAAAATATAAGGTTACTTTAAATTGAAAAGATATTGAAGAAAATAGTATGAATTATTTAAAATGTTCTTCAAAAACTTTTGTTATTTCTGAAACAAACAAGAAATTATGGTAAAAAGTTAGCCCGAGCGTGTAATTTTTGCAGGAAAACTCTAAGTATTTCATCCTTCTCTATCAAGAACTTCTAAGAAGTAAAGTCCGTGTGGCGCACCTGAAATTTGCCTCTTGGACTATCCATGAGGCATCTACACTGTCCATATGTCATGTAGTAACACAACAGGAAGTTTCTCATTCACTTACTAACTAACATATGCTTTGTGATGTTTCCAAGCTCTGCCAATTTACTCAGTCTGCTCCTTTGGAGCATTTTTCTCTTCTGTTGAACTTCCAAGAGACTTATTTTGACATTAGAGGGAATAGTATGTAATTTTCTCTCTCTTTTTTTTTTTTTTTTTTTTTTTTTTGTTCTTGTGAGCAACAGACATTATTTTTCATGTTGTTGAAAAAGTATTTTATTACAACATATTATACTTTTATGTTTCAGAGATAACTTGTGCAGCCTTCATGTGCTGATTCCAGGTTTGTTACTTATGAATAGGTTTTTTACATTTTCATATTCTTTTATTTATATAAACTTGTCATGAGTTGTAGCTGTATAGTTAAATATGTGTCAGACTATCTATGGAATGTAAGTAATAGATAAAGAGCAATATAACACAAGCTATCAAAATTAATCAAGAAAAATAACTGGAAATTGCTGTTATCTTCTGCCAGTGACACATAATTTTTTTGAGCTGAGCTGCAAAGGAAGAATTTAACAGTAATTTATCTGGGTAATGTTTACCCTCAGCATCCTGAACATCTGAAAACTGAAATGCAGTAGACTTTTTACGACATTTTGCTTTACTTACTGCTGTGCCAGTTATATGAAAACGAGGACAAAAGTGCATGCTAATCAACTATGTGTTTCATATGCGTAAAACCCTGAATCTTGCACAAATTTCAAGTAAGGATGTGATCCACAATACGCTTTTGATTAATGACACCTATTTCTAGAGGTTTCAGTGGGCTTTGGATTAAGTTCTCAAAGACAGCAGCATTCGAGGAACAGAATGAAGCTGTTCAAGTCATGCAAAAATATATGATGCACCAGGTAAAGCCAGAACTACTGTTTTCCCAACATCTGTATACTTTCTTATGCAGGATAATGTTTTCAAGGTGGATCAAAATAAGCCATTTCACTGACATACATATGTTGGTAATAATGTGGCTGGGCTCTTCTGTACCAGACTTCCAACCCAGAGAAAAGATTATATATTCTTAGAGCAATGATGTGTTTCATTAGGCTGTGGTAAAATATTCCCGAGGGTTTAACAGTGTGGATGCTGTACTTGGCCAAACCAGCTCTCAGAAGAAGCAGCAGTGATGACAACTTCATTCAAGCCTTCCAGCTTTGATAATAGCAGAGTTGTGAAGTGCTACTAGGGATATCTTAAATGTTAAAATTGGTCTTCAGTGAAGTGACCCATAAATACAGCCTTTGGAAATATTGGTGACATTGCAGCTGCTTTCCTTAGACAAGCAGAGTTCATATGCACTTCGTTTCAGATGCATTAAGATAGCTTCAGACCCAGCTAAAATGTTTGCCAGAGAACAAAAGGATTAGCACAGTGTACCTGTCACAGAGATGCTGACCCAATCTATATCAAAAGGTTTATCATTCCTATTTTCAGATGACAAAAGAGCTGAAGTTTCTGGTACTTGTATTTATCAGTAAATAAGAAAAAGGCAAAGCAGTACCTGAGGGGAAAGCCTAAAGGCATTGGAGTTTGGGATTAGGACTGCTACTCAAACAAATATACAGCTGCCAGAGGAAATGAATAATGAGTATTATTTTAGATCAAGCTTTTGCTTGAAACTGAAAAGTCTGATGTGAAGAAATCTTTAATATTCTTTACAACTATTTCCTTCATTGAGCCCAAATGCTTTGACTATTTCACCAATTGTCTCTCTGGGCAGAAGATTCAGTAAAAGTGGTCATTATCCTTGCCATGGTTCACCAGCTCATTTGTGCTGCTTCATGATGCAGAACTACAGTTTCAATCAGTTAGGGCTAAAAATAATGTGTTGGAGTTTGTGGCCTTTTTTTTTTTTAATCTTATGCTAGGCCTGTTCACAGGCATGTAGTTTTGTGGTACTTACACTAAGTTTTTGACTTTGTCATTATGCATAATGGTCTTGAGTCAAGAGTGTTGTCCCATCTATGAAACAGAAAATTATTACCTGGCTTAATGACACATTTGTTTTCCTTCTACTTAATGAAACTACATTTAAAATATGGCCTTCTCATCTCTTTAAAGTGGCATAAATCAGCATTAAGACAAAATGCCTGTATAATGCTCACTCTTTCCCTCCATGTACAAACACAAGCATCTTTTTCTGTATGCTTTTTAAACTATTCTTTTTGTTCATCAAGAAAATCTGAATGCAGATTATGTCCCTGTATCTGTTCAGTTGTGTGTCTTTACTTATACCAACTGAAAAGAGGAGATAGTGGCAGGTAGCAACCTGTGGTCTGAGCACCATAACACCAGAAACCTTTCTCAGCCTAAAGGCTGAGTGACTACATTCTAAAGTATGCAGCCTTTCCTTGGATGCTCTACAAGGTGGTGAAAAAAAATAAGAGTTGACAGAACATATGGTTTTGTCCAAAGTTTGGATTCCAATACCAACTTTTACATGCACATTATACGAAAAGGCAGCACTTTGAGGGTCGTAGCTGCTTGTTACAGATTTTCAGCTATGGATTTCAATTTCTACCCAAGTTAGAGACTGCACATGGATGAAAGTAAAATTAAGGGATTTCAGAGAGTTCAAGGGAGAATGCAGGTCTTGTTTTAGGTCTGTTCCTCTCGGATGAGTGGTTAGATCAAGTCTTAAACAAGTTTGGTCAGAAACTAACTACATATTCTTACAACCAGATGTTGATCCAAACATCTAAGTTAAATAGGGCTTTCAGAACTATGGAAACAAAGTAGAATGTTCATAACAAAATAGCATTTTAGAGAAATCTTTTTACCAGCACCATGAGATTCAATAACATTTTCTCACATTTTCCCAGTGCTCTGCTTTGTATTTACTAGGATCCAGGAGGCCTCATTTATAAATTGCTTTAATATTTCTTGAAGGTAACATGACTGCTCAACTACATATGGAATTTTTTTTTTAAGCGTAGAGTTTAAAAGGGAAGTGTAAGCAATTAATTTTGTAGATTTTTTTTTACCAAGGCATTTACTGTACTCAGACAGAAATTTTCTTCCAGATATCCTTTTAATTCCATAAGCAGGAAGTCCAGAGAAATAAAAAGCCAGTTTTGTTCTGAGCCTGCTTTAATAGTAATATCTCAGTGCTCTTCATTTCATAGATTGTGAAGTCACTTTGAGGATCAGTCCAAACTTTGAAAATATTTTCATTCAGATATTTGCATTGTACTCTCTTCCTGTGTGTCTACCTAATTTTTATACATATGAGCCACTTTTAACAGTGGTGGGAACATGTACAGCACCTTTCACAAAAAATTAACATGAAATGAAAAATCCTGATGTATTTGCCTATGCCAGTGACATTTCCCCCATGCACAGGAAGGGCAAAGATTTTTAAATTAGAGGGTTTTTTTCAAAATTAGAATAGTTACTGTTCTGTGCTTGATCTAGCACCCAAAATTTTAAAATCCCCTTCCAAATGATGCTTATAAATGGTTTTTACATTTGAGATATTGCAAAACTGAAGAAGATTTTATATATAATACTCCAAGCACCCATTTCAAACATGTGGTTGCACTTAGAAATAACAATGTTAGTAATCTCTCATTGTGAACTCAGATTCAATTCAATGAATTCCTACTCATATTAAAATTGTACATCTGATCTGCAAGACACTTAGAAAATTCTAGTTTCCTTTTAGAGGTTTGAAAAAAGAGTGATTTTGATGTATAACCACTTTTTAAAATATAATAATTATGACATTTTGAAAATATTTACCTGTGTAATTAATAAATATTTGCAATAAGCCAGTATTTCCAAAATGAATCATCACTAACCTGGAAGCATATTATCTGCTTTACACAGCTGGCATCGCACAGGCAGTCTAACTTGTCATGGTAAGGAAGATGTTCCTCTGCACATGTCATCTGTGCATGACAGCTGACAAGCAAATGATTCAACTACATGAAGAAAAAATGCACAAAATTTCATTCATCAAGCTCATAGAGGAGTTCTTTTACAAGAATTAACTGGGAGACTCAGAAACATCCAAATATTCAACTATACAATTTACAAATAAATGAAGGAATAGTGAACAGATAAGCTTTCCTCAACACTGAAAAATGGTAGGTCAGTGATTCAAGTATGGCATTGCCAGGTTACTTCAGAGCGTAATGGACCCTTGGGTAAAAGACAGAAAAAAATACAACAGGTATCACATCTGTTTTTCTAGGTCACATTTGTGATCCTTGCATAAAAGAAGAGAAAGCAGTATTTTATGACTTGAGATGGCAGAAGGTTCAGATAACTCTGAGGAGACCCACAAGAAATGGAAACCATTAAATGGTAGCCACAGTATTTCTGTCTAATGTGTTTAGGACTGCTATATCAACCTTTGAGAGTTAAAAAAAGAACTACAATAAACTTCAGGATGCAGTCTCCAATACTTATGTCAGGACCACGTGAAGTTTCCCACTTGCCATAATTATTTTCATTGCATGGGTTATGCCTAACAGACAGGAAGGAGACAGTTGCTTCAAAGAGAACTTTCAGGAATATAATGAATGGGCCAAACAATCCTTATCTATCAAATCCATCTAAATTTTTTATAAACTTCATTTTCATTTTTATTTTCTTTCATTTAAAACATGTACAGCTGACTCAAAGATTACAGCAGCTAATGCCAAATGGTTTTGATACGTCATCACAGTTGTCTCATGTTTAAAAATGTCAGCAGGATCGAGGTTAACATCCAGGAAAGATCCATCAGTTATATCCTTGGTTCTACTAATAATTTTCGGACTGATTTCCAGCAAAAAACTCACCTATATTTTCTTGCATGTAAAGAAGTCAAAATAATACCTTTGGGTGCACAAACACCCAAACTATTCATAGTGTTCAAAGGTGAGGTCCAAGCAGAGAGACAACCTTTAGCATTATACCAATAAGCACATCAAAAAAGTGTCATGCTCACTACTAGGGTGCCATTGACCAAGTGAAAATGGTGTATGGATAGCAGACTTAAGCAAACAGAAAATGGTTTAGGATTAATTTAGTAACAAAAGTTTAGAGAGACATTTCACACTACCATGGAATTTAAATTTGAAAAATTAAATATATTTAATTGAAATTTTGTGGCTGGGATTATCAAGACCTACACCTGTCTTGATTGAGTAGAGCAACTCTGTATCTGTTTAATAACCAGGCCTGTTGGAAATTCAACAATTAGCTTTTCTTAAGTCTAAGAGCCTGAGAGATCTTAAATCCTTTGATGCATTTTGCATATATCTAAACTAGATGCACAGTACTGAGCAGAAAATCACTTATTCAAATACATGTTGATGTCTGTGAAAATAGGTCATGAAGTTATGAGTTGTCCCCCCAGGGCTTATTCCTTTGTCAGGGGGGTGCTACTTCACTGGAGGCTTTACCTCTTACTACTGCATACCAGCAGATGACAATATCTCCCTTCAGAATAACTTAATATTTTTATAGGCCAAAACATTCCAAGTTACAGGCATCAGAAGGCGGGCTTTCTTACATTACTGAATTTTTTATACCGAAAGAAAAAAATCCATTTACACCTTTGTAGTCACCAAAGTTCACTTTAAGAGGCAATTATACTTGAAGATAACATTTTCCTATTTTCAGCAAAGGTGTAATTCTAATAATAGGAAAATAAGAATGTGGGTAGTAAAAAAGCAAATATACAGCTAAAATGTGATGATAAATATTACTAGGAGCAGGATTCATCCTTTAACATTGAGGCAGTGGGCTAATTCAGGAATCTTGCTTTGCCTTTCTGAGTGCTCTCAGTCTGCACCGTCTTTGTGACCGTGTTCAAATACAATCCCCGTGTCTTTCCTTCATGCACCTTTGGAAAAGTTATTTCATTGGAAGCACAGCTTTTCTATTTATACTGCCTCAGGTTATAATGACTCACAATTTGTCTATATCCTGCTTTGTGTAATATGTCACATGCCAGAGGAGAGCATGAAACTGCATCTTTACCACACTTACCCCATATAATGCATCATAGAAGCCCACTTTCTTCTCATCATGGAGACCACTTAAAACATATTAATAATACCATGGGAAACTTTACATTTTGAAAGGCACACCTTTTACTTGCAGAAGTTTTTGGCATCCTAAATGTCTATTGACATTCCTCATGAGATTTTGTTGTGGGGTTTTTTTGGTCTTTTAACCTATTGCATCAGTCTTGGAAGAAATTATCTAAACCAACAGACTACACACTAGGCTGCATAGAGCATAATACTCTTCCCAGGTCTTTTGTTTGAGCTAAAATACAGTGTGGCTAGGCATGGACATTGTAGAAGTGCAGGCATAGGAAAAGAGCATATACATTTCAAGAAGCCTGATTTAATAACCTACTGACGAATTCATTCATGATCTAATTATCAAGCACACCAGGTAGAGATTCAAGAATATCACAAAACAGCCATCCAAATTAAAAAGATACAATTTAGATTATTTCTAAACTACAGAAACAATTATGGAAGGATAAGTAAAGCTATACAAATATTACACTGTTGAAGCACAAGTGTACTGAGTAAGACTGCAGTCCATATAGATCCATGTCTGTCCTTTTAGTATTTATATTTTACACTTTTTGAGATGCAAACAACATCCATATAACTTTCAGAATTTGTATCTGTGTAATTCCTTTGCAATCACCTTAGACATCAGAATTCCCTTTCAGATTATGATCACAGCTTGTTCACTATGATAGAAGTTAGGCTGGTAAAAAGCATTATTATTTAGAGGAAAGGGTTCAAAGCAGATTTGGAAAAGAAGGAAGTGGTTTTGCTTAAATGGTTAAGTGGTGACCTTGAAGCTGGGAATATCAGAGTGGGAAAACTCCACTTATTACACCTACTCCTGCCTTAACCTCTGTCTTGAGAAGTAGAATTCCTGTGTGGAGACGACACACTCTCACAGACATGTTTGAGCCTCCTGCTGGGGGAGAGAGAGATCAAAAGCTCCGAGATGACACAAAGCACCCGGCATATTTGTAAACTGCGTGTGCGCGAGTCTTTTGATAAATTGGTGGAAACGAGGCTTGCCATGGGCTAGGATCAACTAAGCCTAATAGCACCTGCTGTTCCTGCTTGTTCCAGGCTCTGCCTGGGTTTGGCTTTAAGATCCTCCAGCCAGCCAGGTAATTAAATAAATTTACTTTGCATTTCAGCCATGGCTTTATGATTGTCCTGGCAACCTACTTGTTCCAATTCACAGTCTTCTTTACACAGGAGTTTGCAACGAAGTATTGAAATAGCTTGTTCTTAACAGGGACTGTGTTGTGAGCTATCGCTACTTCAACCTTATTACAACAATTTCCATCAATAGTTTACCCTGTTTTTCTAACAACTACAATTGCTTATGTAAACAATTAACGTACTAAAATCATGCATATTTATGAACCTGTATGTTTGGCCCTCCTTTTTGATGAACTGAAGAATATATCAACTTTTTTTTATAAATGTATTCATTTTTATTTTGCAGAAATGATTTTTTTCTATTGTAACACAAAAAAGAGAAATACTCATTTTAGAAAAGTAGCTCTGTCACAGGATGCTCTTTAACACTGTCTAGCACTCAATTTTCAGAAATAATTGAGAATCTTCTTCTAAGATGTGTTAGGAGGCTCTCATATTTGATGAAATGTAAACTTTTTCTTAAACAGTGACCTTAGTTTCCATTTAATTTCTAAGTCTTTTATTTTGTAATGTACAATTGTGCTTTCACTTACCCAGAGGAAAGGAGACAGGAATTTGTATTTACAGAATTATAATGCCACTTAAAAAACTCAGAAATGGAAACGATAAAGCTGAGTTGCTTTCTCTTTCTTAGTATATTAGTATTGGGCTTTGTCATTTCCACAGAGTGGCTGTCCTAAGATGCTAGTTGAGTGGATTGGTTTCCTAAATTAACCATACATATCTAACTTTCATCTTTTTCAATTTTCAATTACAAGCTTCAAGCCATTCTTGTGTCAAGAATACACTCAAATATTTCACTTTCTTGCCCATTATTCTTTTAAATAAGCTCAGCGTCTCATAACAGGGAAGCAGATTGTGCCTTGTGACCTTTACATCTATCTCAGGAGCAGGAAGCAGAATGGAAAGTGGCACCATGACCGTATTCTGTCTTAAGAGTATAAGTGTATGAAAAGTTTTTCCACTAGTAAAAGCCTAGGTGCAACAAAGCTCAGCAGTCTAAAGGTAGAGCTTGTAAAATGTGTGAATAGGATTGCCCGACATAGTCATTGGGTAGGGCTGTGTTGTGATACCAAAGCAGAATTTGATATCCAGGGACCTGCCTTATATTTGCAACCTCTGTCCCCTGTGTAACAGCCCTCAGTGGCAGTGATCAAAAGCAATCAAGCTGAAATCACTTAATTTAAGAAAAAGTATCTGCTAATAGAGAGCTCTCCTAACTCTGGAGTTACATTTGCTCAATTTGGTTCTGTAATGCAGGACCAATGCGTATGCTGGGGCTGTGCTGAGGAGAACCCTCTCTAGCCCAATGCTCCCATAAGCCAGTAGGAAGTCCTCCCTACAGAAATCTCCCCTTTCCTGCTTTGGCAGGCTGAAATTTTTCCTTTTAATTTCTGTGATACCATTCTAGATTTGGAGTAACTTTCCTCCCTTTGCATTTTTGTGGGCTGAGTGTGCAAATGCTTGTCTTTTTTTGCTCTCCCCAGCCATTACTGATTTGACTTATTCCGACGTCAAGCACACAAACTAAGAAGACCATAAAAGTTCTCTGCAATCCCACAAAACATACTCTCCCTGGATTCACAATATCTTTCAACTTGTTAAGATGATCTCAGCTTATTAAAGTTGTCTGCGATTGCAATAATTGCAAAACTGATTCTGCTGTGCCACTATTGGGGAAAAGTTTTGTCTTAACTTATCATAAAACTGAGTCTGCCCTGTGTAGTGTCTGACTTGTATCTCTCCTCAGCTCATGCATCATCTGCATTTGATAAAAAATATCATCTAATCACATGGATGAAACAATCAGAGATAGGGAAATAAAAAAAAGAAAAAATATTAAAAAGATCAAGGAAAAATTCCCTAAAAGACTATGGAATTGTTTAAATGTCAGAGAGATGTATATGTTAACAGTACATTGACCCATTCTTAAACCTGGCTCAGATAAAATTCCCCAAACACAGAGTAACTAATGTAATATGCACCAGATGTAGAAGGACACAGCCTTCCCCAGTCCACACAAACTGGTTAATGCAATTTCATCACTCTCAGTACACCAGCACCATATATTGCATGGATCGTTATCCACAGTAGAACTTGATGCAGCAGCACCCTGAAGAACTTCATGGTCATACTTTTGCTGTAGGTGTTACAGACTTAATCACACAGTTATACCCAGGCCAAAATCGAAAAAATATGTAAGGTTTAACATGACTGAATTTGGATATAAGGACAACTACACAGATAAGAAAAGCAGGAAAATGGAATTTCTTAGGATGAAAATATTAGAAACTTTCCAGTAGAGTCTACTTTAATAAATGTTTCTTCAAAATCCTCTTTAATTTGGAGCCAAAAATTGCCTTCTGGAAGAACATTGCATTTACCATTTATAATAAAGATGGACCAAACCTCTCTGAAGTTTCAAATTAAATGAACAGGGCTTTTTAGTTAATGAATTTCTTATGTATTCTTGAGAGTAATTTTTTAGCAAGAAAAGGAACTGTCCATACCTTGGGTTGCTACAGCTGCTTATGAAGATCTCATATTTCTAAATGGTAAATCCTCAAAGGAGCAGAGGCAGAGAAAGAAGAATTTGATATCCAGGGACTTGCCTTATATTTGCAACCTCTGTCCCCTGTGTAACAGCCCTCAGTGGCAGTGATCAAAAGCAATCAAGCTGAAATCATTTAATTTAAGAAGAAAAAGTATCTGCTAATAGAGAGCTCTCCTAACTCTGGAGTCATGTTTGCTCAATTTGGTTTTGTAATGTAGGACCAATAAAGAGACTGGAAAGTTCAAACTTTATATTATTTTTTAATGATGATAGGTGAATTATTCAAGAATATTAAAGCATATATTTTATTTATTTTGTGATTTCTTAGATCAGGTCAGTTAATATTTCAGGCCAGAAGCTGTTCTTTCTTCTCATTTTGAGTCACAGTTTTCTTAGGTATATACTAAATAGCATTTTTGGATGACACAAGATTATATTTTTCATAAATTGGAAAAATGTCATTTTTTAAAAATGCTCTGGGATTTGAGAAAGTGCTTGATTTAGATGGATTATTTCACAGATGACTTTAAAATATGATTCATGTTTTCACCAACTACTGCACATTCTACATTTTTTATGCAGTAGTTTTGATGCAAATACAGTTACTAATAACTTTTCTGAGGTTGTTGAGTCCTGTACTGAAATTAGAAAAGAACCAGGTTTTTCTCAGCATTTTAGAACCACAAAGCATCTCTCATAGAACAAAAAAAAATGTTCCAAATGGAGTTTCCAATTAAGTAATGATTTTGAGGAAGAATAAGGACAAATCTTCGTTTTAAATTCAGTTATGTTTGCGTTCCCATCATTTTAAGCTGAAGGACAGACTTTAAGAACTGTAAACACATTGCACTGTCTAGAATGTGCTCACTTATCAAGTATGAAAAATGTATTCATAAATAAAGACTTAAGCAAGGATGAGTTGGCTGTGGTCATGTAATGAAAAAAATTTTGCCTCTGTGATGTCCCACAACTGTTAAAGTGTAAGTGCAGGAGTTCATTCTTGTGGACCTGATTGTAGGGTAAGGAATTTTAGTTGTCCAAGTCTTACTTGCAGGCCAGAAACCAGAAAATTAACATGTGGCATCTCAAGATAAGCTGTGAGAAACATAGGTTTTTTTCTTTGAATTTTGAAAGATAAATTGTTAATGGAGATACACCAACCCTAAAATGTAACATTAAACAGTCCCTATCTTTTCCTTTTACTCATCTTTATATCTATACAGTCCTTACAGAGAGCTTTCTCTAGCCTTTCTCTCTGTTTGGGTAAGAAGTAGAGACAGATGCAGTAGGAAACTGAAGGTGCTTAGACCTTACCTGTGTAAAGGAGAATGGAAAGAAAAAGGAGAAAAACCATACAGATTTGTTGTTGTTATTGTTGTTGTTGTTATTGTTGTTGTTGTTAAGTGACGACTTCCACAGGGATTTCCAGAATACCACTATTTTGAATTTGAAACTGTGTCATAGTGAGCTAATACAACGTTTCTAACTCAGTTTTAATGTTGCCATTAATTTGCACTTTCTCTTACATTTCTGCATATTTTTCAGAGCATTTATCTCAGTCTCCGTTTTAGGAAATCTTCAGAAATCCCATATTTCCACAATTAAGACACAGTTGCTTAAGCAACCTGACAATCTAGGCTTAACTCTCTGGTAAAACAGATATCTGAAATAATGTATTAATTGCTACAGTAGCAAGCTTTTAATTTCATTTCTCCAAAACTGCTAGATGATACTTAATCACATATAGTTAAATTTCAGTTTTTAGTGTTGACCCATGATTTATGTATATTTTTAAAGGATTTTAAATAAAATTTTTAATTCTATTATTAAAAGAATTTGCAAGTTTAGGACCCTGGACACAGTAAATTATCTATATAATTGCTTGTGTGTGTAAATATATATATATATATCCTGTGTGCACAGACTGACCATAGATAGAAACTATAGGTACATAAGTCTCTACACTTGAGATATATGTGATATGTACAGATAGACAGAAAGACATATGCATGAATGAAGGAAATTCTTTCCTAGTAGTTTCTCCCATTACATATGTACACTGGGAGAAGCTGAAGCATTTCTTTCAAAGAGAGTCTGACAGTCCTGCAGAGAAAAGCAGTCCCTCAGGATTTTAACCATAATAGGAACAACCTTTGCATTTCTCCATTAATCCTAATTTTGTTTATGATATTCACATGGAAACATTATGTCACTGTTACTAAGCAAAAAAAACAAGCTCCTCTAAAGCATTTTAATATCATTATAGGCTTCAAAGGAGGAAGCAGCTTTCATATACCAATTTCATGCCTCTCAAAGCCCTGGAAAGCATATTCCATTTTATTTTGGTTTGGGCTTTTCTTAGGTTTCCCTCAAACTATGTTATTCTCAACAAAATTCTGATTATTTTGTTTCTTTCATTCTTCCTAGGGTTTTTGAAAATTTGCCAACACCTAATAAGCCAATCTGCTCCCCCTACCTGAACTTCTGACTCATCTCAGGAATTTAAGGTATAGATTAATTCTCTTCTTCAGGACTTTGTATTTTTTTCCAAAGCATTTTCTCATAATACTTGTAAACTTGCAAAGATAAATTAGGTTAACAGAACAGAATAAAGAATTCCTTAGAATAGCTGAATAAGTACTGGAAAGAGTTTTTTTAGATTTTCACTCTTTTCGCTTTCCCATAGAATACATGGGGAAATACAAGGGTCTCCCTGTGAATCCCTCCTCTGTTGCATCGAGACCAATATTGTTGTCTGCTGTTTCAAAGCCCTCTTAATCTGAGCTCTAACTAACAGGCAAAAAGTGACCAGCATTTTCTTGAATCTGAGGCAAAAGCCAGACAGTCCTGGACACAGTCACAGCTGCGATGTCAAGGACAAGCATGGAAGAGTTCATGGAAGTTCTCTGCTGCTGGAGGTCACAGACCATGCTTTCCACCAGGCAAACCTAAGGGAATCAGACTGGTTTTCTTCCTTCAAGTACATGGAGAGAGCATCTGGATATTCATAGAGTCATAGAATTATAGAATGATTAGGGCTGAAAAGGATCTTACACATCATTCAGCTCCAAACCCCTGTGACTGGCAGGAAACCTTCCACTAGATCTAGTTCCTTAGAGCCCCATCCAGCCTGGTCTGGAACACATCCCAGGATGGGTAGCTCACAGCCTCTCTGGTCAACCTGTTTCAGTGCCTCACCACCCTCACAGTAAAGAATTTCTTATTAACATCTAATCTAAACCTACCCTCTTTCAACCTAATTCCATTCCCACTTATCCTGTCACTACACACCTTTCTAAAAAGTCCCTCTCCATCCCCCTGTTAGGCCCACTTTAGGTACTGAAAGGTGCACTACAGTCTCCCCAGAGCCTCCTCTTCCCCACACTGAACAACATCAATTCTCTCAGCCTGCCTTCATAGGAGAGAGAGGTGTTCCAGCTCTGCAATCCACTTAGCAGTTCTCTTCTACACTCTTTCCAACAGGAGCATGTCTTTCTTGTTTTGGGAGCCCCAGCCTAGAAACAGTACCCCAGGTGAGGTCTCATGAGATCAGAGGGGAAGAATCATCTCCCTTGACCTGCTAGTCGCTAATCTTCTGGGGCTGCCCAGGATGCACTTGGCTTTCTGGGCAAAATTAGGAATAAAGAAAAGTTCTTGTCTCCAAATAAAGGCAGGCAATACTTTATCATTTTCCAGCTAAAAATATATGTAAAATTCAATTCAGAAAAGATCTGCTCTGGAATTATATAATGAAAAATTTTGTTGAGGCACTGCAAATGTGTGCACGTTAATGTCTTGCCGGTAATAGATTTTTTCCGTGGTCACTAACAGCCATCTGGTTTAACAGTCTTACTCCATGTCTGTTTAGAGACAGCTTCATTTCTAACCTTCTGGTGAACTTAAGGGAAAGACACAATTGGCTGGTTTTAATTTACATTCTAAACACACCGCATGACAATTGAAGGAGGAGAAGTTATTTCAGTCTTGACTTATACCTAACATAAATATCTGCAAAATGTATGCATGTGTCTAATTTTCCAAGCATTTGGCCTTGGTTGATAAATACATACACGTAGAAAAAGTTGATGTATCTATTAAAAATAGATTATACACAACATTTTTGAATATTTAACAATAAAAATAATCCAGTTAAAATAGAAAAGGCTCATGTCATATTCCATGTCCCCATGGAATATGTTTCCTGTATTGTACCATGGCAATGAACCTTTAAGGAATTTTGTAAGTAAATGTGGCAAAAAAACATTGATTGTGAATTTATTTTTCTTATAATTCATGTATGTTTTCTTTCTCTTTAGAACTTCTACCCTTTTTAGATGAGAGATTTCAACAATTCTTTTTCACAATTGCACAGATTCTGAGGTCAATCTGGGTAGAAACAGACAGGAAAGAACAACAAATGTAGCAAAAAAATACACAGAAATTTTCATGGCTCCACACTAGAAAAGGTTGGGAGCACATACAACTTAGCTGTGAGAGCCCTCAGAAGTATGTCCTGCTAAAACTTGATCAAGAAATCCAATATTATAATTATAGAGACAACTAGGCCTGGGTTTTTAAAGGAAGATAACAGGGTTTTCACCACCCTTGTCATAACACATATAATGTGCTACTTTGTCATAGGAATGAATTGTGGCTTCTTCCTATAAAATTAAGATCAGCATTCTCACACAAACAAATCTGTTTACATATGTAGGCTATGATTAAGACTGTGCCTTTTCTATAAACAGTAGAGATAAGGCTTGCTTGTGGAAAAGTCTGAAGGGTACCAATAACTGCATTGCTCTTTATGACAGTCTAGATGATTCTCAGTCATTACAACATTAGAACATTATATAGAGACATTTTTTAACCGGCCATGTCAGTCTGATTCTGCATTCCTTTGCCAAGATATGTAGTATGAGTTCATGGAGATTCATCACTTTGCCTCAAATCTCAGCTCCCCAGATTAAAAGATCTGAAAATAAAAACAATACCAGCAAGAAGAAAGCCAAACTATACCCTCATCTTGCTGTGAAAACCCGTTTACAATTATCATGAAAACTCAAGAAAGAACAAAAAAGCTGTCTTCCATTTTTTTCACTAGAAATATGTATCTCAGCCATAACAGTGGAAGTTAATGGTAGCTGAATTTTTAATATCCTGCTTTTTTCTTGGGTAATAGCAAGAATATTTGGCAATCAAATAATTTGAACCAGGAAGTCAGGGTTCAAAAGGATCACCGCCTCATTCAAGTTTCATAGCGCACACACACACGGAGTCACAGAGTATGTTGAGTTGGAGGGACCCTCAAGGATCATCAAGTCCAACTCCTGGCCCTGCACAGAACCATCCTCAAAAGTCACATCATGTGCCTGAGAGCATTGTCAAAACCCTACCCAAACTCTGTCAGCTTGGTGCTGTGACCACTACCCTGGGTAACCTGTTCCAGTGCCCTCTGGGTAAAGAACTTTTTCCTGATATCCAACCTAAACCTCCCCTGACACAGGTCCTGTCACTGATCACCACAGAGAAGAGATCAGTGCCTGCCCCTCCTCTTCCCCTCACGAGCAATTTGTAGACCGCAATGAGGTCTCTCCTCAGTCTCCTCCAGGCTGAACAGACCAAGTGACCTCAGCTGCTCCTCATACGGCTTCCCCTCAGTCCATCACCATCTTCATGGCACACCTTTGGACACTCTCCAATAGTTTAGTGTCTGTTTTGTATCATGGCACCAGCACTGCCCCCAGCACCCGAGGTGAGGCTGCCCCAGCTCAGAGCAGAGCAGGACAATTCCCTCCCTTGCCCAGCTGGCCATGCTGTGCCTGATGCACCCCAGGACAGGGCTGGCTCCCCTGGCTGCCAGGGCACTGCTGGCTCATGTTCAACTTGCCAGGACCAGGACCCCCAGGTGCCTTTCTTCGGTTCTGCTTTCCAGCATCTCATTCCTTAATCTGTCCACATATCCAGGGTTACCACATCCCTGGTGAAGAATCTGACACTTGGGCTTGTTGAACTTCATATGGTTGGTCATTGTCACAGGTTCTTCACTCTTAAAGGCTTACACTTATGTTCAAGGAAATGCATAGCCGTGCAGTTCAGAAAGCAAATAAATAAGACATAAAGATATAATCAGCGTTTTCTCTGAGCATTGTAATAAGTTAGAAGGCTGGTAACAGGATCATTATTCAATTACAGGTTTACATTTGCAAAAACTACTAGTTTAAGTCTGTGTGGCGGTTCTTCCAGAAATGCCCCCACTGTGAATATTTCTTACATCAGTTAATAGCAACGGTCTCGCTTCTACAAGATTAAAATGCATTGAAAAACAAATATGATTTTAATGTTAGACTTTGAAGAGTACGTGACGTTTGCATTCACTGCACTCATCACACAAGTACTATTAGGAGCAGCTGCTGCCGAGCTTCCCTAAGTCCTTCAGCCTACTGTGAGAAAAAATCTTTCAACTCTGGAGGAAATAAATTTAAATAATGTGATTTTACTGAGCTCTGCCCTAATTGGACATAATATTAAAGGGCAATTACAGAAGATGCAAAACACGCTTCAAGTGATACGTAGGATTTGAAGAAGTTTTCTCTTTTTTCCCTAAACTGTCTTTAACAAATCATGTCAACTAATGATTTGGGTTTCTTAATTTCTATAATTCATTCAAGAAAAAAACTCTAAATAGATAAAAAATGCTAACATCTACCAACTGTGTAACCATGACAACATTAAATCCAGTTCTAAAACAGCATTTTTGCCACTAAACTCTCTTTAAAAGTAAAGCTATTCACTGATTTTAACTTATAGGTCCACGGGAAGTGAGATGAAACAGAAAATTAGCATAGATTTATGTTGTTTCACTAAATATCCTTCCTATATTAACCAGACTCTGGTATAAAGTGTCAAGTCATGATAACACAAATATAATAGGTAGCAGATAATAGAGACTTCTTTGAGAGACAGTGATCCAGCCCTACAGCATTTGCACAGATCAGAGGAAAGTGGAATTATGAAAATATGTATGTTACTGCATAGAGTAGAGACCATGATGAGGAAGAACATCTCTGGAAATCTGTCTTGGGAAGAGTTTGGGAACAGATTGCAGCTACACCTAAATCCCAGGTCCCACAACTGGATCACAATGACCCCATTGCAGTACTACAGGACTGGGGAAGAGGGGCTAGAAAGCTGCATGGGGAAAAATTATCTGGGGGTAGCCGCAGCATGCCCAGGTGGCCAAGAGGGCCAACAGCATCCTGGGTGACATCAAAAATAGTGTCTGGGACACTACAGTAAGGTAGTAAGATAGTGATTGTCCTGATTTGCTTGGCCCTGGTGAGGCCCCACCTTGAGTCCTGTGCCCCTCACTTCAAGAAAGACATTGAGGGGCTGGAGTGTGTCCAGAGAAGGGCAATGGTGCTGGTAAAGGGTCTGGAGCACAAGAGTCCTACAAGAGAAGCTGAGGGAACTTGGGTTGTCCAGCTTGGAGAAAAGGAGACCTTATTCCTCTCTACAACTACCTGAGAGGAGCTTTTAGTCAGATGGGAGTCAGCCTCTTCTCCCAGGCAACTAGTGAAAGGACAAGAAACAATGGCTTCAAAGCTGCACCAGGAGGCATATTAGCAAAATGGGGTATTAGCAAAAATGTCTTCATCAAAAGGGTTGTCAAGCATTGCAATAGGCTGCCCAAGGAAGTGGTGGAGCCACCTAAATTATTCTGTTATTTTACATCATCCTCAGCCTATGCCAAGTGTAATATAATGTGTTCTACTTCTCCTGAAATCCCTGTCTTTTCTGTTTTGCCCTCTGAAGTCTTGAAATGAGCAGAAATAAAGTAGGATAAAAAAGTGAATGTCAATGGCTAAACTATGTATTTTGTAATGTTATTGTAAAGACAGTCTCTCAGAAATGACTGGTCTCCTACTGAGAATGAAAAGTTCCTGAGCATGAACTTAGGATTGGTGGTTTGAACCTATGTGGATCTCTGCCGGTATTGAAGGCCTCAGCATCTTGACTGAATACAGAGTAAGTGAAAAGTTCAAGTATATTTTCTTTAACTTTCTTCATCCCTGAGTGGGAGATACATTCACCATGGGAATAAAATTTAAAGCTAAGAAAATGAGAGTGCATCTTTTAAGAGTTCTGAAGGAGACTTCTCTAATTTTTATCTAACTTTTCCTTTTGTATAAAGTGTTATCCAAAACAGCAATGGAAGCTTCTTTGCTTTGAAAATGTCAGAAGCTAGTACACACTAGTGAGACTGCATATTGCTTTGGTATAAATTGGCAAAAAGTGTTTAAGTTCTGAAAAGTGTAACTGGAATTTACTGCTAACAGACACCTATACTGTGAAGGCAAATCAAGGTCTTTTAAAACTCTGAAATACAATACCCCTGAACTCATATAATCCATGGCCATTTATACACCTATGGATTCTACTGAAAAATACTTGGAGCTTTGAATAGGGGCATATGAGAGAAGCCTTCCATTCACTGTGGGAATAATATTTATCATTTCTGGAGAAACTGATTTTAAAAATGTCATTTTGCCTCTTTTAGGTCAGGGCAATCAAGTGTCTCATAGTTCTTGATGTGATGTGACATAGCATATACAAAGAAGGGCAAGGTAGCTGGTGAAGGGTCTAGAGCACAACTCTGATGAGGAGCAGCTGAGGGAGCTGGAGGTGCTTAGCCTGAGAAAAAGGAGTTTAAGGGTAAGTAACTTGTCCATGTAGTGATACTTCTTAGAAGACTCACTTATTCTAAGCCTGATTTTGGATTTTGAAGATTCTTGACAAGACTGTTGTCGGATTTAAGTGGGATATATATTAAAATATGGAAAAACATGTACATATATATATACACAAATACACACTGTGTCACAAAGTGAATTCTAATTTATTCTTTCTATTTAACTATTTGACTACTTTGGCAAGCATTTTTCCAATAAGTACAGTCTTGACAGAGCACAGCAAGGATGCTGACAGACTGCTTTGGTGCAGATCTAGGCTGATTTAATTACTGGCAAGCCTGTGGCCAGGAACTTTGGACTTGCTTTTTTATGTCATCAAACTGTAATTTTTATTTCCATTATGTTTAGGAAAACCCAAAGAAAAGAACTAATGCAGCTAGCAATGAATATACATAAGAATATATTTGATTGCATCTTGACTATTTAAGGCAAATCTGCAGCAGGTGTAAATAAACACGGTTTCATGGAAGTCAGGAGAGCTGTGCACACAAACTCAAGATGACAGATGTCTCTGCTCTCATATAGATCTGTGATACACTTGGGGTCAAATCATAACATCCTACTATGTCTTTGTAGAGACATATTCTGGATAGTTGTAGTGCTTTGCCTCAGCAGCATTAAACCCTGCAATGGATGAGAAAGAAATAAAGCCAGGAGGGAGGGAAAGATGGCTTAATATGAATACCCATCTGCAGAAAGAACATGTTAAGAAATCATGCCAAATGATTATCATGTTACTCTAATAAGAAATAATTAAGGCAAAGAAACAAAAAACAACTGGTAAGATGTTTACATACTTTACCAGACAATATCAAATTTGTCTGGAAGAAATGGCCAAGGCATGGCCAGATTCAAGTGAGCAAAGACAGTGGACATGAAATTCTGGGTTTTGAGGCCAATGCCCCATGCACTCCTTCAAAACTTCCTCATCTGAAAATGTAGCCCCTACTTTTGTACAGAAATTACTTTTATTTTAAGAATAGCTTGATACAAATAGCAGTTTATCACTATTATGAAAGAGAAGAGGTCTGTGTAAATAATTCCAGATGACTCTCACAAATATCAGCCATTGATTTACACTATTCTACAGTCCCAGTGCTCCCATATAGATACTTCTGGAATTACATCTGGGAGTAGGTGAAAAAGTCAGGAATTATAATGAAAGTGAGAATATAAAGTTAACCTCATTTATTTTGTATATTTTCCTCATTTCTTTTGTGCATTTGGTATTTTTATATTAACATTACAATATCCTCATTTATTTTGTATATTTTCCTTAGTTTTAGAAGTATATCTGCAAATACTCCTAGCCGAATTACTGTTTCTTTTACATCATAATAGTTAAGAAAGCAGCAATATCATATTTCATTAAAATATAAACTAGCTCCTGTCTAGGATTTTATTTTTATTTTTTAATCTCAATATTTATTTAACAATGATCTTCTAGAGCAGAAACTGAGTCACAAACTGTTTCTGTTTCAATTCTGTCATACTCCAAAATCTGCTTTAAGCTAGATATGCATATTGCTACCATAAGGCATGGAATATCCCTGAACGGCACATCTTTTAAGAGACAAAACACAAGAAGAAATCAAAACACAAGGGAGTGAAATATTTGCCACACACATGCTGGAATGAACAGTGAGTTGCTGAGAACCATCATGAAGATGCATACCTTCAGTGTTTTTCCCTTGTAGTTCAGAGACTCAAGTGAAAACACTAAGATTAAAATTTACAGAATCACATCAGTGATGATCAACACTGAAAAACAGCGAGCACACTATATTGTTTACTTAGAATATATATGAAGAACATAATATAATTCAACTTACCTCAGGTTGTTGAATTTGGTTGACTACAGAACCTGTAGGATTTCTTCTATCCCAGTCCTGCTTTTCCTTGTCCCCAGTACAATATTAGAATTATGCTTTTTTCTTCAGTGATAACTATGAGAGTTTCCATCCTTGAAGGAAAAAGCATAATTCTAATATTTAGGGAGGGCATGGCTACTTTTGGTTTGAGTTCTATTATGACTGAAGGCTAATAGCCTGATTCATATGAAATAAAAAGTCCTGTATTGTAAAACTGCTTTCATAACCTGGAATTTTGAGGACAGCAGAAAAAAATTAGATTTAAATCTTAAAACATGAGCAACAAAGATATCTTTGTGGAGAGAGCAATGTGTCCAGAAAGTTATCAGATAGGAATGACTGGCAGCAGCAGGAAGACCTGAGTATCTTATCTGAGTTCAGCAGAATAGATAAATCGATTGCTGCAACCCTTTATGGTCAGTGTCACAGTTAAGCAAGAAATTAATATGTGTCAGCTGTCCTTTAATGAAAAACATGCCGTATCAGAGGGAATTCTGCTTGCCACCTAACTGAGGTCACATCTAGTACCGACAGGAAAAACCACCACCCGGCTGGATTCATTACATAGTATGAAACTGCTGCATATGGTTACTTTGGAAATGCTGAAGCAACCTGAAGAGACTCCATGTAAATTAACACCTGCTCTTATGACTTTGCCATGAAACCTGATGAATTATTCCATGATGGGAATATACCTGGGAATTGAATTCCAAGGTGTACAGGGGGAATAAAATAAAGGTATGAAGGATCATTTGTACATGAGTTAGCTGAGAGACTTGTAAATTTTTAGAGCTCAATCTCATGATTCAATAATAAAATCAAGGTTATTTTTTTAAGCAAGGATAATTTTCCTATTGAAATTAAATCACTACAGAGAACCTATTAAAAATTTCCCAGTGTAAATTATGTGAATATTCATTAATTCTATTCCTAGTACCAAATAGATGATATTCTGGGGATAGTCCTTCAGCACTCTATACACAGTATAAGCAATTTTATGGAAAAAATAAGGGATAAAATCCTGAAAAATCTGTATAAATCAAAGTTTAGTGTGTGCTGCAATAAGTGCTGCAAGTATTCTACACTCTGTTAAGGGGAAATTAAATGAAGTGATAGGGTATGTAAAGCTGCTTGATAGATAGTAGATTATTGCAGCATACTTGATATTAGAATCTCACCAGATATACAAAATATGAAAGCTCAGATGGGAAAGCTATCCACAACCTGACACCTGTTTGTGGCTCTTTTTCCATGAAAGATTTATTTCTGAATCAGAAAGTGCACATTCCTCTTATGATTTTTTAAAATAATTTTTGGCATTTTCTGTTTTTCTACAATTGATTCAGCATAATCTTTTGAAAGTATTGAGATTACCTAGAGGAGTCACTCAATCAGTCACTGTAGGTGAGTTATAAAAACTGTCTATGAATTACTGATCCATACATCATTGTCACGTCAGCTATTCAAAACTACACAGCCCACTTAAAACCTAAAAAGCTATAATATCTTCCACCAGGTGGCAAAGACAATTACCCCCCATCTCCACTGATATGTGGCCACAAGTGGATTTTCTCACTGATCTCCAAGTTTTCAGAGTTAGGTAACAAGCAGAAAAGCTTTGATTTAACTACAAAGTATCAGAATGTGGTCTGTCCCTTGCTACTGTTTTTAAGACACAGTTTGTTAATTTTTAAAAAATTAAAATTATCAAATTATCTAGTATTAATTAATAAGGTTAAAAATCAATCTATTTTCCAGTAGATTATGCCAGCATTATTTGACAAATTGTAATTTTTTTTTGCTGTTTATTCAAAGAAAATATCTTTTTATATAAATGTCCATATAATATGAAATTTCCAAGAAATTATGATACCAGTGTACATTAAATATGCTTTAGTTATAGAATAGCTTTAAAATTTTCTATTTCTCTTATCTTTATACAATCTTGTAAGGCTAATCATCTATTCTTAAGGGAATTTCAGGGGGCATTGCAAGAATTTCCGTATTACCAAAGGCAAATCTATCTCAAATTCTTAGCATAGAATTTTTCAGAATACAATATTGAAAGTTATTTATAATGAAGAGTGAGAAAGCTTTTTAAAGCATGTAATATTTTACTTGTGTGTTTAAGATATTAATTCCGAAATTGGTAAAATATCTCTTAGCAGACCTGAATTAATAAAAACAAGAAAAGGTTTTCTTCAGGCCCATGCCATACTTAACCATCACAGGAGCTCTGAGCACTGTCTTGTAACTCAAGACTTGTATGCTTGCCTTTGATGGGTATTTATTCCAGTTTCTCAAAAACTGCTCAGCTTCCAGATTTACAAGCCTGAGAAATAATGAAAGCTGCAAACATTTAGGGCAGGAATAAAACATAGATCAAGTTCAAACACACCAGTCAACTCAATGTAAAGCAGCCCTATCAGCTTAAAATAAAGTTGATATGGCCCTATCAGTCATATGAACTTTCAGCATAAATTTGATCACAGCTTACAATGATTCAGATGTTTAAATCAGATTGTTTTCCCCTGGTTTATAATACCTCAGCAGTGCTACGGATGTCTTCCTCATTTCAAAAGTCATGATCTGTTCCATCAACATGGGGAGACTGCTGTCACTGCATATTATTTCGACTGTGATATATCTTACTGACAACATCACTTCCTTTTGATTTACATTGACAGGACCTAAAATACATAAGTGGAATATTCTCCAAGGCATATAATCAATTGCATCTGCTGCATTTCTGGTATTTCCTTTGCCCTGTTTATACCATTAACTGGTATAAACTCTGCTGAAGCTGTATTCTTATTATAAATGTTTCCAGGAACATATGTTGGCATCAGCTCACAGCACTGTTTCTATAGCACTAACTATTTAAAACCTCAAAGGAATCTCAGAAGTGTTGCTACTTTATTGTTCTAGTACTCAAGTTATTGTGGTAAATAAGGTGATGAAACATTAACACCAAAATCTTCTGTAGTATAATGTTAGTTACTGCCATACAAGGTCATAATGACATGCCATTTTCAAGAATAATTTTAAAACTCTTATTACTTCGGAAATATGGTAATTAGACACTTTTTACAAGCAAAACATAAATAGTGCGCAAATACTAAAATCAGGTAACTTCAGGGAACATGCTCATGTAAGAATCAATATCCTCAAAAACTATTTGGGATAATATGATTAGCAACAAATGAAAAAATATATTATTTTTGAGGAAATGTGTGTATGTCCATTAAGTTAATTTTCTATTTTCTGACATAAGTCTTTACATGGTGTTAAATAGCACAGTTGAAAATGAAAGGATTATGTTAAAGATGGAGGGTAGAAAATGAGCTAAAAATATTCTGATAAACTATAGGGAGCTGAACGGTGGAGAGGAAAATCTATGCATAATTGAAATTAAACAGCATGACCTGACATAGTTCTGATAAATGTATCAGTCTGAGTATTCTAAAATACAATATTTTTTGTTATGTGCTTATCTTAGATGCATATTGAATTATGAAGAATATCTGATATAAATATCCTCAAACTGTTTAAGTATGGTATAGACTTGTAATTGTTCCAAACAGTTAAAAACAAATAAAAACCCATTAACATCTAATGTGTTCGGGTGAAAAAAGAGTACAGTCAGTACAAATATTTTCTTTTAGGCAGCTGAAGAAATACTTTGCCTAATCAAGCTAAAATGTTCTTTCAAGGTGAAATTCTAAAAGAAAATTATCAAAATTAAAAAGAGACCTAATGAGGAGCTTGTTGAAGTTTATCATTGGAAGTGATATCAGGAGCAGTGAAAGCTAATGAAGAATGAAAAGAATTATTACAGATAATTTGTGAGCTGCCTACGACTCACTCATGATAGTACCAAACATGCCATAAACTCAGCTCTAAGCTCCATATGTGTGTGGACTGTGAAAGTCCAACACATTAAACCTGTTTTGCTAAACAGTGTACATAATTTGTATTTCTTACAAATCACTTGGTCTGCCAAGATGACTTAGGATTTCTTTAGACTAAAAATGAGTCTGTATTAAACTTAATTAAAATTAAATTCCAGAAATTATTTAAATATCCCTTAATAGACAATTTAGCTTATCTTTAAGAAAGAAAATAATAAAAAAATCCTATATGTGCTATCACTGTATTTAAAAAAGCAGAGATGTCAGTATTTTCAAGTTAGAAGTACATATTTCTTGAGTAATAAAGGACATTTACTAAGTTTTGGATTCTGTGTCTAAATCTGGTCCCTTTTCTTGGACTCTTTTTGAAATTATGTCAATTATGTAAAAATTGTAATTTTGGGTTATTTTAAAGCTCATTTCCATATAAGAATGAAGGAATAGGGTGAACTGTCATGCAGTAGTAATCATTCTGAAATCTGAAATTATGTAATTTCAAGGCCTGATCTACTATATACATGAAATTAACATCAAAATATAATGGCTCTATGGACAGAAAAATTTGTGTTATCTTAATCCAGTAAGGATTTTTTGTTCATCTAATTCCCTAATGACAAAACATAACTCCCTAACCAAATCATTTAGCACTTCTCACTACTGAAGTTTAAGATGACATTGTATTCAATAATGCTTGGAAATAACAAAGGCTTGCTTTATATGTTCACTTTTGGGAAAGTAATAAAACAATCTCATTTATTAAATCACTTAAACTATACTTTGGAGTTATTCATATAAAAAATGTGTTATATTTATATATAAGTGTTTGGGGTTTTTTCTATTGGAGGTTTTAATGATGTAAAATTCCAGCTGTTAAAAGTTCATATTAATATAGTGTAGGTAGGTATATCAGGTAAATATTCTCTTACATTTTCTTTAACTCCTAGAAGAATACAGTTGCTTCTAAGAGGTGTCCACAGACGTGGTTCCTGCCACTCACTTTCTGAGGTTGTCAGAAAGCCCAGCTTTCCAGATTTCAGGCAAATGTTACTGACATTCAAAAGCCTCCTCTAAGAAAATAAATGGAGTCAAGGATGAATCAACTATAAATACATTATAAGATCCACTAAATAAAATTCCTACGAGTAAATCGCAGAATCATGGAATATCCTGAGTTGGAAGGAACCCGTAAGAGTCATCAAAGTTCAACCCCTGAAAAAACCCAGCCATCCTTGGTAGAGTATGCAGTGCTAGGCCAACAACTCACCCACACTGACAGCCCAAAAAGGATGAAGGTGAAGTATCTACTGAATCAAACTTCTTTCATTTTTCGTGTTTCCTTTCCTTATTGCTCTCAAGTCATGAAAATAGATATTGACTTTAAAATCCTATTTCAAATAGGGAACTTGAAATTACTTGTCTATAATTCTCTCTTTCACAGTATTAACGCAGATTTCCTTTCAAACTGAGCAAACATTAAGTTAAAATTCTTACAGAGGATTTGCTAGCAGCCATGCACATTTTTTGTATCTTGATTGGCAGGCCTATACTTAAAACAATTAACTAAAGATTATGTTTTAAGTGGTTATTAAACCTTCCATAAAACTTGCCTAATGTTCTGCAGGGTTTTTTTACATTATTGATATTCGGAAAATTATTTCTTGATGGGGAAATATCTTTTGAGAACTACCTGAGTGCAGTTTCTGCAGAAAGTAGAATAGAATATAAATTACATACTTCAGTTAGTTACAAAAAGAGTATTAAGGCTGGCAATCAGCCATCCATTATATATTATAGCTACAGTATTTGTGGTACTTGGTTGGTTCACAATTGCTCCAGGAGAATGAACTTCCAATCTAGAGCAGAGAAATGGCCAGCAGCATCTTGTTTTGATGACAAAACCGCACAGTTGCTCTGAAAGAACAAGTGGGAGACAAGTTTCACACAGCTTTCTGAGCCACTTGAAGATATAGAAAGTCTTAAATGAGGAACTACATTTCTTCTATGTATCAAGACTTTAGTGGTGTGAACTGTAAGCCTAAAAGGAATGTCCAGTGGTCTGAATTCTTCTGTATATATCATATTTATATCTATGCTAGTAGATAAGCCCATAGGTAGGACTCAGCATCTTATTACAGGAGCTTTTAGCAACAGACAGCCATCACAGCATGTCCTGGATTGCTCTACCTAAGGCTCTTGTTAAGCATTGAAGTAGGTTTCTGGCCTTACCTTATCTTCACACATGACATGCTAGGACATCTTATGTACAGAAAAGATTTTAAGCACTTGAAAAATGATTATGCCACTCAATTTCTGATGAACATACAAACTGCTACAATTTGTTGCGTAAAAGAGATCTCTGGAGCAATGCTAGTTCAGACGTAGATGTGTTATAATGACAAATCTGATTATAGAACTGAATTTTGTTTTCAAAATACAGTTTAGCTTCACAGCCAGCTTATTCCTTCTTGAACATTTAAATGTCCAAAACCAGTTCTTCCAGAAACATAGGGCTTTGAGATAGAGCATTAAAATATAATAAATATATTTTAAATTGAAAACAAAGATGTTTAATTGAACTCATTAAAGGCTGCTGAGCCTAGAGAGAGATGTAAAAAATAAGACAGAAATTAAGCTCACCAGGCAGGTTCTTCTAATCTTGCAGGATATTTATCATGTCCCTTGCAATGAGAAAATTCTATTAGCTATTGCATTTACAATGATGTGTAAAAACTTTGAAAAGAGATTATTATAATAACTATATTATGTTCAAAGTTTTTAATGGAATTATTGGAATCAATACAACACGACAAAACACATCTGCTATATACACATAGGTATATGGAAGCTGCATAGTTGGGTGACTGGATATACATTTGGACATGTATTTGGGCAGTCAGGTTGTGTGTTTCTTTTCATTCATAAAGTGACTGTGTCCCTCCACTACAGCTCTAATAATTGAGCAACAGTCTTAGAGTGAAAAGATTTTTATACACTGGAAACATCATATGTTGTGAAAGAACCAAGATAAATAGCCAGTCAAGATCATTTATATCTCAGCTCACCAAACTTACTGCAACTGAAACATTCCTGAACGGTATCTAAACTGCTACATTTACCTTGCAGCCAAAAGTACAACCTAAATTAGAGTCTAGACCTGCCATGTTTTAAGTACTTCATTAAATGTTTGGATTCTACGTCCATAACAAAGCCAAACATCATTAGTCACTTAAGGCAATTGGTCCATATTATAATCTATGTTAACCACCTAAATGATGTGAAGGTTTCAATTTCATTCAGGAGACTGCAGGAGACTTCTGCTTCTCACTTTGCACAGGATTCAGAAAGATCCTGATTTTGGACATCACATAGCAAACCAGTTTTACTAGCAATTACTAACTAGTAATTTTTCCCACTGAAAAGTACTGAAAACAAAGGTGCAAGTACTGCAAGAATACACTCCGCACTCTTGCAACAATTGCAGACATATACATTTGAGTTTCATGTCGCTGACAGCCCATTAGAGAAAGCTTTATGTGGAAATTTTATGTCTCCTTTCCCTTCCCAATACTGTACACTATTCAAATATCATAAAGTTTTTGGCAAAGTAATCTGGTAGGAAGGGATACTGTACTCCTGATGTTTTGTTTGAGTACATTACCCAGTCATTCTCTGCAATGCCATTTCTCTCTTTTCCATAGACACAGATACAAATTCAATGAGCTGTCAGGCTCTGAATTGTGGCTCCTGCTCAAATGGTAAGAAGTATTTTGTGCTTGTCTCACTGAGAATAATCACTGAAATAAAACCAAGCAATCTCATTCAATATATGTGTTTCAGTGATTTTGGGGGTTTTTGCAATATACCTCTTGTATATATTGGACTTTTTGCTTCTTTTTTTTGTTTTTGCTAGGCTGTTGAGTAAGAGACACTTTGAATCAGAAACTTAAAATGACATCTCAAATTAAGTTTTCCAGTTATGAATTTAACCAGGCAGCTATTGAACACTACAATCGGTAAATACTAGCTGATTGTTAAAAACAAATTCAGACATGATTAGCTGTGTAATATATACATATATATTGTATTACTGTAAAAGCTCTGTTTTATTGGGTTTTACTAACCAAGTGCTATTTCAAGTGCTTATAAAATCGAACTATGCTATTAAATCTGGTTCTTTAGCCTGAATGTGATGGATTATGTATTATTCAGTTACTATTTGTGACTGCTGTATGTTGACCTGGATGTTGAGATTGTTAGCATATGGCTGTGTTTTGCTGCTGGCAGAGTTGGATGGTCAGTGTCTTCCTGGCTGTGCATCAGTGAACTCACGCTGCACCGAAAACAGTAAGAGAAATACACAATGCACAACAGCCCTGTGAGTCCTCAACATACAGCAAAGGCAGTCCTTAATCTTTTGTAAAGAAGAAATCAATGCCTGAACCTGACTGATAGCCTCACCTTCAAGGTGACTGAAATTTGTCTTGATCATGGATTCAGAGAACTTCTGAGGTTGGAAGGGACCTCTGGAGACTGTTCAGTTCAACCACTCTGCTCAAAGCAGAGCCAGCACATAATGTCTTTTAATACCAGCCACGTTAAGGAACTTTAACATGCAGGGCTGCTGCTTTGAATGAGACAACCAAAAAACCAAAAGGATACTCTGCCATTAAAAAGTCTTGCCAAAAGAGACCATCAAAAGATGCTTTTCAGATAAGATGTTTTGTGCCCGACCCAATCTATTACATACTATAAAAAAACAAAGCACTCTTGTACTTGCTTATCCTGCTTGAACTTCAAAACCCATCAATTTTTCTTTAAGAAGAGTACCAAAACTCTATTAAAAGGGCTTTTGCACATGATTGTATTATTACAGCTTTGGGATTTACTCTGCCTCAACTGAACACAACAGGCTCAGGGAAGGAGGTTTCAGCTAACAGGTTACAATTCAAGCCAGAGTACGTGCACAGTTAGCAACTCATGCACAGTTGTTCAGCAGTGTGCTCATATGCAGTTTTGGTCTATGCCTGAGCCATAACAGAGAGACAAAGGAAATCCACCACCCACTGCCATTGGAAGGAGTGTCTGATGTGAATCTGTGCTAAGTTACTACTCCATGCAAAGTATTCCACATCACCAAAATGAGTCCATAGTTTCCAGATGCATTTTTTTTCAGTAGAAAGCATTCATTCTTGGTTTATAGAATTAAGTCATCACTAAAATCATGATGACTTGGAACCATCCGTACAAATGCTTATACACAGTTAAAAGTGCTCCTAGAGAAAATAACTGCTTGCTAGATTTAAGCTTTGAGTGTGAGGAAAATGCATGAACAATAACGGAATCTCACACATTTCCATTTTTAGTCTGGAACTCCCCATCTCAGTCTATTCAGAGGGGTTTCAAATTTTATTGCCATGGTAGTAAAAACAATGACCCAATAGTATGGCCCCATCCAACCAGTGAAAATTCCGAAACCTAAAAGGGTGATCGAGTAAGATATTTAAACCCATGTGATTCCTTAGTACAGAAGCAGTCCCATTGAAGTAAACTAGAACTATTTCTTTCTTTGAAATAATGCCTTCTCTTAGGTCCCAGTATTCTGCCAAACTGAGACCTAAGAGAAAGTGTCTCATAGAAAAGAAAACAGCTATAATTCCTATTTTCTGTTGGGGACTATCAATTTCTTTCCCTAAGTTTTTACATCTGGGCTCAGACTTGCTTGCTTAAGTAATTCAACTGGCGTTAGGAACACATAGACTTTTTTTTTTTAAGGAAGGCTAAGTTGGGGAACAAAAACTTACAATTAAAATAAAACAGCACAGTTGAAGACCAAAAAGAAATTTTTTCAAACAATTCTGAGGTAACTTTCCAAATTATTTGTGTTCCAGTAATCCCCTACATGTAACAGATCATTTCAGCATAGTTAAGACTATTCAAAGAGCCAGTGAGCTCCAGTTGTTCATAATAAATTAAAACCAAATTATTTACTGAAATTTTCTGGGGAGGCTTTCCCTGATGATACAGTACATTACCTGACTACACCTTCAGTATATATTTTCATTCAGAGAAGATGATCTATTTTTGTGTGATCAGATGGCATCCTTGTTCAAAACTTGCTCTGTAATTCTAGATATCTTAGGGAAATTTAAACACTAACAAAATAGTATCTTTCTAGTTGTTTCTGAGTTCTTTCACTGGTTAAAAACAAGTCAGCATATAGAGATTCATACTGCTTGTGACTTAGTATACATTGGAAATTTTATTTTTTCATTCTTGCTAATGCTGTTAGGTGACATTGGACTTGACTTTACCTTTTGCCCTGTTTACAGACTTCTGACAATACAATAATGAATTATTGCTGGGTGTCTAATTAATACCACACTTTTGCAGAGGGAGTTTTATGACTCATCGAGACCATAAAATCGTTGTTATTAGAAGACTCACCCTATACTGTTTTGTCAGAAAATTCTGATTTATATGTCACCTACTGAAATTTAGTGAATTCAATCTGCTTCTAGTTTTAACACAAACAGGGAAATGCATCTTGTTTTCACATCCCGCCCCTCTAAACACACTCTTCCAGGACAATAAATATCCATTACACCTTGTACACAACCTAGCATAAATACAATAAAACCAAATAAGTGTGTTTATGATACCACAACATGTTTTTAAAAAATGGATTTTGAAGACCTTCAGTCCTGGGAAAGTAATTATGTCATTTGAAGGGGTCCACAGTAGCTGTAATCTGATTAGAGAACTCATAACATTAGTGTTCATGATGAATTTGAAATACAATTATTTTTACTCAAAGTGTTTGTTTTAGTACAGTTAGATTATAATTTTAAAATATCTGCTACTGTAATGTAAATGATTGCAATGTATAAACTAAATATTACTGTCAGTAATATCTTGGGGTTTTTATTTTCAATTTTTGTTTAATTTGGTTGATTGTTTCAATTTATTGATAGCAAGAACCTGAAGGAGCCACCCATTATATCAAATATACATTCTTCTTCTTGAAGTAAATCACACAACAGAGTCCTCTTAAGCTTCCTCTTAAAATCATTTAGGCATTTTTGGCTCCCAGTGTTGCAAAGTAGTAGACTAGTCCAAACCTCACTCATCTAATGGTTAAAAGCCTTTATACCAATTTCCATCCTAGACCTATACATGACCACTTTGTTTACCTATGTTCACATGCCAAGCACCAGTTTTCAGCTAAAATAGTAGTTTTATTCCCTAGTATTAAACTTTATGAGCTCTTTAGAGTGAAAAAATATTTTCCAACATTTCATTTCACTACCATAATAAAGATAATCTGTTCTAGCCTCCTCTCACAAGATTAGCTCTCCAAACTGTAATCAGCCAATAGCCTTTTCCTATACTCGTGAGAATTTGAACTTCTTCTAGACCATGGGGGAGCAGAACTGAATCCATTCTCCTTTGAACTGAATCCAGTGTCTTGCACTACTTTCTCTAGTGGAAATGCCTCTCCTTGTGTTATTTGCTATCTCTGTTTTCAGAGCTGAATCATGTTGATAGCTCACAGCAAACCTCCCATAAATTAAAACACACATATTCTTCACATGCATGATCATGCACGGTATTTTTATGGAATGTTATATTATTTAAATTATTGTTAATTAGATTATCCTGTTCGTCTTTATGAAATTGCATCTGATTATACCCATTATTTTTATTTTATTGTCATTTTTCTTCTTTTTGTGAAATTTTGAATCCAGTCAGTCCTGATACCCACCTTTGCAAAGCTTTTCAAAGTAATTTATGCATACAGGCTGCTTATTTTTCAATGCCTTCTTCACACTGCCTTGTTCATCCTCTTCTATACATTTCTTTTGAAGTCCAGTTTAACTAAAAGATCTTCAAATGATATCATTACTGGAAATTACAAGACAATTGCCTTGCTTACAAAATGAATTACCAAAAAATGTACTAGTTTTTAATATAATCAGTCTTTGGTAAACCATCTTTCTGTTTCCTCTAGTGTCTTGATTTGTTGTCTTAATATTATCTGAGAGTAATTTATTCAAACTAAGTTACATTTTTCTAGTCTTCTGAATGATTTCTTCCTTTCAACCAACAAAAAAATCAATGATAACAAAGATAAAAATACTGCCGTTGAGATGAAAGAAAAAGCCTGTTAATCTAATAGAACCTGTTACATACATGTTCAATTCCAACACTTCCCAAATATGTAATTCTTCCCACTCTGCTCTCTAAATCTGGATTTATTGCCAAAAAATAATGCAGGAAACAGTGCAAGTTTTATCCACTGCTATAATGCCTATGCCCTCAACGTTATCCGAAAGGAAAAAAGTAATAAAGAGAAAATAGTATTATTTAATTGAGGGGTTTTTATCCTGGACACTAACCTCCTTAAGAGCTGATTAATAAAAATGTTCCTTGGTGCTGGTTATGATAATTTATATGCTGGTACAGAGCAAGCACTTACTAATAGTGGGTCAGTATTAGTAAACATGCACCACCTGGTAGGGATTTCTCATTATGCTAAAGCCTTACAATGGGAAAAGCTTCCTAAGCAAGTACAAATATATGATGAATTGTCAGTTCAAATTAACTGAAAAATTAAAAAAAGAAAAAGCAAGGTGTTTTTGAAGGTAGCCAAACTCAGTTTTTGTCAAACAGAACTTTGAAGCAACTGCAAGCTGAGCCCATTTAAGCCATGTGCTCAGCCTTAAAGAGATTTCCTTCTGTGAGAAAACCTTATGTTGATGTTGGTATAAAATTTGTCAAAAAAAAAAAAAGAGATAATTAGCTAGAAGATTTGTCTATTCTTTGCCTAATACAGAAGAAAAGGGAGAAATAACAGATGTGTTCCCTGAGAAGTTTTAACTCACATAATGTTAGACGTTTTGGTGAATATGGCCAAATGATTAAAACGCATAATTTAAATTGTTGAAAAAATATTTCAGATGAATATTTGGCAACTGTTATTTAACAGTTTACTTAAACTTCCTCCTTTCCTTAATGATTAATGTAATCTGTAAGCTTTTTTACAATTGTGTTCATGAATGGTGTGGAAAACAGACTGGTTTATAGTTTGAACAGTATGGATGGAACAGTAGCTAGTGAGCCATAGGAAATTGAAATTTTTTTTCAGTAAATGTAAATACATTAAAACTAGGAAATAGAGAACATTTAACTTCTACTTTGTCATTCATCTTTAGAACTATTTTATGATTTTTATTTGTTTTAAAAAAGTAAAATATGAATGTACTTTAAATTATTTTTTAATAACATATACCAACAACTTTTTTTTAAAGTATCTGGTGAAAAGGATATAAAGGACACCTTATGTCAACATTTCTGTTTTGCTTAGGGTAAAAAAAATACCTTTAAAACTTCCCCTCTGGTAATATCACCTGCTAATTAACCACAAAAATTCCAGCAGTATGTCTGATGATGTAACATGGTTTAAATCTGTGTGACTTTCAGAGGCCTGTTAAAATGTGAACATTTTAAAATAAACATCTTAAAGCCACATCCAAAGTTTGGGGATTGAATTTGCCTTCCAGGGACTTTGTTTCCTTCTATTTTATCCGTTTCAGGAGGGAAGGCCCATCCCTGGTCCCAGTAAGTTCTCTGGACCTGGAACCCTGCTGGTTCTGGTCCCTGGAAAGTGATTTCTGTCTCTGTCTCACTCAGCCTCTCTGCCCACCTGCCCCCCTTCCCTGCCTTTCTCCTTCTCCAGCTATTGCCTCTCCTAATATGTATTAATTCCCTCTTTGAGCACCATATTCATGTGCAAACTGGATACATATTAATGACCAGTCCTGACTCTGAACACCCTACCAAAACAAGAAATCTAATAAAATGATACTTAAATGAGATTTTTTTAAGACTGGTATTTTACAGTAAGGCACCAGGTAGCCAATGAGATTCACTACCTCTTGAGACAGCAATGTCATACTGTTAAGTCAGACTGAAAGTCAGAAGTTACTTCTTTGTTCAAGGGTACCTCACATATAATCCTATCTAAATTCAAAATGTAACAAAACTGTTCAATCATCAAAACTTGAGTGGAAAGCTATGCAGAATATATCTCACTGCTCTTGAAAATGAACACTTTGGGGGTGGAGGGGTCAGATTTTTTCTAATGCTGCTTCCCAAGTCTCTTTTCCAGTGCATTTTCTTTGAAGCCTTACGTAGCTCTCAAGCAACAAACCACATGCTTTTGAAAGATGTCAGTGGCCTGGTTGGAAAAGACAGAGTGGGAGAGGCTGACTAAATCAATGCATTTTGTTTACAGAAATTTTGCCTCAGTGATCAATAACCGCGTGGAATGGAAAGATGGTTTTATTCTCCCTTTAACATGGTGCCAGCTCCATTGCCTGAGGACTTTTTTCACTGTCAAACATGTTTTGTTCTAGTATCTGTAGCCAGTTTAACAGCAACAATGTTTTATGCTCAGAGGTGCCAGCTATGGTTTCACGTTTGATTTGCATTTATTCCATAAAACGTCAGTATTCTAATATGCTGTAGCACCTAGCTTTAAATCACTGGCAGCAACATAAACCTGCTGAATAACAAGCTCAGACTCAAAGAGGAGATATCAGATTATGGTTTTACTGCCGAGTTTCATCTTCTAGAACTCAGCCTTCATAACAGAATCTCAAATATTGTGGAAAGGGTAATTATTATTCTCAAACTAATTAGTAAATACAGCTACTTGTGGAAGCTTGAGGTGAAATAGGCAATACTGCTGATAAATACACATACCTTCTCTTTTCCACTGAGATTTAAAAAAGAAAGTGTAAATATGGATGAGGTATGGCATACAAAAAAGCCCACACGTACCTGATTGTCACGCTGATATTCACTAACCTTGATGTCAGGAAAATCTGGTTTGAATTTAAGATTTTTAAATTATTAATTTGTGTTTGTTTTCCTTTTGTAAAAGCCATTTTTCTTTCAGATTTTCATAACAGGTTTCTGGACTCATGACTAAGTGTTATCATCTTACCCTGATTAATAATTTGCATACTGACAGCTGAGCTGACACAGCTGACCTGCCCTGGCTGGGAGATAAAATGCATTATCTCAGTGATGAGGAGTGCTCAAAGTGTGATAGTGGTCAGGGAGACCTTCCACTGGAGGAATGAATGGAACTGAATTAGAGCCATTCAGCAGCTCCAATTCAGTTCCATTTAGCTATGTGCCCCTACCTTTAAAATATGTCTCTGCTGCAGACTACCAGACATAGAGGTGTGGGTTTGGTAGTGCTGAGCTCATGAAGAAAAAGCTAAATAGGTGTGACTGTTTATGAAAAGGAGTAATTCTAGAGAAGCAGTAGGTTGTTTCACTGAAATGGAAATAGAAATGGATGTGGATCTCATTACTTAGATTTAACAGGAAGCCCTGGGGTTTTTTTCAGTTTTGGTTCATTAGGACAAAAGTCTTAGAACCTGATCTACTGATGTTTTAGCTAAGAAAACAGGGCTTTAAAAACTCTGTCAGAAGTGGTAATTATGTCTATACAGACATGTCTTTAACTAAATGAGTTCAAATTTTTCCTTCATGTGGGATCAGGTAGCAAACAGCCCATTTATCACTGTCCATATCCTAAAGTTAAGTCCTTATTTCTTTTTATGTTTCTTTACCCATTGCAAACTAATGGCATGTTTTTCTTAAATACAGACCATATAATATATATAAAAATTGAAAATAATAAATCATTAAAAAGCAAGCATTTTGCAACATAGTTGTTTCTACTTGGAAGCCAGTAGTGTGAAACTGTGTCATTTCCAATTACTGTAACTTACTACTTGGACAAAAAGGACTTTGGAAGGTAGGAACCAGAATTTATAAGTGTTTTTACCAACTTCGTGGGCCAGCACTGGGTCAAGGAGCCAGAGAGGATTTTATTTATACAAACTTTAATTTAGTTCCCTGTGCTAAAGCAATGCTGTAGGGATGAACTGTTGTCAAACAGTAGCTCACCAGTTTGAAGAAATACATTAATTCCTACTCCAGAACCAGCAGAAGAATGAACTGTTGTGAAAATGGCCTTATCCTGTGACCTTTTTGTGTCCTTTTTTCAATTTCTTTATTCAGGCCATTCCGCTTTTTTGCTCAAAAAGCCCAGAAAATACACACCCCAAGTTTCAGTTTTAGTTACTTAAAAACATCGAGCTTCTGGAAAAGACATAGGTTATCGAATGACTTAAAATTTTGACAAGATTTTAAAGCATTAATGCATGTGAAGATTTGGAGAAGGGAAAAACCATGGATGTTGCAATCTGTCAGGCTGGGAGAGATTTTTTTCTTTTTGATAAGTACAAATCTGTTACTAATATTTTTGCAACATCATCAGTCATAGAAGGGTTTCTGCTTTGGATATGACTCTGAAGAAACGTTAGAAAACTTGAAGTGGAATTTCTTTTGTTTGCCAGAACTTCACAAAAATAAGGCAGTGAAATACATGGAAAAAAGCTGCTTTATAGCTTTGTTTTTTCCTCATGGAACATAACACAAGGAAATGTCAGGGCTTTCTGAAGGAAATAGCTGATAGGCAGGTGCTAAAATAATTCAACTAAATCAAATTTGACTTGGGAAATTATAGTGTTGACAGTGCGTATACATCTGTGCATGCATGGATTTTCAGAAATTGTTTGGCATCCTTAGTGATTAGAAAAAGGCACCCAAAGTTAATACAAGATTAAGTACAAAAGAACACAAAAACTGAAAAAACTACTTAGCAACAACACAGTACATTTTTCTTTAAGAACCAAGTTTGTTCTCTGGTTGAATAAAATTATATTGCAGGGTGTTACACTTGATCTATTTTCATTTTTATCCTGTTGACGAGATAATGTTAATTTTGTGCTTAGTAAAAACAAGGATATATTTTCCAGGAAATAAAGATTTTTTTTTTTTCGTAATTAATTATTACAGAAAATTATCTCTGGAAGCCACAGCAGTTTAATTTCTGCTTATAACTATTTAGGGTCTAAAAATGTTCTAGAGATCCGTAGGGACTTAAGAGAGTCTACTTGCATTTTCTCAATACCAGTACAATTCTTGGGTTTGGTTTCTCAATTATTGGAAAATCATCTTTATGCATTAAGAATAAACAGGAGAAAGTAGATTTTTTTTTCCCAAATGTGAACACAGCTAGATATTTCTCCTGGGTAATACTGTGAATTCGAAACTTCTGCAGTTTTACTTCAATATTTTTTCTAGGGTCCACAGAGAAATGTGGAAGGGTCTGTGCCGAATATCCTGAATACTGAAACTTTTTGCAAAGATATCCTGGAAGTAGCTTTAAACTATTTTGCTATTATTTTTGAAGGAGATGATTTCATAGAAGCATTCTAGCTGGTATAGGCTATCTGTTCAAAGTTTCTCATTATGCAACAGCGTTACAGAGGGGATATCAAGGTCATTGAAGCCATCCATCCAATATTTCTCTCTTGCTGATATAACAGTTTCAGTCAGCATGATTGTTTTTTTTACTTACCTTGGAAAATTGCTGTTTTTTTTTTTCTTTTTTACTACAATTATAGATATGCAATACTAAATTTTACATTAAGGTAATATTAAAATTGTGTATTAGGAATTTTTCCATTAAGTAGGAAAAATATGCTTTGAATATGAAGGAGAATTAGAGGTCCCAACCTATACATAAAGAAAGGAAATGCCTAGAAAATCTTGTCCAACACCAAGATAGAAATATGTGACCACTTGGGTGAAAACAGGTCATGTGATCGGAAAATGGGCACCACACCTATTGGTGTGTGTGCATTTCTGAGGCACTGGAAAAAGGAAACAACCTTCCCAGTATTCAATAGCCTTAACCTTGATGGAAACCCTCTAACTTTCCTGACTTCTGATGCTTTACTTCTCACTCTTCACACCAAATGTATAAAAGAACTAAAAGCAGTTGCTTAGAAGAAAGAATTAAGTTTACAGTTATAATTTTTTTGGATATTTATTAACCTTTATAATTTACAGTTTTCAGAACTAGTTGCCAACTTTTTTCCTTAGACTAATTTTCTCCATAGGTTGAGAATGGATTTTTTTTCCTTTTCTTTTGCTGCAGCACATTGCCTTGCATGACTGATTTAATTTGTGCAGCACAGGAATAACTCTAACCTTATTCTCTCTCTGGTTAACTGTAGAAATACTCTCACAGGGGTGAAGGTGGGTGCTATTTCCTGAACAACAGAATGATGTGGACTGGATCCAAAAATATTCTTCAGCATTTAGACATCAATTTGGCAAGATATAAAAATATGGAAGATGGAACATATCAGTTGCTAACAGCCAATCTACACATTCATGAGAATCTACAGCTGGAGTAATTTAGATAAGCACAGTGCAATTAGCAGAGCTGGAATTTAGATAGAACAATGGAGCTATCCCTCTTCCTCCTGAAAATATCATCAGGAGACCATTTTTAATGACAAGTAATTAATGTCTTGATTAAACTCTTCCGTGAAAAAATTCAACTCCAACATCATGGACAATTATGCAGGAACATTAATTTAAATAATATTGGCAAATAGGGAAGAATATAATCTACTGAAATATCACCATCACTTGTTTTAGACTCTGAAAGTATCCTATTTTACCGAGGTATATTTTGTACAACTGATGTTCAAGAAGTAGATTCTGAAATGTCCTCTTTTTTTTTATATGCCTACAGATAATAGAAGCCTTTTGTTGAAGGATAATTTAGGGTTTATGTCCTAACACTCCTATTTAAAGGGGGGAAAAAAAGCATTTTACAAGTCCACATAAAATTAAAAGTATCTGATATACAACCCTCAATTCCAAGTAGGAACACTATCCTGTTACTTCCTTAAGCAATAAACTATCTTTTTGGTTGATTCACATAATTCAAAGCAGAATAGTTTCTAAAACAATTTATACCTTTCAAAAAAAAAAAGAAAAGTCACTTTAGACCTGCCTGATCACAGGAACACATCCTGTCAACTGCACTGCAACAAGATCCAGTGAATAAATGGTGTGTAAAGAATACTCATCAGGTTTCTGTATAAACAAAGTGCATCCTACACCTCAGTTTCTAGAAGCTTATTGTCCAAACATTTCACTAAAACAATAACTGCCTTTTTAAAAGTCCTTCTGCCTGGAGTAAAAGATAAGCTTGCAAGCTAATTTTCATGATGTGTTTTTGCAAGCACCAACTCTGTTGCTATCAAGAAATTGTTCAATTTGTGTAAATTCAGTGATTTCACAGTCAGGTCATTTGAGTTTCTGCCCTTCTAATATTTTAGTAGGGGAGGCAGTGTGTGCATATGGGTGGTTGTGGGGAAGGAGAATCACTTCTGTGGTCAATGTGTTGGTATTTAAAATGTTAGGGTAGAGTCCAATAAAAATATTAGAGGCAAGGGCTGTACACTTTCCTCTTGCTCATCTCATTTCTCTAAAGCACAGAACAAAGGATGCTGAACACATTTATAGCACAGCATACTCACTGAATTGTTGAATACCTAATATCAAATCAGCACCAGCAAATGCAGTAAATTCCTCCGAGGCAGCACTCCAGAGCACAGATTCAGCAGCAGGAGGTCCAGTGTGTCCTCTCTAGATTCTGAGCTCTCCAAGTCCAAGAAACATGAAGTCTAAGGCATACAAATTACAGGTCAAAGTAAAACTGTGAAGTTTCAAAGCTCTTTGTTTAAATATTGACCTAGAGAACAGATAGATGTTAAATGGTGTTTGGTTTCTATTTCACCTGATTACTTTTTAAGCTATAAATTACAGTCTGCAAGGGGAAAAAGTTTTCTGCAGAAGAGTGTGAGGATGCTGTGTTTCAGAAAGCAGAGAGAGGAATGTGAAAGGGCAAACAGTCCCAAATTCTCTGTCCACATAAACTAAATTCTGTATGGATTCCTGGTCGGGGAAGGATAAACCAGAAGACCTTCAAATCCCAGAACTGTGCAAGAACTGTTAAACCTGAACTTTCTCCAACTCCCTAAACTTAAAATTTAATTACAGTTGGGTTTTTTTGTATCTTCTTGCTAATTCTTTTTAGCAGTAGTCTAAAAAGAAGACTAGTAGGGAAGGAGAGAGGGTACTTGACAGTCTTTCAGACAAGCTACAGTAAAAACATGGGGATTATCATTTATCTTCTGTCCCAAATATTTTTCCTATGAGCCCACTCCCAATTCTTACAAATTATCCAAGGCCCTGTCTCTTTTCTCCCTGTGGATGACTCCTTACCCCCTGAGTGGTTTGGAATGACATTAGAAATCTCCTCTGATATTACCATGTCTTCAAAGCACTACGACACTGGATTCCTGCCATAGCAAAGATCATCATATCCTCATTCCTCCAAACACCCATCCTACCACTACTAATTCCTGAGCTGAAAATGCCCCACCTTGTCACAACATTTCTATTTTCTCTATCAGAAGTTCACTGAATAATCCTTGTCTTCTTTCACATTTCTGCTTGAAGTTTCTTACATGTCATCTAAAAATAAGTGCCATCTTGAGCCTTCTGTTTCAAAACCATGCTCAAGCAGCCAGATGTTATTTCTTACCAGTTTTCTTCAAATTTTGTCTATCACACCCCTGAATCCTCTACTTATAGCTGCTGTGAATGCCAAACTCATCTGTGAACCACTGAATCTCCCATTTGGTTCAAAATCCTCTAAAGCCTCCTGAATCATCCT
Organism: Dicaeum eximium; assembly: GCA_013396995.1. NCBI lineage: Eukaryota > Metazoa > Chordata > Aves > Passeriformes > Dicaeidae > Dicaeum > Dicaeum eximium. The sequence continues at coordinate 3,075,551 of VWZP01009794.1, read as the reverse complement.
AAGAGAGGTAACTGTTCACTAAATCCCTATTCTGACCCAGCCATTCACCTAGGATTAAATTTGCCAGCCTTATTTCTCCCAGGGAATTAAAAAATCCAAATATAAAAATCCTATAGGGTAGGACCCTTTGAAAGGGGAGGAACTGTAAAGAACATACATGGGGGGAAAAACAAAACAAAACAAACCCCAAACCAACGGTCCTGTATTGTTTGCTAAATCTCTAAGGAAGAAATTGCATACTAGAATGCAAGGTGTTTCTGCTTAAGATGTAGCTTTCCTTCTTTTCCAGGTTTCCCTTCCCTTTCAGTAACACAAGAAACAGGCTCCAGGCAATGGCAGCTGTGAGAAGCGGTTCCCTTTGTGTCTCACCTATTAATTTGGTCTCCGTCTCAGGCTGGCTGTACTCCCCACAGCTCCCCAACTGGGCAGCTTTTTCTCTTGCCAGTTCCTTGCACACAGCCTGTGGACTCCAGCAGGGAGAGAGGCCAGGGCACTGCCAGCCAGGAGAGGTTCTGTCCCTGGATAAGCCAGGCACACTCAGCATGCAACCCAGCTCAGACACTGCAGCCTCTTACCTGTGACCATGGAGGGCTCTGACTCAGGATAGAATCCCTCGTGTGCAGGAAAAGAGGGAAGCTGCTAGGTGTTCACAAAACTGAGAGGTTTCACACCAAAAATAAGACCAACTCTCAAACAGCCCTGGACATTTACAAGATCTGAGAACACTTTCCAGCTGTCTGCCTCAGGGAAAAACATAAGTACCCACCATTTTTCCACATATTCTCTAATTGCCATGGCAGGAGACCCCACTGTGGGACTGGAAGTCAGACACAGCCCACTCCAGCCGTGTTTTCCAGCAGCCCAGCCCAGGCACCACAATCCCAGGTGCATGGCACAGAGCACTGCCTCAACACCAGGAGGTACCAGGACCATTTCTAGCTCAATTTCTCACTGTCTGCCAAGTAGGGTAGGTATTTCCTGAGGAACTCTGTGGAACAATGTTTTGTGTCAGTGAGGAGAAATAGGGAATTCAGGAGTTAAATTGATAGTGGTTGCCTTGCAGGAAAGCCATCACTATCAGAAGATTGGTGGTCTTTCACCCAACACTTCTTCCCTCAGGTTCCTGCATACAATTATTACGGATTAAAACTCCATTTTCATACAAATCTCAGTAAGATGAACTGGACAAAAGCTTTAAATTCAAGTCTTTAAGAATAACTTCTTCAGAATAGCCCTTGTGCTTTAAATCCATGCCAGTCAATTCCATACCAGACAATTCCATAGTAACTTTCACATGGAGAAGCTCCCCACACCACACTAAGGATGGTTTAAATCTTTTTCTTACAGCAACAATAGAAATCTGGGAAAAAAGTCTGTTGAAGGGTCCTGATCGGGTGCATATGTGGTGATTTGCACTCAGTATCATTGAATGAGACTTATTTTTAAATGGAAAGTGGATGATATTGAAAATATTTTTATTAATCTACAAACTTAGCTCCCATTGATTCGATAAATAGCTTTCTACAATGTCTTATTGGCCCAAAGGTGATGCAACATTTTCATGCAGGCCTATGCATGACATACAAGGTAACACCTTGAATTAATGGAGATTTCAACAGCCTCTTTGGAAAGAGCTTTGGTTTTTTAAGTTTTATCAGAATTGTGATGCAAATAAACCCCTATAATGTCATTGATTTCATTATAGTATAACAGCTGGCAACATTTGCATTTTTCTCAAGTTTTTCTCCACAGAATTGACAAGGGGTTTTCCCACATCATAATGCTACTAGAGAATTGTTTTAAAATGGCTAAGATAATGCCACAGGAATATTCATTAATATGACAAAATTTTTTTTAAGTTGTCATAAAGCCTGTTTCTTAGAAATTGAATGATAATACCTGCCAAATACATCTTGCTTCAGCAGAACACCACTACTTAAGACAATATGCATGTAGATACTCTCAGAAGATCCTGTAGGCATCAGTTGGGTATTCATAAATTAATTCATATGTGGTATTTTGAACACATGAGAATAGCACATGTTACTGTAATCTCCTGATTTGATTTTTCACACTTAAAAAAACCTTAATGAATGACCATGTTAGCCCAGCTAAAAAATTGTTTGTATTAAGGAACAGCATTTTCTAAATACCGTAGTTATTCCACTTTGAAATTCAATTCCCTTTCAACATAATTACCTTTTCAAATGGATTCTCATGTGGAATTATTCAGGAATAGCTAATTTCTGTGTTATCAAGCTCTAATGAAGCTTCACAACTGCTATAATATGCACAAAGTAGTATCACCTTTGTACAGACAACAAATTTGAAGCAAAGTATCAAGTAAAAATGAAGTTGTTGACATGACTTGAATTAAAACCTACAGACACTCTTCTATACACAAACTTAGCATTAACTAACCCACTTCTCTCCCTTATAGATTTATAACCTATCACAGATGTTGAAACAAGTAACAAAATTGTGTGATTAAAATGAAAATATTTTCTATCTGTAGAAAATTGTCATACAGCTAAATCAAAATAAATCCTACCAAATTTATTTATTGGTGATTCATAACTGAAACGGCTTTCTATTTTACATAGTTGTTTCTTTCAAGGAGAAAATTTGACAAAGCATAAAGACTCTGACCTGGACAAGACATATCCATTGCTGAGACAACAAACCAATAATGTCTGCTACCATATGTGTTTACATATTTGTATTGCTTAAAAAAGTAATGATGTCAATCATGTTGCAGGGTTTGAAAAACTTCTCACATATGCTTGTTCCCTTTAAGTAGTTTGTGTCTCCTTTTGGATAACTTATCAACAGACACTGAGTACTCATAAATGCTTAAAAAACTTTTTGTTAATACTTTCCACAGAGCAGGCTGCAGTAGTATTTAAATAAATAAAACCACACTTGCATGTTAGAGTTTAACTTAAGTCAATGACTATAGGAATAAACTATTTACTTTAAACAAATAGTGTTATTAGAATAAAACATTAGTACATAATAATTTCTCACTAGGATTGACAATTTAATATCCATTTTCTTCTCATAACTGAAAAAATCCTTAATCAAATTCAGTAAGTTACCACAAGTTGCCTAAACCCCACTGGCATTAAAATTGTTCTTCTGCTTTTAGATACCATTATCTGTAGCTCTGGGTGTCCTCTTTCTTCAGATGACAATTATTCAGTGTACTTGAGAAAGATCAACAACCCCATCATAGTGGACATTCTAGCAGTCTGATTGGCACCATGCAGAACTCCAGCTGCTAAACCTTCAATTCTTTAAAGCAGTGAATAAGAAACTCAATTTGCATAATAAATTCTTTTGTGTTCACTGAGATTGCTCATATTATTATGGAATTTGATGGGTGAATAAGGAGTCAAAAATCTGGCCAAGAGAAGCCTCATTAAGGCTTACTTCTCCTTTCTGAAAAGAGAATGGGTGTGAAAGTATAATGAAGTATCTCTGTAAATTGTGGAGCAGCAGCACATACACACAAACAGAGTAACTTCCCTATCTGTACAAACTGCAAGGCACTTGCACATACTTGAGAAGGAATTCCTTGCAGTTCATTTTGCAGGGAAGAATGGTGCTCATTCTTGTCCTGAAATTGTATTACTACATGAAAGGTAAATATTCCTTAAAATGTGACTGGAGTCACTGATTATTATATCTTGTTTTCTTTGGCAACTGAAGGGTTGAAGGTATTCTTTGACACCGGCTATTTGTGGTCTAACCTTTCCACTCTGAAGCCATGAATTCAAGCCATGCAAAGAGGAGGTTTTGTCCCTGTGCCCAAGGACACAGTTTGGCATGCATATTTATAAAACTTGTTTAGAGCTGGACGAGGTATGCAAGCCTTGCTCTCAGGAAATCCATGACAACTCTCCTTTTGGCTTCCACCAGTCAGGCTTCCCCCTAAGGCCAAGAATATAAAAGTGTCACAAGAGATCTGCCTAAACTTTAGCTTCCTCTTTGGCTCTTTCACTTCTTGGCAACGCTTCAATTTTTCTTGGCCAGCTTTCCAAAATTCTGGCAAAGAGAATACAAAAAAAAAAAAGAAACGAAAAAAACCAAAACTTTGTCTTGCCTCTTGAATATTTCAGGATCCTGTTTTTTCTTTAAGTTGCATCTGATTTGATCTATTCTTTCTTGCACCAGCCAGAGCAGTCCCTTTGGGAAATTCTCCTGACTCAAGAGCCCAGAAAATTTTGGACTCCTTTCCTTTCTGATCTGGCACATCCTCTATACCAAAAGGCCAGCAGTAAGTGGCTTACATCCAGTATCACAATAGTTGTTGTATAAATAGTTGTTATTTTCTTTTACAAAATTTTCTCAAACTTCTGAAGACTTTACTTGATTTACTTATACACATGGGGTTTGTTGTTTTTTATTAGACCCCTCTTTTAACTGAAATCTCCTTTTATAGCATGTTTTCTGCTTCTGTCACTTGCTGTCCTGTAGGGATGTTGAACTTTATCATGGTGTTCAGTTACAGCTGTGATTTGAATGAGCTTTCTGGTGAATTACCTCAGACTAAGCAAGGACAGCCTCTGGTGCCATTCTCTGCAATTATCTGGTTTAAGAAGCAACCACTTAAAGTGTCAAGAAATAGTTTTCACAAGCACTATACATCTGTATGTGCTACAAGTGGGTAGCAGAAGTCTCCTATTATGAGTCTTGTTAGATTTTTGTAGCCTCTCTGATCGCGCTTACTGCTGAGCACCAGAATTCCTCCCCCAGACCCCTTTTTTGTTTTTGCCCAGAGGCTGGTAGCAATGCCTCTTCACCAAAGATTGTTACATATTGGTATTCTATTCACTCAGAATAAACTTTTACAAGATAAGGGAAATAAAATGGAGGAAAAAGAAATCATTGAGGAAAGAGATTCCCGTGACTTGGATAAATTTAGCAATTTAACTTTTTAACTAGATCTGTACTATCAGGAACAGTAGCAGAGCACCAGGTACCAAACAGAGAGCAGCTCCAGCTGACAGACATTCACTCGTGCTCACCCAGGGCTTGCATGCTCTTTGGAGTGGGACACAGCTGGAGAGAACGAGACCAGAGCAGAGATTTGGCAACATAGGCTTGGACAGAAACATTTACTTTTATTCTTAGCCTTATTTTTATGATGCTTGCATCCTAAAATAGGTCCCACAGAAAGAAAGCAAAAGCTTATGCAATTTGGTTTTTTTAAAGAAGATGGTACATTGTTTTAAGTAAAGAGGCAGAAAACATTTTTGAAGAGACAGGACAAAAGAGGTGACAGGCAGCCATCAACCTATGCAAATTTAAGGGCTAATTTCAAATTAGTGATGTATAAAAGCTAATTTTATGTCAGATGATGCATGAAAAATCAAACCAATCATGTAGGTCAATTAGATGAAGGTGCTTAGATTTGATCTAAAAAAAATTGAGCTAAAAATAATGCAAATCATTACTAACTGAAGAGCCTAGCACACAAGGTGTGAAAAAAAATATATATATAAAGAAGCTGCACTTTTGTGGAAAAAATTCTTATTTATACATGGTTGGTTCAGTTTAACCAGGAAGAATTGTATTTAAGGCTTTGTGAAATAAACAGAATTGTAAGTGGATATGTATGAGACTGCTGGAGTGACTGATATACAGATGGCAGTGAATTTTCTCTTCTTGAAGAATTTAGCATGCCAAACCAACCATCCTGGAAAATTGAGTCTGTTTGTTATTTGCTTACTTCCACAAGCATCAATTCTATTTAATTTGTTCTTAAATAGTGTCAGTGTTGTTGTTTTCTTCTTTATTTCACGGGAAACTAGAAGGATTCCTCTTCTCTTCCTCTTAAAAGCAGATTTGTATTGACAGGCACACATCACTCTCTGAACTTGGTTCCATCCCCTGAAGGATTTGGCTCTATGGTCTACAAGAAGTGCTAATGACTGACGGAAGGGGAATTCTCCACTGCTGGTAGATTCTCCTATCTCCCCACAAAGCTGATTCTGTTTCCAGTGTCAGTGAAAGGTGCAGTGCTGTGTGATCTCAATTTGTCTTCATCACAGCACACAGATAGAGATACACTCCTGAAACAGTGCAGAATTTCAGAGGGAAACTCCACCCTTGCAGAGCATGCGGTCAGCGTGATTTGTGATAAAGACGAGAACAGAATCCTTGGCATAAACAATTTAAATGCAGCAACTACTGCAGCAACCACACAGAATATAAATTGCTAAATTCAGAGAGTAAATCCCCTGATTTCAATATCAAACCATTAAGAGGCTATATTTATCAAATCACAGCCTGCGCTTGCATGGCACAGCTCAGAGAAACTAACAGCACTTTTATTCAAATGGTAATTGCAAGAAGTAGAAAACCATCCCCACCTTAAACCTTCAGTTACAAAAGTTCACTTTCCTCACAAACGAATCAAACAGCACCCTTTTCTAAAGAGCACTTTGGAAGTGCCTGTACAATTAAATACAACCATTTTGCATGCGTGCTTCCAAGCGTCCCTCTGTGTTCTGCCAAGTCCATTCCTCTGAGCAGGTAGGTCACGGAGATTTACAAGAACTCACTTCCCCTGGAGAGGTTATTCCTGCCTGCTCACAGGCACTGCAGATTGTGCACCCTCACATGCACCTGATGAAGTAAGGAAAGCCATGAGATAAAACAAACAACCCCACAGCAGACCCATTGGATACTAGAGGTGTGACGAAAATAAACTGCACACATCAGGAAGTCCAAAGTTGTGCATTATTTGAAAAACGCTAAGTAATCTTGAAAATTGCAGATGCCAATGAAAGTACCAGCCTCTTTCTTTTGTTATGCAAAATAGCTTTTGAGGTGTTTTTGAGATTAGTTCCTTTCAAAGCAAGACTTTTAAAAACAAACTGGGTCTCTCTACTCGGCTTTTTATCCTCAGGTGAAAAATGCCATGTAATTTTCAGCCAAATTGAGCAGAAAAGGCTCAATTAGCTGTATTGCTCATGATCTCATTCATTCTCTATTTGGGGATTTTTTAATGACAGTTAGAAAAACTCATAATGTCCCACTACAACATCTTTTCAATACCAGCCCTTTACATACCCAGATGATTCTCTTTGGAAAAGATTTTTCATATGATTATTGGACCTACCTATGCTGGATATGGCCTGTAGGGAACAAAAAATAAAGAAAAATTCCAGCTTTATGCAATATTACTTCCACTTGAAAACTACTACCTCTTAAGACTCTGAAAGAAATGTTTTTGTCATTTATTCAGATATTGCTAAGAAAGAGGAGATCTGGCATGATTGTATTAACTATGATTTCTTGAGAAAACACCATGGATTGTGAAGATCACATCTGACTGTTTTCTAAACAGTAACGAAGTTTTTTTTTTTCTCCCATGATATTCCTGGGTAATTTAGCTTCTCTCCTTCTGCTATTGTTATGTTTTCTGAGACTAACCTGAAATTGTGGCGATTACTGATATTTTTAATGTGCTTTTCATTATTTTCCCACATATTTCAATATATTAAGCTCTTAGTTTTTCGCTCCCCTTCTATCTCCCTTCCTCTCTTCACCACCAACACCACTACCCCCCTTACACCCCTGTTAGCATTTCTTCAGGTAGAAGAAGGTATAATAAATGCAACATATAAATTAGATATTTAGAATCCCCACATGGGCATTCAAAGCACAAACAAATACTGTTTTCTATTCTGCTCAAATAACCTTTTCATAGTAGAAGTAGTTAATTTATTTTCCCAGAGAAGTATTGATTTAAGATGAAATAAGTTACAAAAGTGTCAGAAAAAATAAGAGTAACACCTGGCTGCACTAATAGATGTACACTTTCAACAGCTGAAAGCTTCTAAAAGTATATCTAACTTGGTCATCCACAATGTTTTGTGACTTATGAAGAAAAGCAATTTTGAAATAAATGACTAATGATCCTCTCTTTCCCGAAAATGTTCTTCTTTCTGCCCTACTATATCCTATTTTTTGGACACTTTTAAAATATTTCATTCTAGTAATACACTGAAAGCTCTGATTTAGATGCTTAGTCCAGCATAGGTCCACTTAGACCTGGACTTCAGACAGATGAAAACTAGAATTGGATTTGCTTCTTATAAGAGCAAGATTTCAGAAATTCCTGATCTGCACTAAATCCCTATTTTTCTCCTCCTGTAAATAGTAGACTGCCTTGTATGAAATCCAGGCTCTGGTGATTGGTCATAATTCAGTCATCCAAATTAATTTGTTTGAACTGTCCCACTTTCCATAAATAATTAAATCTTCTTTGGACTGCAAAGAGTAAGACTAAAGGAGGATTTTAATTGAGGTCTCCCACATCCTGCCTAACCACTGAGCTTTTCAGGAATTTTCATTGAAAAGAAACTACAGACAGATTTTTTTTCTTTCTTCAAACATACAAATCCAGTAAAAATATTAATTTTGACAACTTATCCATTTTTTTGAGAGAAAGCAGTTGCCCAAAGATTCCTGCCCAGTTTTTCTCAGAAAGGTCACACTGTTCAACATCCAGCTGTTCTCAGCCCCAGGTGCTGTCTCAAGCTGTACTGTGGCACCAGTGGCCACAGTGGGGTCAGAACCCTCCACTGGCAGCAGCCCCAGTCTGAGAACATCTCACCTGTGGGGAAGCCTCTAAACAAACATATTGGTTTGGATTTAGCAAGAGTCTTTATTCTACCCAAGAAGGAACTCATTTGAACCTGGAAGTTTGCTCCTTTTTCCTTTTCACTATTAATTTTTAAACAAATGTATGGTCATTAACTCTTGATATAAAATTTTGAAGAAGCAATTGGTTCTGAAGCAAACACCAAAACAATTAATTTTTAAACTGACGAAATGAAACATTTTTCTTTATGATTTTCAGGGTTTTTTCTTTGGTTTTTTACAAATATTGTTCATCAGATTAAGAATAAATTCTCAAGGTTTTTCCTTTGACTGGTATCTACTTAGTCAGTCACAAATCTAGCAGAGTACCTGCATATGGGTAAATACAATAGCTGTTGTATTGTCAAAAAGTATTGTACAAGAATGCTGATATGAAGAATCTAGCTATTTGAAAGAAAATATGTGGCTGTTTCTTTTTCCTGATGAAAGAAAAACATCCCAAATGTGACAAGGCTGCAGCTTTCAAATTTACTTAAACTTAGCCCATTTTCCACTGTTTTGTGCAGGACTTGACATGGACAATCTAGCATTATTCCACTAAACCACCTCCCAGGAACCCTGAAGTGTCTTTTGTGATAACCTCTGAGATGTGCTGGGAGGTTTTTATTTTATTTCACATAAGCAATTTTTTGCAGAACTCTGTGTTTTTGAAGAACTCTAGTTTTATGGGCACTATCCTGAACCTTCAATAAATGTAAGTACCAATTAAATTTACACATTTTCAATGCTCACTTACACATACAAATGCTGACATTTGCCCTAACAATGAGGCTGTGGAGACAAACCCATAATCACAGAGCAGCACACGGGCTCACTCTCACTTCAGCAATCTTTAAAATGCCTTATTCCCAGCTAGGGCTTCTCATTCTAACAAGCACAGGGAGGCAATTTGCCCTCCTTTCAGACTGCAAGAATTAATACTTCCTAAGTGTCTGAATTGTTTCATCACATTGTACACCTCAAACAATCACTGAACTTATGCAACGATTTTTTTGGCCTGCGCTTGAGCTACAAACATGGAATTAAGTAAAAAGGGCCCATTTGGGATTAATCTCAACTGGCCTTGCTCCTTAAAGTGCTTGTTCACTGAATGATTACTTGTTCAGTGAACATCCCTTCAGAACCTGTAACTCCAGTTCTGTGTACCTCCATTGTCTGAACACCTCAGCCATCCAATCTGGCAGTGCCATTTTCAACATTCACTAATCAGTAGTAGGTAACATTTCTGGTAAAAGCAGAGCTGAAACAACTTTATCCATATATTTATAAAAAGAGTCTTTAGTCACACCTGATACAAAGTGTATTAATTCCTAAATGTGAACCATAATTATTAGGCACCTAGTAGAATTTAATTTAATGTGATTTAATTTAATTATTTTAAAGTTTCAGACCAAAGATTCTCTGGAAAGGGTTGTCTAATCTAGCAATTAGATTAGCTGTTTCACTCATTTTACTTTCATTAAAATGCACATTTATTATCTAAGAAATCAGAGTACAATGCTAAAAATACATTTGACTTTTATATGTACTTTTATCAATTTGTGGTTAAATTGCATTTATGACAGATAATTGTATATTTTTAAAATATTTGTTAGTTATGCTACAATAAAAAAAGGGCACCACCATTGTGTTCTCATCTTCTTCTACCTAAAAAGTATGAGCACCAACCAATTCCTTGAAAGAAAGAGCCCAAGACCAAAATTCAGTCTGTGGCTGAAGAATGAGAACAGGGAAGGATTTCCCCACAGCACCATGGAATGGATGCTTCACAAAGCACCAGGTGCAGGTTGTTCTGTGCATTCCCTTGTACCACATTTCAAGTATCTGGCAGCCTTCCAGTGGGCATGGTGAGTGCTTTGGAATGACTACATGCTGAAGAACTTGACTCTATCTATTGCTTTGATCAGGCATTCTTTTCTTCTAGGCAGTTTGGCCTGTGCTAGACCTCTGCATACCTGCAAATATGCAAGATCGTACGTAGATATAAGGAACAGAGGAAAAAGAAAAAAAAAAAAAGGGCAAGTTTATCCAGAGCAAAAATTTCACAAGGAAAAAGCCACATCAGTGAAACATTGCCCAGGCTTCATAAGTGATCAAATAATGCTGAGGTATAAACAAATAAGTTACTGCATTACATGCTTCAGACCTCCAAATATGTAATATTCAGGGTAATATTAATTAATTTCACTGTAAATTTAATAAAAAGAAAAAAGTAGTCTAATGAAGAAATGGTGACTCATTCGTGCAAAACCAAAATTCTGTAAAACCAACTGTCCTAAAATAATCAGAAAAGACACGCAAATATGAAATGATTCTGGATTGTTCAATAATTAGAATACCTTCTCAGTTCCTAATATGAAAGAGAATCTTTAAAACAAATAGACTAGAATGCAATTAAGAAGCATCAATATGAATGATGGGCCTCCAGTTTGTTTCACTGCCCATTAAATCAAGCTTAGCACTGTAAGCTGATGGAAGAAATAAGAGCAGCCTAAAAAGGAGTAACTGGGAATGCATGACTCATGAATGAGAAGTAGAACCCACCACAATGTTGTCAAATACAGCATTCTGTTGATAAATGGAAATGAATTCCTGGTTTCCTTTTTGTGCCTTTTCTTCAACCTTCTATTCTGTCTGTGGGGCATGGTTTGTTTTTCCTGACAGTTTGAGATTTCTGAGCTACTGCCTTACAGTGCCAACACACACTGTGCACAGTAAGTGAACAAGAAACAATCTGGCTGTTGTTTCGTGCTTTGCAAATAGCAATTTTCTTCCCATGACTGTATTTTAGATCCTAATACCAGATGCCTGCTTTTAGAAAGCTAAATGCTTCTGTCCCGATTTTATGTGTTTAAGGTTACAATTCTAATGAAAAATCAAAATTGTCATCCAGTTAAAATAACAAACTATGAAAATAACCAGAATATGTCACAGTACTACTTCCACAAATTCAAGTGAAAATAATGGCTGTTTCTATTTATTACTGACCTTGGCTTTCTGAGGAATGGACTTCCAATATTGAATGGGTTTATCAAGGTGAAGTTCATTCAAAATTAAATCAAGGAGAAAATTCAAAATCAATTTTCATAAATTGTACTTCATTATTATCTAGCATTAAAATAATAACAATTCGACAAATCTTTTCTATTTAAAACACATTAAGTCACAAAAGTAACAGATTTGCTACTCCCACTTATACTGTTCACACATCCACAGACTATGGTTAACTTGAAGCCAAATTTCCAACAGCAGATTTCAGATCTTTTACCAGATAGTAATGATATCATGTAAAGAATGCCTAGACCAAAGAGTGCTATAAATTATATGCCATGTGCAATTAATGATACATTTAATTTCATTTTAATGGGCTATTTACTGCATGATCTTCTTTTGTTATAAATTATCACAGCTCTATTGAAGTCAATGGAGCCTGTTCATAACTAAATCTCTGTTCATAGCTAAATCTCTTCTCCTTACTGTTGGATAATTAATATTGCTTTTTAATATTTAGTAGAAAAATATGCTGTGATATTGAGGGCCATGAAGAAAAAAACAGGCAAACAAACACTAGAACTGCTTTGGGACTTTTGCAAGGGATGTTGAATGCCAACATTTGTGTAGAAAAATAAAAGCAGAAATCTCATCATAATTGGTTTACAAGATATTCTGGCTACTTTATTTCAAGATCTTTAAATTAACTCCCAAGTAAAAAGTGGAGAAGGGAAAGAAGTAGTAATTAAAATGAACCCTGCATAAAAGTAGCCCTTGATCACACACGTGAGGTAAAATGACTAATTACCTAGTCTAGAGATTATTGAAGATCAGACTGATTCTGCAATAATTACCATTCTTAAACACTGGATTACATAAAATAATCCAGAATCATCCAATTTAATTACTGCTACTTTTGTCTCTTCAAGAATGTGACAACTTCATTCGTAAATACTCTAATGAAGAACATCAGCTGCTCTCATACATCAGCATTCATTGCTCACTGCTGTTACTGAAGCAATATCTTCTTTCTCTCCTATTCCAACAGACCACTCTGTTTAAATTGCTGAACAAAACAGAAGCCATAACAACCCTTACACAATAATTAAACGTGATAATTCTGGATTATCTCTTAATTAAAATAGAGCTTTGAAACACCCTTTGTGATTCTATCAACAACTGATTCCAGATAATCTGGGGATAAAGCAATTAATCTTTCCTTTTGATTGCTTTCCTTGATCCGTTTTCTGAAAGCAGGTATTAACATTGTTTGCCTTCATCATCCTCTGTCTGAGCATTTGAACTTAGTTTTATTTATGGGTGTATTCTCATATTTCCCATGGATTGGGCACCTTTTCAAGCTGTTTCTGTCATTCGTCAAGGGTTTCACACAAGCAGTAGCTCCACACTAGCCATGAGGGGTTTTTCTTGTCTTAAACTCTCTGGTTAGTTAGTTCCTGAGAACAGTCATATTTCAATCTTGCAGTTTCAAAGGTCTGCTATATAGGCTCATTAGTCTCTGTATTCAGGGTCATAATATCTGAATAGCTTCTGTCAATCAGTCACAAAGTAGTGGTAGATTTTGGAAAGGACAGAACATGTTAAGGAAATTGGAGCTGAAGTGAAATTTTACTTCACATGATTATTTTAATTGACCTACTTAATTAATGGAAAACCACACAGAATGACTTTAAAGCCCTAGAGATCAATATCATACCTTTTACATTCTGTATTACCTCATTTTGGGAAACTGAAAGGTCTGCCACAGAATTGGCCTTACTGGATGTAAAGGTTTTGTAATAGTTTGGAAAACAGGATTTATTTAAAACCATTTCTGAAGGGGCTTACACATGTATTAGTGCTTTATTTCTCTTTCATCCCTATTAATCTCTATGAGGGTTGTTCATAAGGGCCAACTTTATCCTAACAAGGCCAATCTCTCCCTGTATATTCAATTCAAAAAGGTGGAGGGCTCTTTAGAAGAGCTACGTCAGGTCTATCTTTCCCAATTAAATTGTAGCAAGAGTGTAGGGAGTTTTATATCACCCTCTGTGAATATCCTTCTCCAAAATTTTCCCATGTAAAAATAGCTATAACAATTTCAGGCTGTTTCCTGTAAACTATAAAATAATTACAACTGCCATTTGTCTTTCTTTTCACATATTTCATGTTACCCAGAAACATATTAACACCAAAACTGCAGTTGATTATTAACAGATATGTTGCAGGGACAGATAAAGTTTCATAATGAGCTGGAATGTACTGAGATATAACAAACCAAGGTCAAGACTATTAAAAAATATACAGAAAAGTTACTGCTCTATCAGCAGTCATAGGCAGAAAGTATTTGTATTACAAGTTTTCATTAAAACAGACTTGTCAAAATGGTGCATGAATTTTCTTGCTGGTAAAAGGAAATGGAAATTTTGTTTACATTAATAAAGTATTTGTAATACTTACACCTTGAAAGGTCGCGTCTTTAAGGGATTCCTTGAGTTTAACATAAATGTCTTTATTAAATCTTTTGTTAAGATGAGAGCAATATGTAGCCCAGTAAAAATCTGTTAAATAAGTCTGCATTTAGGTACATTTCTGATGATTATCACTAGGGAATAAAATGGAGAAATTATCACATTTCATATTGAATTTCTGCATGTGAAACACCTGATGAGTTTGTGGACTGCTGAGAATAACTGAAACACGTGACTGTACTGTAGATTTTTGTGCATTAGAAGTGTTAGTCCCCACTGAAATCAACCTATGATTTTAATGCTACACTTACCACATTCCTGAACTCCTGTATCTTGGACACAAAAGAAGAGAAGACATTATGCTGATCTCTCAACAGTTACATTTTCATGTGTGACAAAAAATAATTTAAAGGTCAATATTACATGGTCCTGCAATGAAACACTTATTGCAGAACTGCAAACACTGCCTATGGTTGTTTAATAGTGATTTTGGTACGTTAATAGATAAAAACTATTAACTCTACCTATGAAACAGAGGTTTTCCTTTTTTCTCCTACTTTGCAGGACTAGAATTTGCTACTGGTTCCACTTTTCCTCTGCAAGTCTTCTCAAACCATTGACTGGAATTTCTTCAGAATGACAAGGAGGCATTTGAACACTTCTGTCTCTTCTAATTAGTCTGCAAATTCCTGAGACGAGAGGTTGTATCCTGTGTGTGTGAAGAGTAAAAAACCTCTTGCCAAGGTGTGAAATGATGGCATTTCCCCTTCTGTCACTTTGCATAGCAATGGCCTGTCTTCTACTGCCCCTTCCTTGGGCTGGAGGAAGAAAGCCAATTGAATCAGGAAACTGAACCAGGAGTACCTAGAAGGTGGTCAGTATGAAATTGTCACTCAGTTCAGATTGCCCCAAACTGATGGCTGATGACTCTCTTTTCTCCTAAGAGGCCAGCTCATGGCTTTGTAAGAGCACAGTCCAACGCTACCCAAGCCAGTGAGAACACCATAATTTACTCCAAAAGGATGGAAATTGAACTCAAAGAGAGAAAAGAGCTATCATGCTGCTTACCTGTTATTTTTCCTGTTCTGAAAGAGAATGTTTCTCCTTCAAGGATTAAGAACGCGGGAGGACAGTGTAAGTCTAGTGTGTCTAGAAATTGTGAAGCCTTGAAAAAAAAAGGAGGCACAATGAGCCACAGGAGATCCACAGCTCAAAGCAGATATCTGGAGATGAAATACTCTCAAAGCATTCATTCAGTGAGGCTCAGAAACTCTGCTGCAGTTTCAGCTCAAAATGTACGTACGTGTATATGCAGATGATTAATGCTCTACTTGACATATCTCATATTATAATCATACTGTGAAGTTCCTCTTGTCTCTCAACAGCCACAACAAAGGAAGTTGCTGAGCAGTACCCAGACTACCATTTGAAAAGAATTTGAAAGAGAGTGAATACAAAAAATGGCACTTGCTTTATTTTCTGACTTCAGATGGTAAGTAAAGTAGTCTGTGCCATCTGCTGAACAATTTGCCTCCACACTGTCTTGTCTGCCACTTGTTTAACATGTAATGTTATACGTCACTCTGACAGGAGTGCAACATTAACAGGCCCTAACAGGGTATGTCTCTCAATGGGATGACAGCTGACGCCGACTGCCTCTGAAATACCGCCAGTTTCAGTTCTATCCTCCAGACTCATTTCTCAAGATTATTAATGGTAGTTTGAGACTGAATTTGCAGCACACTGAGTTTAGCTCCTGACAATTACTCCCTGTCCTTTCCAGAAGGGAGGCCTGTGGGTGTTATGACAATATCATTTTATTATTTTAGCTCACATCTTTTTTCCTCGCTGTTTTTTATCACACTCACTCTGTCATCCTCTCTGCCTTTTTATGTGATTTTTTTTTAACTTAACATTGCCTTCTTATAAAGAAACCTTAGAAGTCTATGCTCAATTTCTTCCTTCTCTGCCCTCCCTACTTTTGACACATGGTCACACAGAGGAATCACTGTGGCAGGGTACAGAATTTTTGGACAATGGGTGGCTGCTCCAAGTTATGCCTACTACTAATCCAGAGCACTAAATTAGAGGCTGAAGCTATGTCATACATACTTCAAACTGGAATTATCCCCAGATACTTCAAACAGAAAACTATGATCACTAGCTGTTTACTAGAACAACTGTCACTGTTGCTAGGTTTATCTCATTTTTGTACACTCCTGTCAGACCTGGGTCTTGTATTAAATTTTATGGGTTTTTTCACAAGTAGAGCCAGAAACAAATGAAAATTTTCAAATAATAACTACTGATAAGATTGCAGGTCCAGCAGCATTTAAAACATTTCATGCCTTCTCCCTTTGAAAATGTGATTTGCGGTCCTGTTAAAATAGAGTATTTTATATAGTAGTTGGAACAAGCCATGGGAGCAACTTCATTAAAAAAACAGTTATAGAGAGGTTATTGAAACAAAAGTAGCCCTAGCACTGGTAAGGCTTATGAGCTCCAGCATGGCAATGCATTAACATGTCTTTATGGCTTCCAGGCCAGAGCTGGCTCCCATTCAGACAGCTCAGTGTGCAGGCAGATCAAACGCGTGACTGTCTGCACCCGTCTGCGCACACAGAGCCCCGGCTGCTTTCCCTGGCTCATCCTGCTTAGGCTGGTTTTGATGCTCCCCAAAGAAAACACACTACAGCCATTAAAAGTATTTATGTGTGCTCTCCTAAGGCCCCAAAAGCTAAGTGCTGGTGGTCAGCAGGGCTCCCATCTCTTTTCTTGTGGAAAAGACTCTGCTAAGTAATCAGACCATAAACTGAATGTTCATTCGATTACATACCACACACAAGCAAGATATTAACAGTGACTGATAAAGGCTCAATATTAGCTTTACTAAAGAATGTCCACCTTGCTGAATTTTACTTACAAACAGAATTAACTACACTTTTTAATTCACTGCTTGCACAGATCCTCACAGCTCATGTTGAATCTGGAAGCAGTAGTCAGAACTGAGTGTAACAAATCAGCCCCATGATGAGACAGGCTTCCTAAGAAAAGCAGTGCATTTTTTCCAGTTCCCAAATTGAAGGAAAAGCCAATGATCTTTATTTTATCAAGAAGGCTTATACCCACATGCTGCTATCACACCATGCCTGAACACTAACAAAATGTTCCTTTGTCCTGTTGTGGAATCACCATCCCTCATGGAAGTGTTTACTAATGCTAAACATGCTTCTTCATCTAAGAACCACAGAGACTAGAAAAAGTTATCCTTGGCTTTCTTCAGTGGAAAGAGTCAAGTTTCAGGTCAGACTAGCCAATATTCCTAAATTTCCTAAGTTTTCCTAATTCCTAAGTTTTCAGATATCTATGTCTAGCATGTAAAATGCTTACATAAACCCCTGGACAAGAATCACGGTATACAGTTTTGCTTTTCTAGCACAACAGAGCACTTCAAAGCAAGGATAAATCTTGCCCAACCATTAGATAACATTTTTACGCAGCCTGGCCTGAAATTCTTTTACAGATTTTCATATAGTAAAGGTCCAAAGCCCTCACTGGCTTCCACCCTAAGATGCTATTTTACAATTTTGTGCCAAATATGCCCAGCATAAGCACAGAATAGGACAGCTACACTAATGATATTTTAAAAACCCCAACTATTAGAACAATAACTATAATGCAGATTTTAATTATAAATTCAAGTAATTCACATACATTTGTACTCTCTTGTTCCCTGTGAAGAAAATAAAAAATGAGCAACAGGTCAGTGTTTCAGGTCAGTTTATGAACTTACAGAACATATTCAGATACTATTGTAAACAAAGTCATAAAAAAAAAAGGCACAGATAACGCACTAGTATTGCCAATGCTTAAAGCTACATGTCATAAACATAATATTAAATTCCAATGGTCCATGCTCCCATTGAGTCTATAATTTTGCACCTCCCAAGCAGCTGCATAAAATAAGGAGATCCCCATTTGTTATGATTCTAAATAATTTTGGATACAGTAAGATGAAAGATACAATGTCAAGATACTCTATTTCTGGGTGGCCAGTTTATAGTTCTCTGCTCTTGGTGGTTTGTTCCTTGATGTCAGTTTCAAAATATGGTTTTGTTTATTGGAAGATTTTTGTTATAGTATTTTATAATGATCTCATGACCTCCCTTGATCTCCAGGAATCCCATATTGCAGGAGGAAGTGGGTAACTGAGCAAGCAGCTACTGCACAGAACCTTGAACATAACACTATAAAGCAGTCAACTTCACAGGCATTCTCTCTTTCCAAGAAGAATTAAGACAGAGCATCTTCTCAGCTGCGGTTTCTAAAAACTTTGTGATCTTTGGTACAAGAATGGGGGGGCTAACCTCATTATCTTTCAAAATTCCTAGACACATAATTGCATCTTGCTGGCCTACATTCCTCTGGCAGATGCAGTTGGATTTAGCACTGTTTCTCATTGACAAAGGCAAACGCCTTTGAGCTTCAGTGGCTCTGAAGTGTTAAATATTGCTTTGTTTTTCTTCAAAGGCATTTCTGCCATGGGAAAACTATCACTTTATGACCCTTCTGTATGTTGCAGGAGTGATGGGACATTAAAATATTCTGATAGCCTCAGGAAAAGGTATTAAGGAATACACCAGTATTAATAAAATAGTAAGTGGTGTTTTAAACCTTCCCTTATATCAAAGCTCCTAATGTGACATTGAAATCTATAGAACACACAGTGCATGCCAGTATTTCTCAGCTTACCATACAAGGAATGGAAGTTTTATAAATTCCCATTTACAACAATTACACTACATGAAATTTTCTTTCACTGCTGGAAATTGGGTCCAAAATACCTTACGGCATATACCCCAAAACTTTGCATCCAGATTTCAAGTCTCAGAAGAAAAACCTGCTAGCACAACTGAACCTCTGTGTATTAGAAAAACAGGCCTGTGAAGTGCAGAACTAATGAGGCCTGGTTTCCTTTGAGTTGTGATTAATAGACAGATCCCCTAATGTCCAAAAAGGTGCAAACTCTTGTTTTCCAACAGTGAAGTTCTCTCTCCAATCTGGATTTGTTTTCTACATTTCTCTCCCAAAAAGACTGAGGGAGGGGGAGGATGGGGGAAAGCACAATAACAGGATCTCTTTTTTTTTCCTGTATTCAGCTGCCTGTTTTCTGGCTACTAACAGTACAACTACATGTATGTCACTCTTGATAGGATTTGGCCCAGATCACAAGGTGGTGAGAGCGGGATAGACAGACATCAAGTAAGCCTCATCTCACTAAAAGAAAAGCCAAACTTCATCCATATCCTTGTATTTCCAGCCAAATCTTTCCAAAGTTTTCTACTTGATGCTAGTCTTAACCACTGTTTCTGTTTAGAAGGCCATTCTTCTTTATACTGATCACAGCATCATGATCCAAGAGTGTGCAAGGAAACGGCCACTTCAAGAGATAAACGTGTTTGCTTATGCAAAACTACTGATGAGACAAGAAAGTAAACTCCATGCATGCCAGTTGATAAAGGGGTTTTTCCACCTGACTTGGGGTAAAAACATCCTGTTAACTTCAATTTATGGAGGGTTTTTCTGCTTTCTTTCAAATGCCTGTGCATCAGGTATTTTTTCCTCCTCTCTCTTTCTCTTGCTTTATATTCCTGTCAGCATTTGATGGTCTTTGTTTAGGTAAATTCACTAATTCTAGGGAAATGCAATTCCTTCATCACTTTAAAAACAAGGCAGCAACAATGGAAGATGTCATCAAACTTTAAAATGCGGAAGCTCAAAAACAGGTTAATCACGAAGAAAGAATAAAGTCTATTCTGTCAAAACAATGGTTTAGACTCTTCTGTTAGAGGCTTCTGAAGTAGAAGTACCAAGTAAATAATTGTATTAAATGTTTGAAATTAATTAACTATAATGAAATGGAACAGCATAATGATTACTAATCTTGGTATTTTAAAGTAATAGAGTATAAACTTAAAGAAACATATTTACTGAGCAATTTTAAATTGAGAATATTTTCAAAACAACACCTTAGAAATGGATTGCGCTCAACCAACTAATAATTCTGTCAAAGTCAAGAGCACTTGAAAAAAAAATCTATCAAGGGAGCAAGAACAGTTTACAAATACACTAAACAGAAAGCATGACAAAATTTCTCAGTAATGTTAAAGGCTAAATTAAACATTAAAAAATGAACCATCAGTATCTCATATGTGCCAAAACCCAACTAGACAACATCAGACACCTGGAATTAGGAAAAATATAGACTATTTAACTCTTTAGAATGCAAGTCCTATCTGTATTCAAAACCACTGAGATGTTGCACACTTTGTTATGGGGATAGCAGTGAGCCATCTCAGCTCTCTTGATGCTCAGAATGAACTGCCTGGTGTCCTCCAAACTGGAGACAGAAGTGAGGCTGTTAAACATCAGTGCTAGAGTTATCACTGACATACAACCATGCAAGTATGAAAAAAAATTCATCCTCAGCTCAGACTTAACCTTCATAAACTACCCTTAAACTGAATTGATTATTTGGAAAGTCCTAAGCACAAAAAAAGTTTAAAATATAATTAAATCAAATATTACTCTTCTGAATTATTTGTAATTGTGTGATATCAGGAATCTTTAAATCACAGAAGAGGATTAGACCTGTGGGTGAAATCAGACCTGCTCTCACAATGAAACAAACACTTTCCCTTAAGGTTAATTTTGTCAGACTCACCTTTGTTGTAAAGCACAGCTCCAGAATGTATTTATCTAGTACCAAAGATAATTAGTGAGCACTCCAGCCCTTTGAATGGCCAACTTCAGACTGAACCATCTTGAGTCCAAACATAAGAAAAACAGGAAACCTCTTTGGAAACCTAAAAGTGCTGCAAGATGCAGTGACTAGTAATATAAGTGTCTCTAACCCATTGTATAAAGGTAATTAAAACTAGTAATTTCCTTTTTCGTCTCTTTGCAGGCTTTATGAAACAAGGATAAGCAAGTACAGAATCAAACACAGAGCTGGTAGCTATTCAAATAGTTTGGCAAGTGTTTGTCATCACTGATTCATCTGTAGTGAATAAAAGATGCTGTTAAGTTTGTGTGGGGTTTTTATAATAAGGGCTTACTTGGAAATAAATCCATGTCCTGTTTAATAACACTCATTCTTTAGCGTGCTTTCCTTTTTAAGCTCAGGTTAAGAAAGTTAATTATTGCTCTTCATAATTATTACCTGTTACTGAAAAACAGGAAATAAAGGCCACTTTTGTTGAGTTTCTGTAATACATTCTCACGTGACATCCTCTGTCCCTGATGTATCCTATTCCTCCTAGTATTGATGGATTGCACTAGGACCCACTAGTTTTTCTTTGGCCAGTTTCAAATGATTTCAATGTGTATTTCAGTCAGTGTTCTGCTATGCTCATGGCTTTCCCTGGCAGGCTACTACTTGTCCTGTTTGATCTCAGTGGATTTCACTGAGTTCACCTAAAATGGAGGTGATTGTGTTACAATTTGATTTTCCTAGTCCTCTTTTTTATGCAGAAAATACTTTTATTGTTTTGATCCTAAGCATTATGTTTTTTAAAGGATTAGAGATTACGGATTCTGGAGTGAGTGCTGTGATAGGTTACATTAAGGAAGGGCTGATCAATAGATCCAATCATTCTGGCTTCTCAGATGGAATAATTGTCCTCATTCATGTGCTGTAAGCATGAAAGACATCAACTGGTACAATTATAGAAGCAGCTCTGACAAAATGAACTTTCAATTTGCTTTGTTAACTCCCTCAGATATAATTCTAGGTCAGCCTAGGATCCAGCCGTATCACTTCCAGTCATGTTATCTTGTAATTCACCAAAAAGTAGATTTTTGCTTCCAGCATGGATAATATTACTCAAGTTACTGTAGATCAGCTGACATACAGTAAACATCCATGAAAAAAAATGTTTAGACACATCAGGTGTGAGGTGACTCAAATAAATTCAGCTTTTTGCATTGTTGCTTAATTAAATAAATTAGCCCATGCTTGCAGTGACTGTTGACTGTGAGTGAGCCCCAGCTGGAAAATATCCTGTAATAGCCACAACAGTTTAAAGGCAAAAGTTTAAAGGTAAATTTGGACCCTGCACTTAACTGTAAATTTTGTGCAGGTTTGTTGGTTTTGTGTTTGTTTAGTATTTTTTTTTTAAGAAAAAGCTAAAAAAGAATACAGTAATTGATTTCTCTGTAAGTTGGTTCTGAATGATAAGATCTTCTATGAGCTTCAAGCACCAAAACATCCTTTGTAAATCTAGCAAGCAAGTTTGTAATGAAAAGTGCTGTCATGACTAATGGGTTTGAGATTTGGAGGGAGAAGCTTTCACATTTCAGGTAAATATGTTGAATCTATACCTCCACAAGAATGTCACGCCCTGATGCTTTAAGATCCCCAAAAGGCCACTCCTGCCATTGCACAGAAGGGAGGAAAAGCAACAGCACAGTGAGAGTCAGGGTGAAGCTGAGCAAGCCCCTGAGAAGCTGAGAGGTAATCTACATGCACAACAACAATTAACCCTTCCAGCAGTTCTTTGAAAAGTTAGAGTTCATCAATACACAGCCAATATTAATACTGAAGATTAGGTAGGATTAAAATATTGCATTTTAGATTCAAAATTCAGGGAATTATGCCTTTAGAAAAATCAATTGATCATGCAATAAATCATGGCTGTGACAATGAAGATAACAAAAGAACTAAACATGAGAACCTAATCACTAAAAAAAAAAAAAGAAATTAGGACAGAAGAAGACATCCATTTAGTGAAATTATTTTTGGATATTTTTTGGTAAATAAAGTGAAGAACACATTTTTTCACTAAAAGTTAACAACATGAAAGCATTTCAGAGGAAAAGGTTGTTCATGAGGTCTGTGATAAAAGAAAACTAATCACTAACATACAAGAGTTATTATAACTAGACTTTACAAAAGAAATGTATAATAGGGATTAAGGATACATTTTACCCTCATCCTCATGAGATAGCATATTTAGAACTAGATACCTTGGTTTATACCAACTAGAACCTGCTCTTTTTTATATTAACTGGAGGTTGCAGAAATCCACATAATTTCAAGAGGCTTGGGATTTATTAGGGGTGATGTATTTGTGTATTTGTGATTTCCCTCTTTTTGTGTGTTAAAAATACCAGTAAAAGAACTCATCTAACTTTCAGAAAATACAGTTTTTTGTTTCAATTATTTTGCTAGAGCAGAAGTAAGTTTCAGTCAGAGAATCCTCCTATTCCCCTTGATTACTTGGCTTCATTCTATCAATCATGATTATGTTCCTGGTACAATAATTACAGTTTTTAATCAATTTTCAAACTTTGCTCAGTGGACTGTGAAGTGCATTTGAAGCCCATCATAAGAGAAGTTATACTGAAAGCAAATAAAAACTAATGGTTTTTGCAGAATGGGAGGAGAAGGAGTTATACATAGGAATGACAGATCATCTTCTTATCAGGCTTTACCATTAATTCAGTACAGCACTGAAATAATTACAAATGTGCACTTGACAAACTGAAACATAAATTAGTTCCTAGTTGATCACTCCAGTTGCCTTAACAACAGAAGCTCTCCCAGCATTTGGAGGGAATATATCTTTCAATAAATTTTATTTTCCCAAACACACAAGAAAAAAATATCTTTTGCAAAGCACTCTTGTTATAATTTGATAATGTGACCTTGCACAATAGAACAACAACTCAATGATTGTGTCCAGCCTTTCTCTGCTCCAGCACTGATGCTTTAAAGCAGCTTCTGGCTTGATGCTCTTTAACAACACAGCTTCACATTGCCTGAGTGAGGCAGTAAGCTCCAGCAGACAAACACAGTGAACCTGAGTGGTTTCTTGGGTAAAGACGCTTCATGTCTCTGTTCCCGAACAACGTATGTGTAAGACTAATTTTTACCATGCTAGGAGATCAGAAAAATCAGCAGAACCAGCACAAAAATGTTAGTAAGTCCTTACCACAAACCATTTTCTACAGTGACATTTTAGCCACTTAAGTCAGTGACAAAACCATTATGATCTTCAACTGGGACAGAATTTCTTCCTTACAAGCCAAATAAGAGAAAAACAGCAGCACATTGTCTGAAAAGCAGCAGAAACTGTACACCAACAATTTCTGTTATTTGGGAGCAGGCCCTCAAGCAGAAGGACCCTTGAGAAGTTTCCTGTTTGAAATAGTATGCTTATTTATTTTTTCCAGGTTTGTCACATATACTGGCTATGTCTTGTTCTCTTCGGATTTTGTTAGTAATCAAAACTACTCTCTTCAAGAGATTTATTGCCCTCTCCCAGTTTTCAAAGTACCACCAAGACAGAAATGTCTGTCAGGGGAAATCACTGTCAGAGAAGTGCCAACATATTAAAGCATTTATTTAAAAGACATAACTACCTGGTCCTTCAGTATTTCAGACACAGGATATACTGTATCTAATATAGAAGGATTGGAGCAAACCTTTGCCATTGAACTTTGCAGTAAGTGACACTCCACTAAAAAAAGCAAACCCACCCTTCAGCTCTCCTAATTGGGTATCCAACCTTGTGAATCCAGTAGGCTCCAAGGGCTTAGGTATATGCACAAGAGTTATCAGCCTCCTTGTACCAGGTCTGCTCCACATGTCCATAGTAATCATCAATGTTTAATTTAGCAGATGGTTGGCACCTGTACAATTCCTCTTACAACGTACAGAGTATGGTTATATCATTTCCAATTCTGAATTAAAAGTAGAAAACCAACACCAAGCGATGCTGCTTATTCAGAATAAGCTAATCTATCATTTCTACAGCTGAGTCTCTCTGATCTGAAATGTTTGAGGTAATTTTATGTTTTAGGTATTACTGTCTTTTCTTGTCATTTAAGAGGTAAAACCAGAGGTGCATATTAAAAAACTATTAACCTTGCAATGAAGTAATTTATGTAAAAGTTAGATTTGTGTACCCTGTTATTCTTACTTATAGTCCCTTGAATGAAGCAGAAAAACTAATTACTTTATTTATACATTCCCATTAGAGCACTTTAGAGGCAGCTGGAAGGAACAAATCACTGCTCTCAAGACATTACTGTCTGCAATGAATATAGCAGGGCAAGCAGGGACAAGAGCCAACGGCAGGAGTGGGGTTATGGGAAGATTAAGGTTAGGGAAGTTTGAGAGACAAACTCTTCATCTTGTCACTTCCTGAGATTATAAGCAGGGAACAGTCAAGATGAGTATGTCAATTTGGGATTTGTCAAAAAATGCAGTCATAGTCCCATTCAACCCAGATTTCTAGGAGCCCAAATATCAGTTGGTATTTTCTACAATAAGGACTAAAACAGGGATTTCCTCCATGGTTTTCTTTAGATGTTAGTGAATTATTATGGCTACTTTATCATTTTGAAGGTAGGAAAAAAATCCCAAACCAACAGAAAACATGTTTTTGAACCCTCTAGCAAATGAGGACAGTAGGTTCAGCGAGGTGTCTGAGCTACTCCATTGCTTTGCAAGGTAGTAATACTTGATTTTAAAAAAGAATCCTTTTGTATATGTACACTTTCATAATAAATGCTTTCAGGGTGCTTTGGTCCAGTTTTGCTATAGTTTTGTATTTTGTATACCTCAGGCCTAATGAGGTTGCTGGGATTCCACCTCCACAAAGAAAAAAAAATCATATAATCAGTATGGGTGGCCCTTTTCATATTATACTTTTTAATAAGAGGAATGAAATCCGTGCATGATTGGCAGCTTCTCTCTCCTGTCTCACTCACTGACCATTCTTTGGGAAACCATCAAGGTCCCGGCAGCTTCACCCAGCTCAATCTCTCCTATGGTCAATGAACACATCTTGACTTCCTAGAGGTATTGACAATAGAAATTATCTAAGTCCTTTGCAGTCCCTGTGTAATCTTTCTAAGCATATCCTGCTTAGAGATCAACTCTTCACAAACACCCAACAAGCTATCAGCTAAAGCAATCAGAGAACCGAAGCACACCCACATACACCATATCTTCCTGCTTTGTGTGCCAGAAGGCTGTAACAGTTCAAAGATGCAGGAAGAAGAAATTTTTCTGATGTAATTCTTGCCAGTAGCCATTTCTAAGACTTAGTGTATTATA
Source organism: Dicaeum eximium (assembly GCA_013396995.1). Taxonomy (NCBI): domain Eukaryota; kingdom Metazoa; phylum Chordata; class Aves; order Passeriformes; family Dicaeidae; genus Dicaeum; species Dicaeum eximium. Next base: position 3,049,286 of record VWZP01009794.1, on the reverse strand, counting down.
TTCTAGGTGTTCCAGGGATGACCATCATTAGTTTATGCATTTTTTTCAGAAATAGACTTGATCCTGAGACTCAGATGGGCTCACCTAATTTAAGGATTAGCAAAATTATGGTAAATGTCCTAACAAGCTGTAGCTGGCATCGTAGAGTGAAGATCCCGCTTCATAATTTTGTGTCTCTTCCAGGGAGAGGTGAGATGTGTTTCCTTATCTTCACGTGGAGTTACCTGGGCCCAGGTGTGCACATCAGTTCTCTGTGGAACTCTGAGGGTTTTGTATAGCTAATTGTTATTTATATGGGAACAAAGCAAAAAAGGTAACTAAATACAACCACAAGATTTCTCCTTCCTTATTCTTATTCCTAAGCTTCCCTGAGAAGAAGACAACTATTGAAAATATGATGTTTGATGACATCTTTAATAAGTAATTTTTCAAAAAATTTCAAAATCTTATATCTTAATTTATAAATTGGAGATTAAAAAGTGCACCATAACTGAAATGATGATGAAAAAAACATGGTAAGCAAACAGCAAAGCACAACAGAACTCCAGTAAATATTATTACTCTGATCAGTATAACAAGTATTTGAGTAACAAATCTGTTCACAAATCTAAGTATTAGTAATCCTATTTGCAGGGGATTCCTTCTTTTCAAAATCATGATCTTCATTGAGTTAAACAAAAATGTATTTTTATGTGGTCACCTTTAACTGACATTTATGTATCACTACTGAGAGTCCACAAAAACCCTAAGCAGTACCCATCCTATTTCACATGGCTTTTTTTTCCTTCTTCCTATGTCAGAGAGGAAGTTTTCCTATCAATCAGAATAAAGATTACAGCAAATAACTGATTCAGAATAAATTGGGTAAACACCTGCAGAACTGACAGGGAGATTATCAGGCTGGGATGGTGCCAGTAGAACACACACGTTTTTGCATGTATGCAAATGAATTTAGCCATGAAGTGCAAAGCCCATCAACTGGACATCAAATTATTCTTAGAATGCTGAAGCCAATTGTAAGTAACCAAACAAACCAAACTCAAACAAAACAAATTTTATTTCTCTCAGGCTTTGGCTAAAAGGCATAAACCTGATGTACAAGGTCAAGCAAAGGTCTTCTCTGCCTTTCACTTCAGGAAAAGTTGCTCCTCTTCTGGTCTCTAAATAATTCATAAAACTAACAGAGGAGATGGGGGAAACAATTTTCTATGCAAGAATATCCAAAGACTCTTTCAATTAATGAGAACTATCAGGAGACATATTCCATTTTCAAAAAATCAAGAAACAGAAATTTACAGTTATATAGCTAAAAGATTAATTGCCACTAAATTTCATAGAGAAATGGCATTTTGGAGGGAAGAATAGTAATTAAAAGAATAGATTTTAATGACAGAGCCACTACACTCTATCCAAGAATTTTAAGGCATAAGTGCCATTCATTGAGCTCTATTGCTATTAATAGTCTGTCTATTAAAAAAAATCATTGTTAAAGTCTTTCATTAAGGAAAAGGACAAAAAAGGCCATGAAATTATGATGGTTGAAAAAAAAAATATTCCTATTCTGCCATCTTACATTTTCATCTTGTCGTATCAAAACATTCTCTTATCACAATAGGAAAAGCAACACAGTATTCCAGAAACTGTGGGTGTGCAGAAATGAGTCACTTTGGCAATGATTTGTTTTGCATATCAATATAAACCAGAAGAGGGAATTGATTTAATATAAGGAACAATACACTGAATTATACACTCATGTCCTGAAGAGAAACTAACTTATGGTTGTGGTTGCAACAAACATGACCAAATAATAAAGAAATCAATTCTATGAGAAGCTAATTTCTCATTGTAATAAAGAAAAATACTGGGCATGCAGGAACATCTGTTTTCAAGAAAATTAGAGACAAAGTATTTCTCCAGAAGAGGATAAAAAGTGCTTTGCTGACAGGAGAAAAAAAAAAACCTAGAGAAGAACCAACAAAGACTCTCAAACAATCACTGCTTTCCAGGATTACCTGTTGCAGCAGACCTCTGTATTATTGGGTTGAAAAACCTGTTCACCTGGGTTAAATAATTACTGAAATCAAAACTGAGCTCAAGTTTAGCCATCAAAACTCCATTTCTACCTAGCTCTAGACAGAACCTGTGACTTAAACTATTGAAACTCTGCAAAAAATATTAATGTAGAAATAGAATGTCATCAGCTAAAGGACCAGTGATGCAAGGAAAGACAGACTCACACATAGTTCTACTAAATGATGACAATTCTACATCTCACAACATGGCTTCCACACCCATTTCTTCAAAAGGAAATCTCAAATGTTTTAAAAACATAAATCTGTGGTTAAATGCACACAAATGGATAGAAATTTGTATGTATAAACAATTTAATCTCCAGCCTTATACATAAGTATCAGTAAGCTCAATAAGTTTAGTAAGTAAAACTAGGCTTTGTTACTCAAACGATATTCAAAATAATTTGAGTGTACAGCAAGAGTGAATTATTTAATCTATTTAATCTTAAACCTTTCTAGAAGGTGCACTGTGGTGTTTCTGCCCTTCTGAAATGCTTCCCCATACATAACCTTTAAAGCTGTCCAGCTCTAGAACTGTGGTACCACAGTTCAGTGCACAGCAACAGGGCAGAAAAGACAGTGCACAGCAACAGGGTAAATAGGATAAAGAATTTATCTTAAAGGGATGGGAGAAACATTGACTTGAAATGTGAATAAAAATACAACTTTAAAGGTTTTCCAATCAAGTGGCATAACTAGACATATTCAGTGTTTCATGGGTGTCATGGTTTAACCCCTGCTGGCAACTAAGCACCTCAGAGCCTCTCACTCACTCTTTCCTGGTGGGATGGAGGAGAGAATTGTAAAGGTAAAAGTAAGAAAGATCATAGGCTTTGGGATTTAGGAAAAATTTAATAATTAAAATTTAAATAAATTTAATACCCTAAAGAAAATTAACAGTAATAACAATAATAATGGAATATTACAAAAACATTAGAAAAATAAAGCCCAAGAAACACAAGTGATACAAGTGAAAAACAATTGCTCACCACCAAACATCCAATACCCAGATGGTTCCCAAGCAACAGTTGCCCCCTGCCAAACTCCACCCAGTTTTATTTCTGAGCATGAAATATTATGGTCTGGAATATCCCCACAGTCACCTGTCCTGGCTGTCTCCACTCCCAGCCCCTTGTGCACCCCCAGCCCCTCACTGGTGGGGCTGTGTGAGGGGCAGGAAAGGCCTAGAGGCTGTGTGAGCACTGCTCAGCAATAGCTAAAACATCCCTCTGACATCAACACCATTTCTAGCTCAAATCTGAAACACAGCATCATTCTAGCTACTGGGAAGAAAATTAACTCTATCCCAGCCAAAACCAGCACAATGGGGAATATATTTTTATGTCTTTAACTTTATAATACTATGTTCCAAGGCCAGCTTTTCCTGTTGGCAATGTTTGGTTCAATTTATTATTTTAGCAGAGCTTACAACTTTTGATAAGTCTGTATAGCTTTGGGATTTTGTTTTGTGGCATCAAAAAAAAAATTACTGATGCATACGCTTTTCCATAGTTTATCCTACAATAGTTTGATCTCAGGGTTCCTTCTTTGCTCTTGGAATAAAGCCTGTTCCTCTAAAAGTTTACTGATTTTCTCCAAAATGTCTGTCTCTGCTCCCAGCCTCCTTCATAATATCCCCTCACAACATCAGACTCACAACATCAGATGTATTCTATTCCTCGAACCACATTCTTTCAATGTCACACTATTGAATCCCAGGGAGATTAAATGTTCAGTATCTCTGTGAAAAAAGACAGGGACTTTTTGAACTGCAGAGTCAGTCCACCTAAGGGAGCCTATCTGTTCATAATTCAGCTGCTGGTGCCTGTTATCAGACGTGAACTGGAGGCAATGTCTCTCCCATGATACTTGCATTCACCTCCATTAGGCAGAACTGCTATGGGAATGCCTACAACAGAGTGCCAAGCCAGATCCAAATGAGTCGGTGTACTTACATGATAATTCAGTGCCTTACCTTTATCCTAGTTGAAATCCCAGAAGTGATACAACCATCCATATCAGCTACCGAGAGCAAGTTCAGTGAAAGCAGGACTAAGAAAGTCACCAGGGAGCTGTCATTTGCCTTCATCAGAAATGGAGATGTAGCAAGTACCTGTTGACTAAAAGCGTGATTCTTGGAAGAACAGAAACATAGGAAGCACAGCACAAGGCAGACAGAACAGGATCTCACACAGAAGGGTTCAGGGCTAAGGTGCCAGAACAGGAGCTCAAGCCCATGCTTAGATTCTACTTCCACAAGAAACAAGTGACACAGTCCAGACGATTCTTTGCATACTCTGCATTCATCACCTCCCATTTAACCACACCTGCTCAGGCAAGGAATGTCTGAAGGTGAGGCGTGACCTTCAATAAAAATAAGGCATGACAAGTGAATTTACAAGTCAGTGACTGAAAGACTGCTCTGCTCATGCCCATGCATGTTTTTCAATCGTAGAGCAAACCTATCAATGCTCAGGATGTGAATGCAACAGAACTAGGAAGATACAAGAATATTAGTGCTACACTGACTGGACAGAGCTAAGAAGGCTCTGTCCATAGAAGATTAAGAGAAAGCCAAAAGGCAAAAGAACCATGTTGTTTCATAACTTCTCTGCACAGGAAGGCAGAAGATTTAGAACTTGTCATATGACATCGCAGCATGAGGAAAAGGTGACCTCATATATGCAAAAGACCTTGTACACAGGCAGAATCTTCTCTTCAGCTTTTGTAACCAATTACATTTTAGCAACGTTTTTACTGATATCATGTTTGTATGGTCATATAAAAATATTTTAGAAATATATTAATCAGCTCTTATTCCTACAGAGTTTAGATACAATAATCAAATATGATAGTTATCACATGCCTTTGGCTAGATTTAGGGAGTATAAATATTTAAAAAATGCTTTCAGGGAACCTTTTTGAAAATATCCACTGAAGTCTAATTGCAATAGAGTATAGAAGAAAGCCAAATGTGGCAAGTTGTATTTTACTTACGCTATACAGTTCTCCAATACATAAAATAATCAAGATTACTCATTAAATTAGAACAATTAAAAAACCTAAAGTGCTGTTACAGTAACACAAAGGAATAAACAGGGTATTAGTTATCAATGCTTTATTATTGGAAACAAAATTGAAATTCTTTTATCTGGCACATAAACAATTATTTCTACAAAAAGGAAAGCCTACAAATCTGATAATTTATACAAATAACAGTTTTTCAAAAAATAAAATTTTAATTTAGTAAACTTGTCTTGTGCTCTTTTTTTTTTTTTAGCACTGTCTGCAATAATCCACCACAAATCCCTGAGCAGAGAGACATATTTTAAACATGTTTTAAATTCATCCCAAAAGAAGAAAGTTATCAAGCTCAGACCTATATTAAAAAAATGTATTCAGGGACATTCTTGGTAAATTTACGGTAGTCCTTTTTTCTTTTTGTTTTCTTTGTTGGTTTTTTTTTTTTTAAGAAACAAACAAAATCAGTTATCAATGCAAACATGACACTGTATCACAGGAGTGCTCCCCTCTTCCCCCTTTTGTGCAATGAATAAAGATCACCAAACAAGAATAAGTACACGTTGAAGGAGACAAGTAACCTGGTGAATGGTTAAGACCAAGAAGCCATCGAAGTTTGATGGCTGTTGAGCAAATAAAGCTGCAGGATACCACAGTTCTATACCAAGTTACAGTTACTATCTATTTCTATATATTTTCCCAGAAAGTCAGTAAAGCAGGAGAATAAATTCAAGCTACCATTGTATTCTAACACTGGTTTCAATGATCAAGTAGAAACTCAACTTTTGATCCTTCAATTTTGCTTTTCCAGCAAGAACATTATTTGAGAAAAACTTGACACACTCCACAAAACCAAACAATCTCGCCCCTCTGGCCCTTCTGGTGGGCCAGTTGTAAACTTAGCAACTGACACTATTTTAGTGAGCAAGAGGAGAGAAAAGGAAATACACATAACTACAGTTTTTCTACTATACTGACTTTGAAACAGCTATTCCCCAATCTATTTCAACACAGATTTAAAATCCAAGTGTAAGGGTAGAATGACCAAGAAGGTAGAGTATAACTCAAGCGTTCCCTTTCCCATTTGGTACATACACTAACCACAAAACAAATGCATGTAAACCCAAACAAAGGGAATAGCAATGCTTAGAGACTGTTGTGTTAATGGCAGGTAACATTGCTGCAGTCAAGTAATAAATAAATAAATACAGCAAGGTGTTCTCTACAGTTTTGTTGGAATGGTGCTCAACAGTTAAAAAGGAATATATAACCTAAAAACCCCAAACCCCTTTACAATAATAGAGTTTTTAACAGAAGATCCTGTTCAAGGTGCTCTACCACTTTAACATTTTATCTATCATTATGAAAGGAATACTGAAGCAGATACTGAAGGGCCATTAAATGAAATAGTAAATTTTCTTACAAGCAGTAATACTTATTCCAAAGAAAGAAAGCAGTTAACAAATGGCCTGGAAAAAAAATTACTAAAGCTTCATATACTTCGATTTAAAATAAATTATTTTTACATTTAAAATCTGAAGACTAAAACAGTAATGAGGCCAAATCATTCTGAAACAGAAATAAATTGAACCTCACCAAAAGCATATTTAGATATTCGACAACTCTGCTGCTAGCATGGGTCAGAATATAAACAGAATGCTAATATTTGGTTAGAATCTGAATAGGTTTGTTTAAAACACCAACAATATGAAAAATAACTGGCAACCACCATTACTGATTCCTCTTAATCTACGCTATTTTAAGCATGATTAAATCAAGTCCCTTCAGTTATTTGCTAGCCTTATCAATGCATAACATTCCCTTTTCTCTGAGTGGCTCATGAAGTCTCATTTTAGCCTACCCAAGCACTAATATTTTCAAATCTCATTTTAATTAGTAATTGCAAAATATAATATGCAGAGTCCAATTTAAAGCTGGACTTATCTGACAGTCAAACACATTATTCTATAATACCAATTATTTTTTCTAAGATGACAGTCTGACCACACTGATTTGGTATCAGGGCAAACATCCCTCTTGCTTGTATTACTAAATCACACCTGATTTTTTTTTACCAGCTTCCATACTACATCTGACATAGAATACAGACAACTCCTTGGTCATTCTGTCCACCTCACAGAAATCTGACTGTGTATCTCAAGAAAACTGCACTAGGAGTTAGCAAGCTGAAGTAACAGGCATATTCTCAGTAAACAACTTGCAATGCTGTCATCTAATCATGTGACAGGTTTGAAAAAATGGGCCATATAAGCTGTGAAATTGGCTACTAAGTGGTTCAAAAGTGAGATACAGCAGCATTAAGACAAACTGCAAACACATTGGATTTAGTACACATTTTAATGAGTTACAATATCAGCAAAATACTTTAACTTACTATTTCCACTTTAACTCCCATATGGCTTAGTGTATACTGTGTGATTTTCCCTTCTTATTTCTATGACTGTATACATTTCAAGTACCCACCCAAAAGTAAGCAATATGGGATTTGCAATTATTTATCAAATATACCCGAACTTCTGTCATGTGCCATTGTTCCAAATATTTTTGTTGTGTAACAAGTTCTTCATGAATCCCTCAAAGTCTCCCTTTTTCTGTTTCTCTAGCAGAACAGCTTCCCTAGCAGCAATTAGGACTTCTGATCCTTGCAGTCAAGTCCAGCAAGTTCTCTGACCTGACAGCTGTGTGGAAGTTCTAGTTCTTGAGTTTAATCACCTTAAGCAAAAGAAGTTCAGAGTTTTTATCATCATGTTTTGGATGTTTTCAAACCTTGTTTCTCCATGATATTCCACAATTTGCGGAGATTGGACTGTGTGATGACATCATCAGGTTTAAGTTGAAGAGCAAGGAGGTAGTTTTCTTCAGCCTCTTTCAGTTTGCCATTCAGATGGAGAATGGCTCCAAGATTCATAAGGGCAGCTGGATACTGGTACCAATAAAAAAAAAAAAAAAAAAGGAAGAATATTACAAATATTATCAATTTTTCTTTTTAAACAATCTTCTTCCACTTAAATTACTCCCTTATGTTTGCTGATTTTTCATGGAAGCAATTTAGTAATTTAAGCAAATACAGATAACAAGAAAAAGTTTCTGAACAGCTGCTGTGTAGTCTGTGTGTTAAACAGGTCAAGCTCTGGCGCCTACAGACGTAAGACTTCTCTCTTTAATGAGAAAACACAGAACTCAAAAAGCTTTAAATGTGGTACTGTTGGCATAACACAGCTTCCAAGAGAAAATTAAAGTAATCCAAGAGTGAATTAGCAATAAGAATATAATTTTAATCAAACTCATTGCCAATAAAGAGTTTATAATCATTGGGAATATAATCATTGGGAAAACACATTGGAAATTATCCCTTTCTTCTCTTTGTCCTAATAGCAACTGGTTGAAAATATAGCCTGCTCTTAGATTCTAAGGATGTTCAGGGGTTCTAGGATATGCATTTAGCTTCATGTTATGGCAATCATTTCTTAATGAATGATTGAAAAAAATTAACAATGGTGCGAAAATGCTATTTTATTAACAAAAACGTTAAAATTTTATAACAAATCAATTTAAAAGCTTACATTACTAAATTTTTTTCATGTTTACCTAAGACAAAATGCTTAGCTTGTTTTTTTTTTTTAATCTCTACGTTATTCCATTATGAAATAATAGGTTTTTCATAATAACAACATGCCTGGCCACTGGAGTTAACAAATATTACAAGGGCAGAAAAGCACATTTATGAAGCTGAAGAGTCTAACGTACCTTTTGGCAAGCACCAAAGGTATTAATATCCTAGTAAAAGCACAGTAAAGGCATTTGTCAAACCAGTACTTTGCATTTTAAAGAAAAATGGGGGAAAAAAAACCACACAAAGTTCATTATGGTTCTCACCCTCAAGTCAGCCTAAGTTTCAATGCACTTTAGGAAAACCCATTTTCGAAGTCACATAGTTTTGCCTCAGAGGATAAGTGTCTCAAGCCACCACTCATCAATGTTCTGCTCAAAATAATACTCAAAATGTGAATGGCATAGCAAGTTCAGACTACTGCGAGGGTGTGTTGCTTTGCTTTAGGAGCTCTCCAGTGACAGTAACTTCAGGAAAATGGTTAGATGCTGGAACAGGTTGCCCAGAGAAGCTGTGGAAGTGTTCAAGGCCAGGTTTGATGGGATTCTGAGCAGACAGGTCTAGGTGTCCCTGCTCATGGCAGGAAGGTTGGAATTGATGATCTTCAAGGTCCCTTCCAACCCAATCCATTCAATGATTTGTATGAAAATACGTTAGGTAGAAGGCAAATAAAATATGTACTTCAGTTGGTCTCTCAGACTGATGTGGCAATAGGAAATCATTACAATGAGGAAGACTTACCTTTGTTCCAAACCTCTCCACTACAAAGGTAAACTCATTACTCTTATCCTTTTTAATCAAGCTTTAACAAAATCACTATAATTCTTATGTCCAAAACCTAAATTCTGTGTAAATGTTCTTCAGATAATTCCAATGTTTCATATTCTCATACTATATATCCCTACTTTTTCAGTTTTCTTCTTGCTTCTTTTAACCTATTAATATACACATCACAAAATCTCATAAAGAACTGCGATGCATTGAATTTTCAGAACAAATGGCTTACGGAGTTTCAAAATCAAGCAAAAGAAAATTAGTTCAGCTCTCCTTATTGTAAACATCACAATGCTAGTGAAGAGGAATCGGTAATTTTTAGGTTTATTTTTTCTTGCCTTACCCTGACAGATTTTTTCCACCTTCTGTAACTCAGTTACTTCATTCTATTGTGAATCAAACAAACAAAAAATGCCAGCTGGGTTTTATATAGTTTTACCAGTTAAATACTCTTCAAAAGAAGGGAAAGTAGGCCCCTGAAATGTAATCTATGCCACGAGTAACTCATATTGGCAGCCATATTTTCATAGTTCCAAATTTGAAGTGCCAGTCTGGCATACTGTTTTGTAACAAAATAATATACTCCTTATTTGCAGATGTTCTGGGTGCTAACTGATATTATTAAAGTGAAGAATGCTTGGAAATCAGCTCCCATGTACATTGATGACTATTTAAATGCCCCCATATCTAATTTATTTTTAGACTTAAGATTGTTTGAGAGAATTTTCTCAAATCATGAGTAGGAATGTCCATTCCCCCTAGTCATCCTATTTCTTTCTTTAATGAGAGTTCATGAATGAAAGAGCTTTCTTAAAGTTATGGACACAGAGCTGTCCTCTCACTTGAATTATAGCTATGTACGTGTTTGCATCAAGACAAAGCTTACAATGGATAAGGACTAAAATTATCTTAAAACTAGAAAAACTCATATAAATAAGACACATGTTTAAATGTGCTCAGGGCTAGTTCTACAGCATTCACAAAACTTACTGTGCAGGAAATAACTCAGTTGTCTCATATGGCTTCCAGAATTCCTCCCCATTTCCTCCATACCCTCCTGAAAATATGGGACTAATCAAGAACATCATATATGTAAGACTATATGCCTAGCTAAGAAACTCTTCTACCATCATGCCTTTAATTTGATATATAATTTCACAAGAGCAAGCAATGAAAACAAATAAAATTAACAAACTGCGTGTCTTTTAACTGAAATTTTCCAACTTCTACACATCATTTTTGACTTCCTGTAGACCTAACAAATTCTAGACCATTAATGTTCTACACAAAGGTATCCACAGAAAATGTGAACTGATAAATCATTTCAGGTAGTACTGAAAGTTCATTACAGCTCCTTTACATTTCAAATAAGGAAGTGCACAGGATTTTGGTAAGACTGCTCCCTAACTTTCTAGGATATCAGTCACCCCAATATCTTTGGTTTATTGTAACAGTCACAAGAATTTTGCACATCTGCAAGATTCTTCATCAGTGGCATTGCTCTCTGACATTTACAAAGGATGGTCAGAGGATAAGAAAGCAAGAGACATTTGCTGTAGTTTTTCTTCACACAGACTGTCTTTTATTAAAGACAGCTGATAAAACTTTTCAGTACGTTAACAAAGGCAGTCAGCAGCTACCACTGCAATAACATGGGACTTGTAGCACTGTATAACAAATGACACCACCTACTACTTCAGAGACTTGAAAGGAGAAACAGGCCTGCCTTCATTTCCTTCTGGAGACAGATGCTTTACATCAAAAATAGCTGACTGGCATTTCTATTGAGGTTATAAATGCTGTCTTTTATGGTCTATCTGGAATTATTCCCATTATTAGCATTTTATCATGGTGTGCTTGTTTCCTTAGTGGTTTTTTGGGGGCGGTGGGGGAAGGTGCTCTTGAGGAGGAGGGGAAAGGAATAACATTAATGAATAATGAAATAACACAAGGCAAGCATTTAATTGCCTGATGTGGTTTTGGTTTACATCGATAACAATTTTTTCAAATTTTCCCCTGAGTACCAAAATAAAAAGAGAGCCATTGGGCCATGCAAAAATCTTATCAAAAAGCCCTCTCTAAAATTAGAGAACTGTAGAATCTTAAATTAATTCAAAATCATTCTGAGTGGTATTTCAGGATTACACTACTGTAACCATATACAGTATTGGACCCACAAACAGAATCAATCTCAATGACATAGGAGATGAACTGCCTCCTTGTTTGCCATCTCTGGCTCCACATACAGTAAATGCCATAGCAGAAGTACAGTCCCAAACACAAAAAGGCCATTTTACTCCTACACGGTCGAAGAAGGTACTGAGAGAAAAACAAATACACAAACACTTAATCTAGCACAAATTTACCTTTTTCATGGCAGAGAAGTACGAACAAAGAACAGCCCAAACACAAGCAAGGAAATCCAAATTTGTTTTCCTCAAAGCTCTGCTTACAGATGACCTTCTCTGCTCAACACCACAGAGATCAGGGCAGTAGATTCTGATATGAAAGAGCATTTTGTTGATGCTAGGGTACTTCTAAGGAAATGATGGCAATTTTTACTCCAGTAGAATCTCAAGTGCCAAGATACTTCTCAATTACCCATTTTAAAAAGTCACTGAAAAGATGTTGCCAAAATCCATCTTGCTCTTAAGGAGTTACTGCCATGTCTGATACTGTGGATGTTTCAAAACAACCCCAGGACTGTTGAATGAATACTGTAATACGTGTGGCCAACCTACCAGAAACACAGAGGCTGTGTATTGTTTCAAAAAAGTGCAATTAAGGACACTTATTCTTTTAAGGATTTCTTTTGAGTTAAAGAAGAACACAAAACATCAATCACAAATGAATATTTCATGCCAGCACTTCTAGTTTAAAAGGGGTGAAGAATTCAGATATTTCTCTTTGATAACTGAAAATACATAGGTGGTACAATGGCTGAGTGGTCAAACAGCAGATTATTAGTTATAGAATGGCTCACTAGGCATGAAAGAAAATCATGGTGGGACTGCTGCATCTGATCAGTGGCCACTAAGTAATATGCTGTCATGCCCTTTTTTATCCTCCTACAGTGATAGCAAAAATTTTCTCTTGAACTTTTATTACTGGCAGAAGGAAAAGCAGGGGAGGAACATGCTGAGAGACGATTGCTGCCAACTGCATCTTCCTCTCCAATGCAATGCATTGACAACACTGTAAATTCATCAGTGGCACAAGGAAGCAGACTTTTTTATCTGAGTGATCTGGTGTTCTCAGATAAACCAAGCAGCAGGTATGGAGAAAGACTCGTGTTTCTCCCTGGTTCTCTACACTGTAAGCTTCTGAAGAACTGCTGTTTGCATATGCTGTGTCTGGTGTTTTGTCCCAAACAGTACATGAACCACAACTAAGACACTGATCTCCAGTAAGCTGGCTAAGACAACAAAAGGCAATTGTCTAGGTACTGATGATTTGGTGCAAAAAACATTCTGGATCAAGATGACAGGATGTATTGCAGAGTAGTATGGATCAGACAGAATAAAAAGGCTAAAATTCAAAGTTGAAAGGGATTTCCTGTGTCATCAAACGAGACAGCAAAACATTCCATTCTGCTAGAAAACAAATAAACAAAAAAATCAGCATCTTTGCAAGCTCTTAGAATGGAAAAATGTTCTGCAACTTTTCCTCTACAATAGTTAAGTACATCACTTAAATTTCAAATCTGCTTATGAACAATTTTAGTAAGTATGCTTTTGTGTCAACAATGGCTTTCAGTTTAAACAGTTAAGAGTGGAAACGGAGAGGAAAACCCTGCCAGTTTTAATTTGAGCAGAGTTTCCACTGTTGTATTAGTTAGAAAAGGACCTAAACATCCCTGCTGCAAAGGGAACCTGTGTCTCTATCTAATTACCTTAAGAATGAGTAACATAAATAGCTATATAAATCTAAAGAAAAATAAGCCAAGGCTCTGGAGGGGGGTAGATCCTTGGATTCAGTCATCATCTTTAAGAGTAGTATGTTCTTAACACTAAATAAAGAATAACCTTACCTAATATTTACTGACATGTAATTAAACAGAAAGAGACTTCATTCATTGTTCACCAAAATAACAAATTATTGATTTCCAAGGAAGATGAACGCCCCGCAGAAAAAAAAAAGGACATCCAAAGAAATAATAAAAAAATTAAAATATTTTAAAAATTAAAATGTAATTAAATAGTTTCTGTTGAACACTATTTATATATAGTCTCAGGTTAGGATAATGTATTATGCAAATAAGACAGAAAACCAGAATGAGTTAATACCTGGTCACCTTAACAGCTGATGATACTACAAAAACATTAGGTCATGCATATGCTTTTTTAGATTTTTTTTTCTTTTACACTTGGATACTCTCATCTGGACACCTAAGGCAGATGACACTTCAACCCACGTGGTGAAAGGAGGATATATATGGAAATTGTATGCATCTAACCTTGTGTATTTTCAAACACTGGAGACTCTCCTATCTCAAACTGCAAACTACATGGTATGTACATTTCAAGCCACAAATCAAAAAAAATGGTTTCTCACCATTTTTTTCCTATTTATGGGTGACAGATGTGGTAGTCTTCACCTACAAGTATACTACGAAATTATTGAGTTTGCTTCTGGCTTGAGACATCGGCATCATCAAGGAAACCCACAGCTGTGAGTCAGGGAAGAGTTCTAGACTTGGCATAGGAGGGAAGCATTAAGCAATCTACTCTGTTTCTCAAACTACCACATCAGTAGGGGACATTTTACTATCAATGTTCTCCAGCCAGTGGAGATTATTTTTCCCTCAACATCTTGTTCATCTCAACCCTCCAAGACTGCTCAGCATGTAATAAATGTAGTTATCCAAAACCAAACAATGATATATGGACACATGTTACATCTTGATGCTGAAAAACTAGCTACCATTGGCCTTTATGTAAGTTCAGGGTAGGCTACTTTACAGATCAGCAACTTAACAAAGCACGTGTTACAACTGTTAAAGGCTGTGGATCCTAACAACAGCTGAAAACATCCCACAAAAATGTACTTACACTTCTAATTCCTGTGTATCCATTTTCCCAATGGTCATGCATTAATTGCTTTGGTTTACGCTTAGGAGGTCTCCTAGTAATCACTCAGTTTGTATGGAAACTGTGATGGACATTTCTAGATAACATACTTGTATTACCAAAATAAAAGGTAAAGAGGAACATACATTATGAGCATTTCATATTATGGTTATATTAAAAAAATATAAAAGGTGATATTTTCCAGACCTCAAAGTGTTTCTAATTAAATTTTTTTGCTTTCCAGTTTAAATGTTGTCATCAGTATAGGATAGGATAATCTTATTCAGTTTTCATCACACTTTAGGGTTCCATTTAAAACAAAAAAAATTGAATTACCTAATTTTTGTTTATATAAACCCAACTGTGCTCTAATGTCTGCAATTCGATTATTTTGATATACAGTTATGATTATGTTATAAAACACTTAGCAACTTATTTACCTTATCCAACACAAATATGCTCCATACTAAGTAGGAAGTCTGTACTTCAAGCAAATTAAAAACTTGGTGAACAGACATGTCATCTGTACTATCATAATGACAAACAGAAATTGAAATAAAAACTAACAGAATTTTGTCCTAGTAAGACAAAGTAAGTTTATTAAAATAAAAATAAATTTGTGAGTAAATGTATTTTTACCCGCATTTTCTTTTTAAACCTTGGAAAACAGAAAAGCAAAGGATTTTGCGTTGTTGCCTAAAGACAAAGCCCACTTTTAACTTAAAATAAATGTAAAATGTTAAAAATAAAAATAGAATGTACTTCACCCCAGCAGCTCACATGCAGGGCTGCCACATTAGCACAATCAAAACTGACTAATCTTTAGAGAAAACTCTAATGTACAGATAATCAGAGTTTTAAATCACAATTATACTCACACTATTAACATTAACACATATTCATTTTTACGGTCAAATAAAATGTCATTAGAAAACAAAAATGTCTGCTGAGAATAATGGATTATCCATTTATTTTTGCCCAGATACTCATCAATACACTAGTACACAGAGCAGGTTGTAAGCTTTTCCAAGATGCTGTTAACAGGCATATTGCATTAGAGTTTCTATTTTTGAGTAGAATAGACAACAATGGCAGTTGTTGTCTAGCAGAAAGAAGTAAAGTTTATTTCTAGCCTTGAAAATTTAACTGTTCTAGTTAGGGGAATCTCAACATAATGAGATTTACTCAAATGTTCAGTTGAACATTAAATTTCCAACAAGACTACACCTTTGGCTGACAACTGAATTAAATGCTTGAGAACTAGATGAGTATTGGTATGACTGTACGTTTTCCCAAACTATTTAGGTATTTATAGTCATAAGGCATTGCTTTCAGGCACATTGTGTGAACCATTATGCAACTTGACATACCTGCTCTGAGCACAAACAAAAATAATGTTTATTTTTTAAAGGTTTCCATCATGCTCATTCATTATTAAGAGAGGCCACAGAAAAAGTGTGGTCTTAAAGCATTACAGAAAAGAAAACACCAGGAGATTCCGAGGCATTGCATATTTTTCCTTCCCTATGTCCTTTTTCATCAGGCTCCTATCACTTCCATGCTTTTTACCTAATGCTATAAGGTTATGCCCAAACTTGTCTTGAGTTTGATTTTTACACACAGAATTATGAGAGCAGCTGAGAAGAGAGGCATATTCTAGAGGGCCTTTGTAAAATGCTGAATTACAGTGTTCTGTGTAATTCATAAAAATTCATGCCTTACTTTTTGGCAGCCAGTAACTTGCAGGTGTCCCCTGTACAGTATTTAGTAATCAAATGCACAGTACATATTAAAATTATTAACTTCCACAGTAAGAGCACGGAATTAATTTTTATTCTTACAGCTTAAAGATTTCAGGGCTGCAGTTTCTAAAATTTGGTCTTTTGATCCCAAATAGTAAGACTACTAATTGCTTACTAGGCTTTTACAAGGTTGTGACTTCTAAAAAAATGAAATTACTTGCTGCTAGGGCAGCCTTATTTACCACATCTGAATGGTGACACATGTGCTTACAGTGATTAATATCAATAATAGCAAGACATGCTCGGTAGTAAATTACACATTCTACTCCAAAGACTGCACTTGAGGCAGCATATGCTGAGAAATGCTGTTCATCAAACAAAAGTTTTCTGTGTTTGTCAAACTAAGGTTTTAAGAAATGGACACATGAAGCAACAATTTGAATAATAGTCTCCTTTTTAAAAAGTGTTAAATTAATTACTTTTAAATGCACAACAGGACAATTAATATTTGCAAGACTAGCACCAAGAAATCAAAGTTCAATTCCTTCCTCTGAAATTGTGTTAGAAATTATTCAGTGAAACCAGATGCCTGCTCCAAACTGGACCAGAAAAAGCCCTCTATGGCTGGAGCAAAGTATAATCCAGAGCCAGTAGAATTGCTAAGCAATTCTGCAGTTGATGACTCAGGGTATTTTGCCTCAATTTTTACTACAGCTCTCACTTATTCTATATGAACACCACAGGATCCCACAGAAATTAACTTTGGGTTCTACCACTGAACTTCCTATTCAAGCTCATTTTTCCACCCAAACCAAACAGTTTGTCTCCTGTGCAATTTCCATAATCTCTGTTCAGAGATCATTTTCTTCCTCTATTATGGGTTAAACATTCAACTTGTGAACTAATCAGCAAAAAAACTCTAGCAATGTAGCTATCTGAATAGAATCTTCTGAACAGAATTAATGAAGGATCATGGGTCTTTCATAAAGGACAGAAAATGTCTGATAATTTAAGTGTATTTAAATGCAGGCAGAATGTGAAAAAATTAAGTAGAACTACTGAGTTGCAATAAAACTCCACAATAAATATATTAATCATTCACCTCCATAGAAACTAAATGACATACAGCAAATCTTCCTATGGAAGGGGTTTTATTGTGGATTTTATTTACTGTTGCTGTTTTATTGGAAGAAGTTTATATTTTCTTTCATGCTGTAATTGTTTGCAATGAGCTTGAGGCAGCCAGATGTTGAGGCAACTGGCACTGTTACAAACCATAACGTCAGATTAAAGTTATTTGTTGTTAAGGAAGACAATCCTTACTGGAACACCTGAAGAATTAGTAAAACTTCCTCAGCTTAGTAATAAAGCTGTTGATTGTATGGGAGACATTTCAATAGGGTAGGTATAAATGGACTGCACATTTACTCTCCAGTAAAACTAACTGTGCTAAACAGAATCATGTGAATGCAAAAAGAAGAGATAACCAATAAACAGTGGGGTTCAGATAGTCTCAAAACAGTCTCTCGTTTTCCTTGGGGGGAAACAAGCAACTCCCCATCCCCTCCCCACTGCACCTTCTCATTTGCAGGGATCTGATCTCTGGAGTAACCTTCTGAGGCAAAAATACCTTCAAGCTGATACTGAAGCTACTCTTAAAAACAAATTCAAAGCAGATTACTTCATACAGACACCTGCCACCCATCCCCTTCCTAGCCCTCATGCACAGCTCTTCTCAGGCAGATCTCAGACCAAAACCAGCCTCACTACAGGGCATTTCTCCTCTGTACACACAATTACATTCAACCCAGAGTTGTGGGAGGGTGGGGGACAAGACCAGTTGCAGCAAAACCATCTTGCGAGAAAGAAACTTTCTCCAGAATTTGTGGTGGAAAAAAATCTAGTAGGGTATGTCAATGCACAACTAAAAACCATTCCTAGATTGAGAAATACATCAGAACTACAGATTAGGAAGAAAATTAGGGAGTTATTTATTGTAAAACATCCTATTGAGAATGTATATTTGCTGGGTTTATTTAATGGGCATTAAACCCACATTCTTATGAGTTCTAATTGTGTGATAAATCCACTGCATTGTTTCTAGAATCAGCACTAGAACACTCTTATTAGGAAAAACCTTGCTGGATTCTCTTTTAATTGAGTTCAAACAGATGGTTTAATTTTTGAAATGCTAATCTGCTGGTGTGAGTTCTCTATTTCATGGCACTTTATTTCTGATTGACACCAAGGGCAAATTTACCAGGTAAAGACAATCTTGCTCTCTCCAGGAACTGATGTAGGCAGCACAGTACCCCCTGTCATATTACTATCAGAATGTAAATCACAATCAAGTGCATAAATCTATCCATGATACACCATCTTCAATTCCACAATTTGAGCAGAGACTGCATCTTTACAAACTACTACCTCTCATCATCTCAAAGCATAATGATTAGTTTTATTTACTCAATAGCACAAATCTAGACTATTTAGTTTCCTATTAGTTTCAAAAACCTAGTTTTCAAATTACTGAGTAAATGAACATCACAGTTGAGTACAAACACAAACATTGTGCGGTTTTTTTCATTCTTGAAGAGTAAGCACAGGAAAAAAGAGTATCTGTCTACTAAGATGTGGATGAAAAACACTAAAATGCTAGATGAAACAAATCTGCACTCCAAGGGTCAGGCCTAGCTGACTTCACATATTTTCTTTTCTACAAGCAATTTTGATGGTGGACTGAACATATCTATACATGAGATAAAGACTTCAGATTGGCATAATGAAAATACATATTAAAAAAAATGCGAGATTTCCATTCAAGTTAACTGAGGTGCAGTCCTACCGAACTTCTGAATCAATGTCTTGACAATAAAATAGCTCAAGTATTATTTGGTATGAAAATATCTTCACTTTGGAGAATTTGTGAGCTATCTAAGGAGAATTACATCACCTAATGGTACTGGAAGAACATGGGTAGGTGCCCGGAGAGAAAACAGAATCTATAAATTAATACTTCCCTGATTAACTTCTTGAGAAACATACTAAACCAACAATAAACATGAATGATTTTTTGTGAAAACATGGTTGCATTAACCACAATAACCTGGGGGGGGGGGGGGGTACTTTTTTTTTTTTTTTTTAAAAGAGAAGACTTCATTAGCATCTCCAAGCAGCATAAGGGATTGCCATCAGACATACTGAAAACCTGGTGTGACCTATGTGCTAAGTAAATAGCGTATGAATTATCGGAGACTTTCTCCCAGACTATCTGCTTAGCACAATATTACTGTTTCAACAGTTCTTGGTAAGAGTAATTGATCATTTAATGGAGTTCTAAAGGTTACATAAATTAGAAAAGGGGAGTTAGTATATAGATGCCTATTCCAACATTTGTTTCCCCGTTAAGTAAAACAGTGTCTATACATTTCACTGTTCATGAAGTTGAATGACTTGGAAAATACATTACATCAATAATAAGACTGTAGAAGGACTAATATTTATGGGAATTTTGTAAACATTTTTATAGCTAAAAATGAAATGAAAAACACTCTAAATTACCATGACAATGCGTTTCTGGCTTACTGTGCTGAGTGTTTCTGGGTATGCAGCTTACTGCTTGGAAAACTTCAAGATAAGGACAGCTCATAGCTGCTTGCATACTTTCATGTGAAATCAGAACACACAAAGTCTAATTTATCTCACATATGCAAAAGAAACAGAAGCAACTCTAAACAAGTCAATGGTGCTATTGCAATGCAATATCTGTATAAGCAGGAGAAACTTGAATGTATTTTCATTTCAGTCATTTAGAACTTGCACAGACAAAATAGTTCTGTATTGATTAGAATATCAATGTATAATAAATTATTCTAGATGGGAAATAAACACCAACTTAAACACATTTTAATTCAATTTCAAAGCTCACAAATTACTCTGAACAAACCAATTGATCTTAGACATTTGTGTGTTTAACTGCTTGTATAATCAGGAGAGTACAAATCAACTCCCCGTAGCCTAACTCTCACAAAAGTGAAGATGTGATGACAGGATTTCCAGCTTGCTCCTCTGCATCTCACACAAAGATGGATCACAATATTGAGAACTAGATTTAAGTATTCTATAATTGCCCAAAAGCACATTCAATCTTTGCTTTTCCAGAGCTGCTACAATGCAGGAGAAAACACATGTATGATTTTCTGGGGTATGGCAAATAAATATTCTCATGTATTTCCCAAAGGAAATTCAGTGTTTTCCACAGCTGAGAAAATCGGTTTTCAAATTATATAACTCATTCTGATATTGTACTTCAGGTACAGGTAAATATCCCCATTCCAGTAGCCTGTATTCTTTCTGTGTCACTTGATGGAGATCACAGAGATGGAAAACACTGTATGAAGTTTTTTGTTTCTTCTGTTTTATTTTCTTAACGTGGGAGACACTAATCTCTGCTGAAGTAAGAATACTTTAAGATTCAGAGCAACAGCCTGTACAGAAGCCTGTCTTGAACCTGACAATTGTGCACAAACCCCCGCCCCCAAATGTGTAATAAATATTTTGGAGGGCTGTGAACAAATATAATTGCAAATACAGAAAGAAATAGTTTTTTTCAAAAGAACAAACACTGTTTTTCCCAAATAGCTGGATGTAAATAATGTATCTGCCTTGGACTTAGCCCCAGACAAAAACGACCTCAAAGGGGTGAAGCAAAACAACAACAAAAGAAAATTGAGTTGAGGACTAGTAAGACTTAAAAAAGCTCAGGAGGAGCAGAGAGACTTTGTGCATGGATTAAACTTTTTACATGGGGAAGTATTGCAATTTCTGCGCAAACACTGAAGAGTCCATCTGAAATGAAGGGAAGCTTATATTTAGTTAATATTAATTTTCTTGAAATTTTCCATTTTGCACAACCTTTAGGCTAGGTCACTCTTGCACTATGCAGACTGAAAAATGTCATGGCTATTCTGATATCAAATCTCAGAGTAATTTTTTATGGTGTTTTAACAGGGACAGACTAATCAATTTACAGTAACCGGGAAAGGGCTCTCTTAACCTTTTGAGTTCAGAGAGTGATGTCCTCTTTTTAATAAGTGTATTCCACCATCTCCTCTCCCAGTGGAGCTGCTCCATGCCTAAGCATCCCACCCCTGTATCTGACTAAATTAAAACTACTCAAAACGTGTAATCTGTAAATACAGTTCCCATCAGTCATGCCTATTTTTCTCATTAGGAAGCCATAGTACCTGTTTCAGTGCCTAAAAGTCCTACTTGTCCTGTAACAATTGGTTCAGTCTTTAGCAGGAAGAGAGGAAAAACTGGATCCTGGGAAGTTTTCTTTTTCCTCACACCTTCAACAGGAGCAAAGAAAGGAGAAATTTTCAGGAGGCCAAGAGTGCTGCTGGGCTGGAAGAAATCCACAGCCATTCATATCACTGAGGCAGAAAGTCTGGCACACTTGAGAGGAAGCCTTGAACAACATGAGGCTTAGCAGCAACAGGTGATGGTAGTGGAGCCCTGACACAGGGCAGGAGAAGCTGGGAGCGTCTCAGAGGGCACATGGGCAGTCAGCAGAAGCTCCTTCTGCTCCACTTCCAGTACAGGCAGACAACTGAACAGCTGGATCTGCTGGATGCTAACTACTTACAAATACAGCTCTGTGGTCATGCCATAGCACCAGTAGATAAAGCTAAAATATTACCATGTGCTCATTATTTTGAATAAAGAAGTAAACAGGCAGAACAGCATTTTAAAACAAGGATTTGCAGCTGTAAATTGTCATGCTTTACTGGCAACAATACATACTGTTAAAACCATATATATATACGTTTTCTCTAGGTAATTATGTTAGCTTTATCTGTACTATGCTCCAGAAACCAGGAGTATAGATGACAAGGCACTCCTGTTGCATCTGGATAACAGAGACTAGGTACACCTGCTCAAAATAGCTGCAGGAGCAATAGATACATTGCTGGTGAGGGATCTGCTGTATCCCTGCAGCAGGGTGGCTGTGACACTGGATCCAGCCTAGCAAGTTTTTCTGTTAACTGAGAATCAGTGTCAGACAATGCAAGAACTGCTGTTAACCCATCCATTACTGCCATCATCAGTAGATTTAACATAGCAGAAGCTCTTAAAAAAGTTTATGAAAATTCTCCCTGGCAATAACAGGGCATGTCCTTAATAAAGCTGGCAAAATGCATTTAAGTTTTTTCCCTCACAATTACTCCAAATCCGGTAAAGCTACGTGAGGCAATTACTGAATATTCATGAGAAAATCAAATGAGAAAATTTGGCACAGATACAGTGAAGGAAAAAATATATAATAAAGCAGATCTTGATTACAGATGTTTCAAGACAAAAATGCTACATTTACTTTATTTTTTGAAATGTATGTACTATTGGAAGTATTTTCTTTTAGAAGTCCTGCCATGAATAAATCCCATGAATTATGAACATTTTCCCTAAGAAGGCAGTGAAAGCATGTTATCTCTAAGGTGCCTATGAAATTACAGTCAATTATGTAGAAATCACTAGCATTCTTCTTTCACCAGTTAGACAGCTTGAGGTAGAGCTTATTGCAAGCCTGGAGCCCTTGGCATGAAATCTGTACTCCAGCATTGGGAAAAAAAATTAAAGAAGCACTTGTAGAAACTGCTTTTTAATATGATATTGTGTTAACTGATTACATAAGCCCTTCAAGTCAAGAAATGGTTTAGTCCCCCACATCATGATTAAACCATCTAGTGGAAATTGTATTTATTTTGCTTATAGGTACATTTCTCCTTTCCCCCTCACTCTCTGTGTGTGTCTTTATGTATGTTGTTACAGTAAGACATTTAATCAAGCCTTTTTGAAGTGGTAGAGTGGAAACAGCTGTATCTGACAATGTGCTGATGACAAGGGGCTTAAAGCTGTCATGAGCTCCAGATTGCAAGCAGCTCTAATATGTGGTTGGGATGGTAGTGACTTACAGGTCATGGCACCTCCTTGAGGAATGCTCCTAAGCCAATCAGCTCAAGGTGGTGGCTCAAAGTCTTAAGGCTCTGGCGAGCTCTCTTTCATTTAATACTCTTGAGGTCACACTTCAAAGTGCCCTTTCTTTTCAAAAGCCATTGGCTTTTGAATGTGGGGGTTCTAGAGCAGCTTTTTAAAGACTGATTGCTTCAGGCTCAGATTTTAAAAATTAGAAACGCAGCTCTATTACACAAATGATATCTTAAAAATTGAACAAAGGCTGAAGCTTTAGTCGGTATCTCACATTCTTGTAAAGAATGCCACTTTAAAGACAGTTTCCGGATGACTGACTTTTCCACAACAAAGCAAGCTTAAAGCTCACATTTTAGAGTGCCTAAGGACTTGTTAAAACAATTTCCTGGTTTGTGAAGATTACAAATTGTAGGGCATCCAGAAATCATCTCTGAATACCGCTTTTCTTCAGCAATACTCACACTCAGAATAATTACTGTATAAATGTCCAAGAAACTTATGGCTTCATTTCTTCATGCAAATGAATTTGTTAAAATTAGACTAATGTGATTAATGTACACTCGAACCAACACTGCTAGAACAAACACATGTGTTTCTCACTGAGAAGGCTCTAAAATGATTTTGTTTTGATTATGGTACAACACACAATACAGTAACGTATTTTTTGGAAAGCATTCATCAAGATCAAGGGGCTAGGGAAGCTAATCTCTGTAGGT
Organism: Dicaeum eximium; assembly: GCA_013396995.1. Classification (NCBI taxonomy): domain Eukaryota; kingdom Metazoa; phylum Chordata; class Aves; order Passeriformes; family Dicaeidae; genus Dicaeum; species Dicaeum eximium. The sequence continues at coordinate 3,025,271 of VWZP01009794.1, read as the reverse complement.
CACCTACAGAGTTGAAGGAAGAAAAGACAGTCCTGTAAGTAATAATTAACTGCAAATAAAAGTAGGTTTGTTTTCTGAACTGCTTCCTTGATTCCTCTCTACCCCTTGGCTGTCCAGGGGAAGTTGACTCTCTGAAAGATAAAATAGACATAACCTTGAGAATGCTTGCTTCTTCAGTAAAGACAAATTGTTCCCATCTTCGAAGAAGCAGCGTGCTCTACAGAAAACACTGCTCTTCTGAAATTTGCCTGGAAATTACTTTCATGGAGGATAAATACCTACCTGCTGTAAACAAGGCCAATTGTGAACATTATTAAGAAAACAGCTAGGTCTATATCTCAAACACTAATACAGCCAGACTTGTTTTTAATTTGCACCAAGCTCCTTTTCAGCTGGTGCAGCTATCATATCAGAGTATTTTAATCCTTTTACCATCTGCAGACAGAACGTGCATCCAAAAGCAAGGATGGCATTCAAGATGTGGATATACATTTTTATGCACTTTTGCTGTATTCAGTCATTTCTATACAGAGTGTATTTTTCTAGCAAATACTTTTTTTGTTATAATAAGGTTTGTAATGAAAAAAATAAATTGTATTCTCAGACCTCTCAGAATTAGTTCAGTGATGAATGAATCATCCCCAATATTGCTAAAATAAAATCTTTTTATGCTTGCTTTCTTAAAACAATAGCCTGCAAGTTTCAGAGAAGTTACATTTTCTGTAACTGAATACTTGTTTCTGGCAATGTTTTTAGCTGCCCTAGTCACAACTTTTCTAAAAATGGATTACTTGATTGAGAATGTGACTCAGACATGCAGGCTTATTGGTGCTCACTGTTGTTCTCCCATTCTGAGACACTGAAATAAAAGGGCTTGTCTAGGAGACAAATGAAAGAGTGGAGACTGCTGTCTGGAAAAAGCACTAAAATAGCCAATTAAGTATCTCTACAAGTAGTAAATCAGATGGCCATTTAAACTGGACATGGGTGTAGAAAAGCTCAGCAGAGCAGTTTCTGGATCCAAAGTGCTTATACACTAGGGAGCAAATGAGGAATTGTTGTGCATAGAGTATTGCTTCATTCCAAAAGCAGCAAGAATGATTGAGAGACCAAAGAAAGGGATGCAAAAGGAAAATAGAATGCTGACAATAAAACTGTGTCATGATAGCTAAATGAACATTAAAAATTCACTAACAATCAGTAAAAGGTTGTGTTTAAAGTATTACTAAAATCTCTTATTGCTCTAAGGACTGTATTTTATAGTAACAATATTAGAGATGTTATACAATGTTATATTTGTAAAGAAACAGATGGAAAAGAGTAGAAATCTGAGTTTTGTTTCAGGCTGTGCTAGATGAAAATCTCTCAGGAGCCAGGCATTGGTCTAAAGTTATTCTAAAGAATTAGTGAAAATTTAATTGTCTTGGCACAGTGAAAGAAAGAAGCTGATAACAAAGAAATGGATCTTCAACTTGGGATCTGGCCAAGTGACTGGGGAACCAAAGAAAAAAAGTCAATCTGAAAATAAGCAGAGTCCAAGTTTACTTGGGATGCTGCTCCATAATTCACTAATATCCAACAGTACTGTTTAAAGCACCAGAAGAAGGAAGACTCTTGTTAAACAGACCCTTTGAGCACTTAATTATACTGGTAACAAGGCTGATCCACTGCACAGAATGAGACTTCAATGCTGCCACAGTATTCTCACTGGGAGGCAGTTTAGGGACAGACCCATTAGCAGCTAAAAAGACATACACAAATGTACATACAGGTATGTGTTTACATATACATGGAAGGGTAGGAATCTGTATATTACATCACATGAATATATCTAGTAGTTTGAATTTTCTGTTAAGAAGTGTTTCTAGACCATTAGTGATGGATTAAAAAAAAAAAAAAAAAAAACCACAAAAAAACACCAAACAAAGATCCTTCAAGCACTTATTCTATTTAAGGATATTTCATTATCATCTTGATTCACATAATTTTGCTAAGCCTTCGTATTTGTAAGACAGTGAGAGGATACACAGGCCACATACAAAATACCAAAATCAACTGTGGGCATTTTCAGGATTTCAGTATGGTTTCTACACAGCTCTGGACTGGGCCACTGCAGTCTATAAGACAATACCTGGACACACTCTAAGCAGCTGGGTCAATCAGCACTAGAGAATAGTTCTGGTCACGTTTAATTTATTCGCACACATGCAGCCATGAAGTTGCAGTCATGAAGTACAAAGTTCTTCAACAATTTTCATTCCATATTCCTTTGGAAAGATTAGGAGCTTCTGTCCTACCATGTATGCATTAAACTGTTTACTACCAAGTAAGCTTCCTTAAGTCTTTTCCTCCCAGTCTGAAACTAGCATGGTAAATTTGAGAGCTAATAATAATAATAAAAATATGTATGACTACTTGTGGTTTTGTTTATATTTTTAAGACACACCCCTGTAAAGTCATCAGAAAGTTCATAATGGCTGTGAAAATGCATACAGGTTTCCCACTCTGCACCAATAAAATATTCTTAAAAAGTCATGAACCATATGCACACCATGCTTAGCTAGAAAATTAAATTATCACCTAGAATATTAAAGTATAATTATCTTTTGAAAAAAGATGAACACCAGTACCTATTAGATTTTTATTTACACTAATCGAAGTTAGAAGAAAGTTTCTACAACAAATTGTTTTGATAATCTTATTCTTCAAAAAGGATACTTTGGTAATAACATGTAAAGCTTGTCATCAATAATCAAAAATACCTAACCTTTAGAGTACTATTGCTATGAGCTTTCTGTCAGTAACTCCAAAGCTCTCTGAGAAGCCTCACACATACAACCATATTTCTATAGGATTATACACAATAAACTTATTTTTTAGTTTTTGAGAAGCATTTGGAGCATACAATGAAGCACAACAAAGAGAAATTGTACCAGTTTGGAGACAGCTGAGGGAATACTTTCAACATTAAGGTATCCTCTCAGAAAAGAAGGCAAAACAGTCTTGCATTATGCAAGCATTATGAAACACAAAGTCTTTATTGTTACTTTACAAAGTATGAAGTAATGAAATAAGTATTTTTTTGAGAGTTCTTGAAAGACAGTATGAAAATCTGTAATTTCATATGAATAAGTTATTATGGGATTTTTAAAATTATATTTTGTTGCTGCTTTTGATTTTTAGCTCCGAAAACTCTTTTAAGGTTTTTTTTTTTAAACTTAGGTTTTTCCTTTTTTTCAACTGCATTTGCTGACTTGTATCCTCAAATTTGGCACTACAGACTTCTGTGACAAAATTTTCCTAGATTTGATTTATTGCATAGACAAAGTGTTATGTATCTAAAATGAATTCTGCCCCCTTTATATTCATGACTTTTTCCTCAAAATGTGAAGGTAATTGAAAAGAAATGTAATATTAAGTAAAAAATGGTAAGTAAAAAATATTTTATTTCCTTAATTTCTGATGCAATGAAAATTGGAAATTAGCTTCCCTTCTTAAAAAGCATGTCACTTACTCCTACATATATCTGCTCAAAGAATAAGTATTTCTTTGCCAAAATACAACTACATCAGAGATAAACATCCTTAACATTTGCTGAACTTTTGCCAGAAATTCATGACAGATGAAAATGCATAAACATATTATTAAAAATGCCTTAACTCTGGCTCACAGGATGGCCTTTCATTCTCTTTTACTAGTGAAGAGATGGAATTGGAAAAGCTTTCCAAACTTAACACATTTAAACAGAGATAAATACATCTAAATCTAGAAGCCTTTTCCAAGTATGTTAGCCAAGACTTATGACCAGACCACTTCACTGAGGCAACTTGAAAGTTCAGTGATTGGTTTGACAAATGAACAGCTTCATCTGACTACCCAAAAATTAACTATTAAAAGAACATATATAACACAGGCTGAGAGATCAAATGCTCCAGCAAGAAGTTCTCCTCAACACAAAAGGTTCAGTTCCATAGCACATTCATCAACTTAAGTAATGGATATCATTATGAAGGTACTTACATTAGGTCTTAATCCTGCTGCCATTTCATAATACTTCTCAGCCTCTTCATTAAGACTGGCTTGTCTATCAGGATGGAAAAGAACAACATAGTTACAAGTCATTTTTCTTGTGTCAAAATCAAACCATACCTAAAGACGCATAGCTAAAAACTAAAGACTGCAACTACTCCCTGTTGTTTAAGGACATTACCCTAACAAATGCACAAAATATGTAAATCTTGAAGTTTTCTTATAGTTCAGAATGCCCATCTTGTTTCTTTTTAGTTCTGCAATGACATTAGTACCTAATGGAAATAAATATGGAAGGCTGAACACTAATCTCAGGCAAAAACAGAGACATACCAGTCTTCACCAGAAGAAAATGTGGCTGATTTTTTGTTACCAGACATACTTAAATTCTGAAACTGTAAATTATACCATAATGTAGTTTCTCACTTTGTGCCCTCCCAAAACCACTGTAATTCCAGTAAAAAAAAGGAAAAAAAGTCAGGGAACATAAAGATTTCTGAAAACTAGGTTTCCATGATTGAGGAAATTCATTCAGAAAAGAGTTCTGATTTCAACATTTACTCACATAATTCTGAGCAGGCATTTAAATGAAAGTCTCATACTCCAAGAGAATGAGTTTCTTACTACCTGAAGCAGTATTAGCTCAACACTTTTTCTTCTCCTTACTACTACTGGCAGCATCTACATGCTCCTAGTGGTTTAGTTTTCATTTCTTCTCCTGAGCTTTTAGTTTAATGTCTTCAAAGAAAAATGCAGTATGTTGCCAAAGAAATCCAAACAAGTTTTTTGTCTCAACAGGCCCTTTTTATCACTTCTCTCAAATTTTTCTCTTCTTTTGTCTCCATCTTCTTAATTTCTCTTAACTATTCATTTTGGCTACTAATCCAGTGAATATCAGTTGATCACATACATGTCAAGAGAAAGATGGCAAATCTGTAAGAACAACCAAGCAGGACTCTCAGGTGGGCTACTTATCTTCTGCTAAAGTTATTTGCTATTTTCCTATGAATCACAGTGTTAAGTCCTTCCACAGAAGACTTAAGACAGGAGATCTTCAGCATACTTATCTTTGTTATGTGATTACAGCTGCATTTCTATGATACAAAATGGAGACGTTAGAAAACAAGGATAAGACTGTAGGGTTGGCTGTTTGATTTCTTTTTTCATTGTTTTCCTGCTTTTGCAAACAGTTACTAGTTCAAGTGTCAATCAACCAAGCACTTGTTTTACCTTGTTCCTTACATGAGCCTTTACACGGTTTGTTATCAGACTGTGTTCTAATTTTGTTTTTATCCACCCAGATTTTAAACATCAGCCACATAATACATGGATAGGCAATTAATCCCAAACAGCACATTTTGACAGCTATTGGTCTTGGGAGGAGAAAGGATAATCCCTTTGAAGTTTCTCAAATAATTCCTGTGCAAGCTGAAACCACTTCACGACTAACAATTTCCTAAATAGAACCTGGTTTACACCTGTTAACTGTTTTAAATTATTTTGCAGGTGTATCATTGACTCAGCGGTTGCAGTGGTTAGAAATTATTGAATGTCTAAAAATATTCATTCAACCTGCTTCTGAATCACTCCTGCTGGGCATCAGTAGCACTTGAAGCGATTGCAAAAAAAAATAATCTCATACTTAGGAATTTCAGGATTTACAACAAGGCGCTGTAAAATGAAACATGTTACAGAACTTTTTCTTTCTTTCCCCCCCTGTTTGCACAGAACTGTCAGGACACAAATCACTTTTGAAGTGGTGAAATAACATACAATAAACAACGTGCCTTTCCCAGGAGGCAAATACAAATGGTACACTTCATCTCCAAAAAGAGTTGCTGGCATGTGAGTGTGGAACACATTAAAATCCTGTCCCCCCTTTAGGCCAGTGGAATTACATGTCTTACTTTCCTGCCACATGTATATCTTGAAACAAGGATCATTAATTGTGAAGTTTAAATCAGTTTGAATATACAGTTCTCCGTTAGAAACAGTTTATAGAAATGAATGCACAAGGCAGTAACCTGGCCAGGAAAATGCTAGTTCCATTTTTGGGATATTCAGAAACAGTTGCTTTAGTTAAGATACTGCAGAATTCTGGTTCCCATTTTCACCGCAAATCTAAGCTAGAAATTAATTATGTTAAGCCCTGAAACAGCTTTCCCTTGAGAAATATTAAAGGCACAGAGGTAGGAAATTGCAGTAACCCTATGCCACTGAGCAGTAAAGAGCTCTGGATCAATGTCAAATAATGGAAGGACACTATTAAAAGTAACATAACTCACATTAGAGTAAAATATTAGATAAAATGTTGATAAAAAATCAGAGAGGAAGGAAAGGGAGCAAAGAGAGGTTCAGAAGAGAGTATTTTTCATAGTTATGAGCTAAATTTTAACCTCTATCCTAAATCTTTTCATGAGGAGCGACCTTGAAAACGTATCTGATTTTCCCCACTAACAACTAGCATGCAATCTTGTTTTAAGGGGAAAAAAAAGTGTCCACTTTTTATTCTGTCATATCTCTTAAGCTGAGCGCTTCCAGACCAAACAATTCCCCGTATTTAGCTCCAGCTGACTAATAGTGACACCTAAAAATGTGCTTGATGACACATCACTCTTAGATTCTCCTGATACCCAGCTATAATCAGTTTACATTAATTTTGATTTTTACATTGTTCACTGGAAAAAATATCATTGTAAGAGAAAAACACTACCAATGCTGACTGATATAGATACATGTGAGTGGGAAAGGGTTAGTTTTAACCTGCTTGCTGCTTGGTACAAGGCTTCAGACTGTTGATTTTTACATTAAAATCACAGCTGTTGGCACACCTACAATAAAATTTTCTTCAGCAATCCCTATTTTAAAATGCTGAATGCTGATACTTGGCATTCTTAATGGACCTTTTTGTGTAGCAACAAAATTATAGTCAGGTTTTATAATGACCTGCTCTGTTGCAATGAACTATTCATCCACAGGTTTTTTTGGTCTTAAAAATCTATATAGACTATATGCTTTGCTATATACTTATATATTTAAGCACATAGATAGTAGATAAGGGATGAAGATAATCTGTTCAGACAATAACACAGGCTTAAATTATGCCTGTGATACTCATCAGCAATTACACTCCATGTTTGGTCAGTGTATTCTGGACAGCCAAAATACTCTTACAGAAAATCACTGAAAAATAAAGACCATGTCATGTAGTACCGCTTTAATTTAGACTTCTGTTTTCAACAGCCAATAACCATCCTGTAACTTCATGTCACATGAGATTTTCCCAGAATAACCCTCTCACAAATGCATGGAAAAATGAATTATTCCTATAAAATGTGTTTTTAAGCAAAGAGGTCTTTTTCCTAAATCTGTTTTCATGTGGAGGCAAGGTGACATTCTTTTCCTAATCATTACGGTGGTGCCACCACAGTGCCACCCTTCAATCTAGAAATGATCATTCCCTCGCCCACAGGAAGCCTTGCCCATGGCAGCTGCCCTGGTCTAGGAGAGCAAAGTGACCTGTAGCCCCTGTCAGCACACGGCTCAGCCACTAGAGCTGCAGCCACCCAGCAGTGTCACACACATGTCACTGCTGGGCTGAGAGACCTCAAACCCCTCTAAGCAAGAGCGCTGCAGACACTACAAATGTAAAACACATGACCAGATACTGTTTTAAAAACCACCCAAATGGCTGTGTGACCCTTGAAGAAAGCTGTCTGGAAAACAAATTTGTTGAGAAAATGAATTTTACAGACGTGTATTATGCAAGTTAAAAGTTACCAGACTGTTGCAAAAAAATTAATTGCATTCATCCCACATTTCACCCCTCTTACAGATGACTTGAATCATCTTGCGTTGCATTAACGGGTTGCTACAGAAGTCATTTAGGAAAAAAAATTAATAACTATAATGTAATTAGGAAAGAGGAGGTCTCTCAATAATGCAAACAGAGCTAAGTAATTAATTTTCTTACTTCAGATTCAGTCACAAAGCGAGGAAATCGGCAATGTTGGAATATCTGATTGGAAGAGCAGACATTCTTCTTGTGACTGCTAAACTGAGAACAGGCTATCTATAAATACAGCTACTGCATTTGGACCCACTTAACAATTCTGCTTCAAATTTAAGAAAAAGATAATTAACTTACAGCACTCCAGTTCAAAATTATCAGAAGTTGTGAATTTTTACTAAGGGTGCATTTTAATTTTTTTTTTTCTGACCAAGGAAAGTATTCTAGCACTAGACTAGAAAAATAAATTGCATTCTGAGAGAATGTTATGTTTATTCTCCATCCAAAACAGCTGTAAACCAAGACATGTCTTCATATTTCTGCGTCTTGTGACACTCCTTAGGCTAATGGTGGAAACAGCAGTAGGAGAGGAGGGAAAGACGATTCCTTCCTAATTCAAAAATATATCACTGTGTAAAATATTTGGTCCGAAGAAGAAAATATCGGAATCCATACAAAAATCTAAGCTTCTGCTATTATCTTGCAGTCATTTTGGAAACCTTGCATCATCCACATTAATATCAATTTCTGTCTCTTATTCCACAACACGTCTTTAAAATTTATCCCGTGTCTCTCACAAGAGTAATTTCATTTTCATGCTCTGTGAACTTCTATAATGTATTTTCTATATCACAGCTGTGCAGTTCATTCAAAATTCTTACTCACTTACCAGTCAGTTTTTATAGCTCTCTAGGGTACCTAAAGAGCAGTTGGTCACCTACTTGAAATTATGTCAGCCTTTCATTTATGACTGTCTTTAGCATTCAGTTTCTAGCAGTGTCACTCTGTGCCAGTTGGAGTACTCCCTTCTTTCCGTCCTCCTTTGTGTCTTGGTATCCGTTTTCCTCTTGGAATCACCCAGCCCTCCATTGTTCTAAAGATCCTAAAAATCATCTGCTTCTGAAGAGCCAGACTCCTGGTGGATTTGTAGCTGCTCTGTTACAATGAATGAATATGCATTGCCCTTGTCCAACAAGTATTACAGATTGAATTAATTACTAAGTAAAGCAGTGAACAAGGTCAGACAACGAAATCATAACCTTTAGCAAAAATCAGCCAGATGCTAACACGTGGGATTTTAAGCAAATACTTGTCAGCACTGAATTCAGCTTTGCCACCCTGACTCTTGCTAAATCCTGCAGACCACTTTAGATTCTCAGATGGTATTAGGAAGATATTATGATCTTCCACAAAGAGAGCTGAGTATTAAGTGAAAAATTAGATCAACTGGGTATCCCAAAGGAGCACTAGCTAAACTAAAGCAGACCTATTTTTTTAAGTGTTTCAGTTCAGTGCATTTTCTTTGCTTTTGAAGGTTTTGGATTTGTACTTACAGTAAAAATCGAGAATCACTGAGCTCCTTGCTTGTCAAGGCCTCCCAAAAACAGTACACTCCCAACAAGATCAAGTAGGGTATCAATGGCTGATGTACAGCACAGCAGCATAGCTGTTACTTTGAAAGTGAAAAAATACTCACATCCAGAGGTAAATTTATGTGCCTCAAAGACATTGAATGCTACACTCAGTGCTCACAGAGAAAGCAGGAGATTAATTAAACCTATTTCCAAAATAGTATTGGTCTCCACCACATTTTATAATACACACAGTCATACCACTAAATGATCTTCTACAACACACTCAGTAAAATCAGGAATCTGACCCCTCTATACCTTTCTAAATTCAGCTGTCATGACTAAGTTGCTATGCTTCAGTCTGTGAATTTGTAACATTAATCTAAATGTTTCAAATTACTGGATTCCGCCTTGAGGGATATCATTCACAAAATAATCATGGTGAAGGGAAGGATCCTTAAAATAGCTCATACACCTCTGTAAGGTCAAACTGCTGTTTACCAATGAGCCATTTGTCTTGGTTTCCTTTCTAATCTACAAGCAGTAAGTTATTCTTAAAAAATAACTTTTGAGGCTTATTACAAAATCATAGTATAGAAACCATAATTCTGAAACACAGGTCTCTTGCCTGAAGCTGTTCTACCTTCTCTTATATACTATTTTCTTTTTCTTTCATTTCTTTTTAACATTTCTTAACATTTAAAATGCTGAAAGTATAAAGGAGCCTAGTAAGATATCTTCAGCAAAGAAATTATCTCAAGAACTCCTTTGTTTTAATGAAGTATATTTTTTAAATTTCCTTTTTCATGGATTTTCTATGCTTAGATACCATCTAAATGAAATCAAGTATCCTTATAGCTGTTAAGTGGACAATAGACAATAATTAGATAGTTATCCTAGAAATAAGCATGGAGGATACCTATTACAGTAATGTGAGTTTAATGATAATGTTAAACTCACAGACAGAAGCTTAATGTTACGGAATAACCATGTCTGACAGCTTTGAAAGCTAAAATAGAAGTCCAAAGTTTTGTTCTATTCAGCTAGAACAGAATTAAATATAAGACTACATTTTAAATCACAGATTCTGAGAGTATCACTAAGTGCTCCTATGCATCTCAAAGTAATTATCAGCCTGGGAATATTTGATTTCTAATTATCATAATGTTCCCTACTGATATTAACAGATATTTTCAATAGCCTCTATTTACATCCAGATGAGAAATATGGTCTCCTCTCTTCAGTTGCTACAGGCGAAAGGAAATCTTACAGAAAGTTCTTCACAAAAGAAACACTTGTTCTCATATGCAACCAAAATGCATTATCTGCTTGTGGACAACAGAAGTTTTGAAGGCAGGAAATTATGATATAATAAATATAATTTAAGAAATGCAAAGTGCTAAATGCTGCAACAATTTATTTCCACTTCTTTGTATCTTATTAGCAATAATATTGAATTATTCAAAAGAGTTGCTGGGCTTTAAAAAGAATCCTGCATAAGTAAATGCTATGAAGACTTTTTTCCTCCAAAAGAAGAGGAAAATCAAGCGAGGCAGAGGTACAAGCACTAACCTGAGCATATGGGCTGCATTGAAAACAACATCAAATTCTGTATTATCAAGTTCAGCCGCTTTTTTTGCCATTTCAGCTGCTTCTATCAGGCGGGATTCTTCTAGGAGGAACTGACCTGCAATGGAGAGCATGAACATGAGCCCACAGAAAATAACTGCTCTAATATATTTCAGACAGTATAGTCAGGAAAAGGAAGCACACAAAAAAACCCCAAACCCAAATCCCAAACTAATAAACCAAGCAACAAACCAATGTCTCCGATTCAGTGTTTAGTTATTTGCTGATCTGCTCCGTATTTCAATATCTTTAAAATACTTTGAAGTCCATGTAGAAAAATTGTAATAAATATGACAAGTAATAACAATATTTTTGGAATATATTTAAGGAAAGTGAGAATGATAGAGTAAAATTCAGACATCTAGAAACAATACTCCTAAACTCCAAGAAGCCTGCCATTTCAGAACATGCCTTTCTGCTATACAATTACCATGATATTTGCTTCCTCAAAACAAATTGAAATAAAATAGTATCTACAAATTAAACACATTCCCAAAGCATATCCCCAAATTTGTTTTAGAAGCATATCCCAAAATCACATAAAATGACAAATTTTTGTATACGTACATGATAACATTTTTTCAGCTTTAGAATTCTAAGTTATATTTGCTTTAAAACCATTACATATATATGTATACTTTAATGGACTGGTATTTTATAATTTATTTCACTAACACTGAGAGAATCACAATAGGTAGCTTTTTACAAGTTTCCTATATGATACTTACCTCTCACATTCAACAAAAATAGAAGATGGCTAAAATCAAGTGACTCAATTTTTACAAATGAAATTATCATTGTTGTTAAACCAAGTATAAACTGAAAAGAATGAATAATTTAGCATTAACCAAGCTTTAACTGAAGTACAGTAGTTTCAAAACAAAACATGTAACATACAGTAGAACTCTATAAAAATGAGTTTTCCTTTTAAAAAGGTGAAAAAAAGAATTTGGAAGGTACTCAACCTTATTTTTGCTCCTTTTAATGATTTTTTACACCTAATTTGTAAAATGTATCATTTTTTGCAATAACATTTTTAAGGAATTCAACCATCTAGTCTCTGTGCATACATAACTTTACATTTGGAAAAACTATCCTAGAGCCTAGGGATTATACTTTCCAGCATCACATCCTTCCCTTTTTGTCTTACTTTGTCAAGTAAGGTCTCTCAACCAAAACTCTGCCATGCCACCACTAACCACAAGCCTCATTAGGAACAGTACAACATGAGCAAATGACATCCTTTCCTGGTAAGGAATTTTCTCTTTTTTCTTTCCCCCTTTCCTCATTCATTCCCTGTTGCTCATATACTTGCTGTGCGCTTATGCAAAAAATTCCCTTAACCAGAGCTAACAAGGTCTGTACAAGCACCGTGAACCCAGTGATGCTTTGGTACAACGAAGACATTTGCAGAAGGAATCATTTCAATACAAAAAGTGATGAAAGGCAGCTTTCTTAGCTTTTTGTTTTCTCTATGGGTACATTTCAGCTTGGGAGAGTTGGCAAATTATTTACTCAGTCTCCTATATCTTAATTATTCAGATCTGCAAAACTTGTAAAAACATTTTGGTACCTTCTTGTATTCACAGCATATGATTTACTTGCTTTAGTTACATCCACACTCTGTGTGTACCACACTTCGATGCAGTACGGTGCTTTGTACTCATTGTGCCCAGAAACCGATGATTTGCAAAAAAAAAAAAAAAAAAAAGCCTTCTCACACAGGAAAATAAATAAATAAGTAAGTAAGTAAATAAATAAATAAATAAAAAAAAAGTGAGAAAAACATAAGAATACAACATAGTTTGAGAACAGTGTGGACCACAAGAAGAAATTATTTTGTCTTTAGAATTATAAATCACTGGTTGAACAGTTAATGCAAGTCTCTAAGTCTCTTAACGTAAGTTTCTTGTAAAGGGAAAAAATTCCGACAAAAGCTAAGTTTACGTTTTTTGGGGGTTTTTTTAACCTTTTTTTTTTCTTTTGGGTACCACATCAGGGTATGCCTTATATATAGAAGCAGGACAAACTCATATTTGAATTTGAAAATTCTCCAAGTAAATCTATCAAATAAAATAGTTCATATCTCTCTATATGGGCTGAATTCCTATTTTCTTTAAAGAGCAATCTTTGAAATAAGCTTGACCAACTAACATTCCATTACTTTTGCAATGAATGAAGCGAAACAGTATCCCTAATCTTTAAGTCCATGTTAAAGCAAATCAGCCATAAAATGTTAACATTAAGGTACTTTTGCTAATGAAAGCCCTGGATTAGCAGATTGAAACACTGATAAGTGAATGTGCTACTAATACATTCAGCCAGGGGGAAGAAGGAAGATATAAGTAAAACATTCACTTCTTCAAAAAAAGAAATTCTAGGGCTGTACATTACCATACACAGGTCTCTCCCCTGTACCGGAGGTGGCAGTAACTCATGCTGAGGGATAAGTAGCAGATGATGCATATATGAAACCAACTGCATTATCCTCTATCTGCAAGCCCCTACAGAACTCCACTTAAGGGCCAGTTCTCCTCATAAATGACTTGGATGCAGGTCTTAAAGGCATACTAAGTAAGTCTGCCAATGATATGAAACTGAGAGGAGCTGTCAACTCCCCTGAGGGCAAGTGCCAGGTTCTGCACCGGGGATGGAGCAACCCTGGATGTACAAACAGATTGGGGAATGAGATCCTGGAAAACAGCAGCATGGAAAGGGACCTGGGGGTCCTGGTAGATGCAAGTTGAACATGAGTCACAGTACCCTGGCACTGCGAGCCAGTTGAGGGAGGTGATTTTCCCACTCCACTCTGCAGTGCTTTGATCTCACCTTGAATATTGTGTGCAATTTTGGGCACCATAACATAAGAAGGTTATGAAGCTATTAGAGAGCATCCAGAGGAGGGTTGCTGATCAAAGATTTCCTTAATTGCATGGGCTACAAATAAAATATGCTGCAACTTTCTCAATCTAGTGAAAAAGTACCATACACATCTGTACCTGAGTGTACAGATACATGGTGGGTCGTCCCCTGCCAGTATCCAAGCACTCACACAGGGTGAGGGGAGAAAACAGAAGAGCAAAACCAAGAAAATCTCTGCATCAAGATAAAGACAGGGGAACCACCCCCCTCCCCCCCAGACTAAAACAGCAAACAGCAAAGTCAAAGAAATTTCTCACCACTTCTCACAGGTAGAGTGATGCTCAGCCAGTTTCCAAACAAAGCCACCTCAGAAGCCAAAACCCTTCTTGTTTCTCTACCCCAGTTTTTATTGCTAAACATCATGTTTTATGGACTGTTATAGCTATCCCTTTGGCCAGCTCAGGTCAGCTGTCCAAGCTATGTTTCCTCCCAAAAAGAGAAAGCCTTGACACTGCTCAAACACTATTCAGCAACAGCCAAAACATTGGTGTGTGTTATCAAGGTGCTTTAGTCACAAATCCAAAACAAGGCATCACCCACACTGCTATGAAGGTAACACTATCACAGCCAGACCCAGTACAAGGTGGAAACTTTCAGCTGAAAATTGATTTGCCAAGTTCTCCTGAAAGGCAGACTAATTTTATTCACACATCTCAATTTAATTTAAAGCACCTAAGTAGAAAAATACCATTTTGAAAACATTAGCTGCCATTCCTTTTAATCTGGTATACTAAATTCATACAAGAATGAGATGGATTGGCAGTTTACTGCTGTGCTTTCTTCATTAAAAAAAAGACTTCTGAACCTTTCCTGTCAAAGCCATAAAGAGGTTTTCCCAAGAGAAGAGCACTAGCAGGGTGTAATATTGGCAAGGTGTTGAAGGTGGATCAGAAGGTATGATCTGAAAGCCCCTGCATCCAGGAACCACTTGTGCGGGTCTAAATTTATATGTAGGATTTCTCCTCTGACAAGCAGCTGGCAAACCTCATGATTTATGAGATACTGCCCAACATCACATAGAGAGCTTACTTATTGCAGGTGTCACGAGTCCAGCTCTTGCCAACAACATAAATTATGATAGCCTGACTGTTTTTTGGAATCACAACAGCTTTTGAGAAAACAGCTCCAAATACCACATTTCCCTATCTAGAGGAAAGAATATTTTTCATTACTCTACTTTTAAACTGGAAGTGGGAAATCCATAGTCCAGGAAAAGATGTGACTTTCAGAAACACTGCTCTTTGCCGGCAATGTTACTTTTTAAATAAATTTTTCCACCTTTCTTGCTAGACAGTTTAGGGGTGAGAGTAAATGTGTAGTCAAGAGTTGTTAAAAACCTTTGATAACAGAGAACTGATTAAATATTTAACAATGCTCTTAGTAATTTTTTCCTAAATTATCTAAGAATCAGAAATAGCATTAAAGCTGCTGAAATCTGCAGCAGCAGCCTTGTTCAAATTTACTTTTCATTGCAAACCATCAACAGTAGTTTCAAATCTATATTTGACCAAAAAATTTTGGGGCAATACGTGCCATCAACTGAAAAGTGAGATATATGTATGTCATTTAAACAAGAACAAAAAATTTCCAGTTCCCAGCAATTGAAAAGAACAGTTTATTTTCATCTTTTATCAATTTAAAAAAAGTATTTAGCCATATAAATGAAAGCTTACAGCTCTCCATCCTGTATAATTGTCTCCCTAAAACAATCATGAACATTTGTAAAGCATTTGTTAAGACACACACCACCAACAATTTAAAAGCCATATATCTGAACTGGTAGTTCTGCTGCTTTATTTTAACAAGAAAGGTATTAATTGGTTGGGATATGTCTCTGTGTAAAAATCTTTTATGTTCAGAGCACAAAGGCATTAGTGTGTTCCTCTACAATGGGCTTAACTATTCCTTGCAGGCAATGTGAGCCTTTATTTTCCTAGATAAAAGTGCAATTTGCTTAATTTACTAGATAAAAGTGTAATTTGCACCAATCTTTTAGTTGAAATGTTCTCTCTTTTACTCACTGGCAAACACACAACGGTACTCTGTAGCTCTATAGCTCATCTTGCTGGCATTGCTTTTGAAAAGACCTATCTTGAATGTCCTCAGAATGCTACTGGTTCTGCATTTACTCAGGTTGCCATGACAGACTTGTGTGGTGATATCTTTAGTGATCCAAGCAAAACTGAGTAAACTATCTTCTGAATAATAATGAAAAAATCTTCCAGTGCCATCCTAACAGGAATTTGTTTCTTTTAATATACATTTCTCACCAAGTATTCTGCTCCTTATCCTCTTCAAAAGAGATTTTTACTTCCACAACATGAAAAGCAGCTCTACCAAGATTCAGCTGTGAAATCTGTTTGTAATAAATTTCACTAGAAGTTCTTTCAGCACATTCAACATTGAGGATTTGAAGCTGAATATCTGCTGGTGCTTTCAAAGCATTTCAAGTTCCAACAGAAATCAGAAGAGGGAGCGGATTCTGGCTGACTCGATGCATTGTATCTTGTCTGATGCAGATGATGTCTTGAGAGCAGAATTATATTCTCAGTGGCATGAGCAGAACCATCACTGAAGTTACTATCAACTTTGGCTCTGCTGGGGCAATGCAAAGCTAAAGAGCTGATACAACCAGAGATTTCAAAATGGAAAATTTAAATGGCATTCAGTGGAGGAAATGAGGAGACAGCTTGTCTGCAAGCTGATTTCCAAAGTATTTCAGGTGATGAATCAATGCTTCAAGATGCAAAGTCAACAGACATGACCTAATCTAACTGTTTCCTTTATGAGTTTCAAAACAGATTCACTGGCTGTGAAGGAGCAGTTCCCAGAACAAGAGAA
The DNA here is from genome assembly GCA_013396995.1 of Dicaeum eximium. NCBI lineage: Eukaryota > Metazoa > Chordata > Aves > Passeriformes > Dicaeidae > Dicaeum > Dicaeum eximium. Next base: position 3,008,489 of record VWZP01009794.1, on the reverse strand, counting down.
TGTTTGATTAAATTTCCTGCTTTTCCAGGACTGTTTAGACAATTTCTTGCTGAACATGGAAGATGTGATAGGAGAAACAAAGGCAACATGCCACAATCACCTAAATGGTAGCAGCATTTCAGTTTTTGCTGCTCCTTGTATCCCACTCCACCTTAATCTAAATATGTACTCTTGGTTCTTGCTGGAAGGACTTCTGGAGACTTTCTCCCTTTAATTAGTTCCCATAGAGAAAATTCTTCCATGAAAATAAAATATAATGAAACACTAAGCAAGTCAGTGGGTGCTGCAATGTCATTATACGCACTGGCTTGGAAAATAATTTTTTATTAGTCCTTTTCTTTGTCTGAAAAACTTATCTGTTGCATTTGTGCTAAATATACCACTGGATGTCATTCAGAGCATGATCACAGATAAGACAGAAAAAATTACCTAGCAAACCTTTGGGACTTGATGACCAAAACTCTGACCACATCTGGATCACTGGAAGCTCTCACCAAACCAAAAGATTAATGATGAAAATATATGCTACAGAGGATCTCATGACTCACAAATACTAGGAAGATCCTGAACTCTGTATCATTTCCAGACACCTGATGATATATAAGGTTTGGAAATGTAAAATTTGGTTGGAAAAAACCCATCCAGTTGCACTTTTGTAGCAGCTTCATACACTCTCTACAAAAATCCCCATGAGATAGTACTCATAGGTCAAAACATATGACCACTAGCAAAGAAGCCCCCAGCATTGTTTGTGCCTCAAAGCCTCCAGCATTGTTCCTGTTCATCTTTCAGTCCCTACAGAAGTGCTACCTTTTGGCAATATGGAAGAAGCATACAGACACATTTCTAATCCTCTCTCTGATCTGCACTATCTATACCACATCTCTTGACCAGTCTAGTATACTGTGCTGAGGAAGCAGAGTCAACCACGTATTAGAGATGTCAGAATGATTGGATTTAAGGCTAAACCCAAGGGAAGAGACAGAAGCAGGGAAATTCTACAGCATTTCAGGTCAGTGCCCTAGCTTGTTTGGAAATACTCCACTGCATTCCACTTGAATGATTGGTTCTAAAGTGAGTTTGGAAAAAATAGTTATTGTTGTAGTCTGTAATAATTTTCTTTTAATATTGCATGATAACAGTAGCCTAAAGAGTGACAAAAAGGACTTAAAATTGGTAGATTGTTCTGAGTTTTTGTCCTCAGTTTGGAAAGTAAGAAATGCTGTTGGTTAGTAGTAGCTGAAGATTTTCTTAAAGTTTATAGAGAAAGTTCTGGGAGCAGAAAGGTCAGCAGCTTAATGAAGTCTTTCTGCAAGACAGTTATATTTTCCTGCTTCAGGTCTAGGAATCCTGTCTTCTTGGAATTATGTTCATTGACACTGCAAGAGCAGGTATAAGCCATAGACCAAACCTACCCTGATCTGATGGCACATGGTATGTTCAAGACAGAGAGACTCTTTCTCCAAAGAGCACATATGTTCTACGAACATGTATTATTTGAGTATCATAAACTTGTTTAGAATTTCCCTACAAAATCATTGTATACTAATGTTAGGATTTCCAAAAGATTTAAAATGGCAAAAACCTCTGTCACTGGCAGAAATTTGTGAGTGCATATTGGGAAGTGACTTAGTGACAGACATACTCTGGTTCACTTTGATCCTACCTCATCAAGGGATTTAATTTCTCAATACAAACTCATCATGTAGCTGGTGGTTACACCCCATGTGGGGGTCAACCCCATGTCATCTGGGGTTCCCAATGCAGCAGATCCATGCACTTTTATTTATCATTTGGTATATACTGCATTTAGCTAACCTGTCAGTCAGAAATAGGATAATCTATTCACTGGATTTTTGGCTTGTGAAGTTTTATTAATTTCATTGACAAAAGTAAACACTGACTTACCTGTGGACTAGAGTGACATTTTCTACCATCCATAAAACTCTCCTAAGGAAATTAGTAAGATTTCATGAGCAGGTCATGTTTGATGTTCCTCTTTCTTATAAATACAGCATCGATAGTCTATTTTTAATTAGTTCACTGCTTTCTTCATAGGAACTTTTCCTTAAATATAATTGTGGGGAAAATATATAAATTTTTCCTAGGCTGCTCTTCAGTCAGTGAAGACAAAACCCACAACGCTCAAGCACTGAGAACAATGGGACTACAAGGAAATAGTATAAATACAGCACAAAGAATCATTTATGTTGGAAAATACCTTAATGATCACCAAGTCCAACCTTTGACTGACCACCACCATGCTCATTAAACAGTACTAAGTGCCATGACCAGTCCTTTCTTGAACATCTCCAGTGATAGTGACTCCATCAACTTCCTGAGCAGCCTATTCCAATGCTTAACTATCCTTTCAACGAAGAAATTCTTCCTGATGTCCAACCTGAACTTCCTCTGGCTCAGCTTGAGGCCACTTCCTTCAATTCTGTCCCTGGTTGCCTAGGAGAAGAGACCAAACCTCACCTGGCTAAAACCTCTTCTCAGATAGATGGAGAGAGTGATAGGGTCTCCCCTGAGCCTCCTTTTCTCCAGGCTGAACAAGCCCAGTGTTCTCAGCTGCTCCTCACAGGACTTGTGCTCCAGATCCTTCCCCAGGTCCCTTGCCCTTCTCTGAACACACTCCAGCATCTCCATCTTCATTTCTTATAGTGAGGCGCCCAGAACCAGACACAGGATTTGAGCTGTGGCCTCAGCAGAGGCCAAATACAAGGGAACAATCCCTGCCCTGGTCCTGCTGGCCACACTATTGCTGATCCAGGCCAGGATGCCACTGGCCTTCTCAGCCACCTGGGCACACGCTGGTTCGTGTTGAGCTGCTGACAACCAACATCCCCAGGCAGGTCTCTTTTGAGCAGCTTTCCAGCCACTCTGCCCCCAGCCTGCAGGGCTGCATGGGGTCATTGTGACTCAAGTCCAGGACCCACCACTTCACCTTACTGAACCTCAGTCTAAACAGAAACATCTAAGAAAAAAAATTGAAGTCACACCTGTAAATATACAAAAATTTTCACATTCACTAATACCTGTAAGCCTAAGACTTAAAGACTGAAAAAAATGGTGTTTGAAAACTCACTGATATCATATTTCAGTGAAATATACTTTGATCCTTAAACCATAGCAATTCCAACCCATTTTCAGCTGAGACATAGGAGTGGCAAAGCAGCCATCTTTGTAAGTAAGACAGACACAAAGTGCTCATAAATTTAGGTAAAAATTTAGGCATCAAAAAGGGCTAAGAGCCCTTTGCAGAAACAATTATTAGAAAGATTATGACAAAATTGAAAAACAATAAAAACAGCAGTTAAGAAGTTAAACTTGCTTTAAAAGAAACAGATAATGTAAGAAGATCTATAAAAATAACTCCTATATTATCACAAATTCAAAAGTGAAAGACAATGTAAAAACCAAAGTGTGTTTGGGAACATGTTGATCTGTTTTTAGTTCAATGAGGATATAGCTAATACACTTCACTTTTATGTAATCTGAAAGTCTCTTTTTGTTTTACATTACTAACTGGGAACACACTTAAAAAGGTAGATGACCAATGTGAACTGCCAAATTAAGTGAATGCATAATTAATATAATGAGAATAATCCATTTTTATAATGAAAAAGGAATCTTTAAACAATTTAGGCTTATTAGAAACAATGTATTATTCAAAGGAAACTATTTTAAAAGGAAGTCTCAACAGCTATTAATAAAACAGAGTTAATTTGAACATTCTGTTGGGTTCTAGACTTCTCTATTCCAATTACGCCATTACAAATATAAGGGAGAAGGGATCTCTACACACATTTATTTTGAAATCTCACCCCTTCTTTGTCTCTCTTTTATTCCCCACTCCATTTTCATCACTTTGGAGAGAGGTCACTATATGCACTTTAAGAGGCATAGTGGCAAAACCTATTTTTAGCGGACAAGTAAAATGAACTCCGCTTCAGTGTTTTTTGGGGGGTTTGTTTGGTTTGGTGGGTTTTTTGGTTGGTTTTTTTTGGCGTTTTTTTTGTCTGTGGGGTTTTTTGTTTGTTTGTTTTGTTGTTTTTTTGGTGGGGTTTTTTAATGATTATTATTATTTTATTTTTGGTTTTAAGCAGCAAATTATAAATAAGACACTTCTGGAGATAAACTCTTTGCACAACAAATATCACTGTAGATATGTGGTGTTTTTCGTTTAAGGGAAAGGTAGTATAGAAAGCTTCAACAATTTCAATTACTCCTCAATTACACTGCATCCTACCTACTGAAGAATTTGGTTTTTTTAAAAAAGATGAGCACATAAGCATGTCACTATTTTAAATACATCTCATCCCTGTGCACTCACAAATTTTGTACATAATCATTCTTCAACTTCTCCTGAGATAGTCTCAGTGCAGACAAGAAATAGAGACCTTTACCTCCTTTGTCATATATCCAAATACTGTATCCAAAACTCCATAGTCTCTGAGCCTTAAGGGCACTTGTCTGACCTGACTGAGGACCCCTATGTTGGGCACACTGGTTGACAAATTTGATGTACCGACTCTTTAGATGTCATTATGTTCTTAAAATATTTAGAAGACAGTTCCTTTTAGCTTGTTTAGTTTACAGGTTTCGTTTACAGTTTCAGTTTATAGGTAGTTTATAACCAACCCCTCTGTGGTCTCTTGTACTGACATTTATATTCATCCCCTTCATTTCATCGAGGCAAGTAGCTCAGAAAGAATCAATATTCCATGGACACAGCCCATAGAGACCAATTCAATTATGTCATCAATCTGTTGATGACAGACATTACCAAGATCTTGCAGGATTCAAAGTGGCCTACATGACTTAAATGTTCAAAGTAGAGTGGGATGCATGACTGCCAATATCTTGAGTAGATGTGGGTGTAACAGTTTGAAGAAAACTCTCCCAGAGGAAAAAAATGGAAATTCAAAAATAAATAAATGTTAAGTTTGACCTCTTAGTCGAAAGTGTTCAATTTTAGGCAGTCTTTAGAAAATGTGTATTAAAAATATCCAATTAAAAGCTGCAAACCTTACAGAAGCATACAAACTTAGTTTCCAAAAAAAATTCCTCCAGTTTTTTAGTTTAAAAATGTGTATATTGTGCAAAAACAAAACAAAACAAAACATATTGGTGCTTCTTCACTCTTTCTCACTTTTTCTTCTTCCTGATTCATGAGAATTTTCTCTCTTCCATGTGTGAGGTGTTTCTGGTAGCACACTGCCTGCCTGAGGAGCTTGTACCAGATCATCCATCAACACTCATGTATTTGTAAGACAGTGTTTTAAGACAAGTTTCAGATGTTCAGACAACTGGCATATGAAAGGTAGAAATGAAAGAAGGGCAAAAGAAAGGTGGTCAGGTGAGCAGCAGCCTACACTTCCATCTGAGAGGGCACTGCCATCCTCTCCGGTCACTAGAGTAAAAGCCACTTCCTCCTATGTCCAACGCAGTGGCATCATGTCAGCAGTCTACAGGGATTTATATACATTCAGCTTTTCTACTATTTCTCCCTTCAGATATCTTCAAGCATAATGAGTCTGGGAAACACTGCTTAAAACCTAAATCCTCTTAAACTCAGAGTCAGCCAAGTACCTATAGAAAACTAATTATAATGCCAGTTTGAGTGGAGAAAAATGCTGTAGTGGTATCTTTCAAGGAGCAACCATGAAACTGTTCCACTCCCTTCAAATTTTCATGTGATTAAATAAGCTGCCTCCTGCATCAAGTCATACCTAAAAATAGCTTTGGCTTATGGCTTGAATTAAAATACATTATAATAAAATGGTAAGCCTCTTAAAAGATGCAGCATATTGACAGTTTTTCTCATAACTCCAAGAAAAGTCCAGAAGGTTAGAAGTCAAAAAAAACATCTGCACAACCTGGAAGCACAAATTTTAAGTGTATGCAATCCATGTGCACTTGGAAGAAAATCTTCAGTCCATTTATTCCTGCTACTCCGTCAACACCCTGTCATGTCCCAGCTGACCACTCTTTTCATTTGGCTGCTTTGTGAGGTATGTGTTTTTTTAGGACTGATGCCAACTACTTTATTCTCTCTTACAACATCTTCATGCTGAGAAAAAAAATGTAATTTCTAAGATTTACATGCAAAATACAGATGTATTTCCCCATAATTAAACTCTTGGCATATAGGATATAGAATGTACCTGTGAGAAGGTGCTGGAACAAATTAATGAGATGGAGAGGTAGAGCATGTAGTGTTCACTAGAGTCCAATGCATTATTTGGAATGCCCCTGGTAACACACATAGCCTTCATTAATTCAAGAAATAAGTGGAAGAGAGAAGAGAAATAAAGCTAGGAAGAAAAGAAAGGGAAAAGGGAAATGAAGAAAAAGAAAGGATAATTTAATTCAGATTTTATAAAGTCCTGTGCTCAAAGTGACAAGGATTTGAGATCAGCTGTACTACACAGCCACAAGAGCCAAGCAGACATAGACCATAACTTTCTCATAGCTACTTTGATATAAATGTAGAATAACCACTGAATCAGTGAGGCAATCAGAAGCTATATTATGAAAATATTTCACATGCATTCAGAAGAGCTCTCTGGGTATAATACTCCAAGACCTTGTGACTGTTAAAGAGAACCTTCTTGGGTCTATTGCCCTCCAGCATCCCATTTTACTATGCTGTTCCAAACACTGACTGAATTTTGCCCTTCACTCCTAACCTGCTGAGTGGAACTTCACTTATGGTGTAATTATTATCTCTGCACAATGATAGAACCCACTTTTTGAACCTGGGACACAATAAAGGAAAAGTTTTCCAATGTTTTTAGGGAATAACCTTAGAATTAAGATTAGGAAATCACACACCACATTAATATTGTAATCTGGTAATGAAGATGTCAATATATCAGACATGAATGATGATTTGAATTACCATGCTTTTATATAGGGTACTTGACAATGAGACTGAGGGAATATTGCAGGAAAGGACAAGCAAGTTGATGAGTAATGAGTAAAAAAGAAAAAAATTCTAGACCTGTAATAAAATACACTAAATCCTAACATCATTTGCTGAGATGGACTGTTGATACCAACCATTGAATTTGTATGCAAATATTTCCTAATAACTAAGAACAAATTTCTTAATAACAAAGGTTGGAAGGGGCTTGAGTAGGATTTCAATAAACCATCAGCTGTGACTTTTTCTCATTGTCTTGAGAAGTACATATTTACATCCAATTGAAATAATGGAGTTTATATGCACGGATACCCCTATCATCTTTACTTGCACAGGCATAAATAGAATGTTTATGAACTGCAGTGTTTCATAATGCAAAATAATGCAACACCGGGCCACATTAATTTAAATAAAATTACATGTTCTAAGTCCAAAGGTTGATTCTGGGGATCTAACATACAGAATTTCATACTGCATAGGACCAAACAGATACAACATGTGAGCAATTCAGAAAAGATATCATAGAGTAAAAACATGGTTATTATGTGAGATTGATTTTCTCTCTTTCCCACTCATTTTTATTTATTTTACTGGTTAGAATCAGAAGAGAAAATTAAAATAATATACAAAGATATATATAGTGTGCTTTGTGGTTCCCTACCTTCTTCCTAAACTAAGATGAAACTTATTGCTTTCTATGTTCCAACTGGCACAACATAACTTCCATTTTAAGATTTGTCCATTATCAGCTTTAAAATACAGTTAGTATTAGTCCATAAAGATAAATAATTTTGGTTCTCTGAGACTGAACACATCTGGAACTGTTTTTTGCACACCTAGCAAAAACAATCCAAAGTTTTGAAGATACCTTCAAATTAACTGTGTGCTTTATGCAACATGCACGGCTTAAAAGGAAAGACACAGCCAACTTGTCAAAACCTTTTGTAATACTTAGCCATTTCAAGCCAAGAAGGTGCTGGGAAGGAGGCAGATGTAAGGCCTGTAAGATATATGGAACTCAATATATGGAACTCATGCACACTGAAGTAGAACTTCTGGTTGCCCACCCACCAACAATCAGTGAAGTCAGGCCAACATGTTAACAATATTCCAGGCCATGAAACTTTGACATATGGCAATAGTCACCTTTGTTCTTTTCCAGAGAGGCAGCAATACTGAAATTCCTCTCATAGGAGGAAAGCTATGCAAATATGAAAATCTTCACCTCTCCCTCTACAATGATGGAAAAATTGTAATGAAGTAATATATAGTAGATTAGTTTCTTTCCTTTTAAAAAAGGTATTTTGCCAGTAGAAATTTTCAAATCTTTAATCACTTGGAGAGATTAACAGCAAGCCTGGAACAGTATTGAAATCCTATCTATCTGAAACATACCATAATGCATGTAGCAGTTTCCTTTGGTAGGATCCAGCTGAATAGCCTTCATGAAGTACTTCTCTGCCTCACTCTTGCGTCCCTAAAAAAAAAAAAAGAGGGGGGTGAAATTATTCTAACAGTGTGTCACCCTGAAGCAAACCTGTACCGTTAAAATTTCCAAATTCCAGGCACTGCAGAAAAACAACCACTATTATCACTAGACTTTAACCTAAATAAATACGAATGTTTAAGTGCTATAGTAAATTTTGTGGTCAGCTACTTTATGGTGCAGATCTCCAGACTGAGGAAAAAATGTTTCCAACATCATCAATGTCCAAGAAGTAAGGAAGTGGTAGAAACATTTTGCAAAAAGTATTGCAAAGGGCCTTGGGGTGAACATCAGCTCCATGCTACTTTTCTGGACAAGCACTACACTTACCCAAGCTAAAATCAGAAGGGAAACTAGGACAGAGCTTTAGTCATGCTCTTTAAAAAAAAAAAGTCGGTGGGGGGTGGGGGAGGGAAAGCATATTATGGTTCTATGAAATCATAGAATCCTAGAAGTTCTCATGTTGGAAGGGGCATAAGTATCATTCATTCCCATTCCCTGCTCCTCACATGACTAAAACCATGTGACCAAGTGTTTTCCAGATACTTCTTGAGCTCTGACAGGCCGGGTGTTGTAACCACTTCCCAGTGACCAGTCAGCTTCACAGCGAAAAACCTTTGCCTAATATCCATTCTGAATGTCCCCTGATGCAGCGCCATTTCTTTTCCTCATATCCTAAATAACACTATATACACAGCCAAAGGTAAAGTTACCACAAATGAAAGTACATAAATAGAAAATATTTTAGGGTTTAATGTGGAAAGTAAAAAATATCTATTTCTGATTTTAATGTGCGAGTCAGATTTTATCAGAAATCAATTCTGGCAACCATAAAACAGCTGTAATAGAAATGGTAATTTTTAAAGACAATGGTAAAAGGTATAACAATTGGTCAGGGAAAAAAGCCCCAAAATGAACCAAACCAAAGCCTAACAGAACTGATGGTGAAAAGAACAGACATTTTCTGAGACAGAGATTTCCTTATCATTGGAATCACCAAATCACTATAGCTTCATTATGGTACAGAAGTGCCAGAGCAGGTCCATTAGTGGTCATTATTCTTGAAAAAACAGTGATACTGGATTAGTCTAGTCTGATACTCAAACACAAATCACTATCACATATTCAGTAAGACACCTGTGACCTGTTTATTCCCTACCCCCATGAAATTAGCTGCTGTGGTTTGTGCTATAAAATAGGCAGCCTGCAGAATAAAGAGCAGTTACGCTCAACCCCTGTGGAAGAAAGGCATTGTGGTCTGCGCCTCTTGAGTTGCCTTGAGTGTGATTTCACAGATACAGCCATATAGGTTTTCTCAAGTTTTGTGGTCTGGAAAGAGACATGGCACACATCCTGCACTATCCCACAAGTTAACATAGGAATAAGAATGAGGTCTGTTCATGATTACAGCTGCTTTAGATTCTCACTATTTCCCTCAGGGATCTTAGAGACAATAAAATAGAGCGAAGGAAGTTGTGCAGCACACCAAGAACTACATGAAGACCAGGTTCCACCAAAACCAACACAGAGGTCACATTTCAAGAGATCATCCTGGCAGAGATACGAGCAGGCTTAACATTTACAGGATTCTAGTTTCATAGAATGCATGTGCACAAGGTTCCTATCAACCAAATGGTGCAACTACACAACAGAGTACATTATCTTACACTGCAGTGGCTCATCCTGCTTTATAGAAAAACCCAAACAACAAATAACAAAGAAAAAAACCCACAAACAAAAAGCCCAAAACAAAAAAACATATGACACATAACCCCAACTGATTTTTCCTCTTTTACTAGTGCAGTAAAGACATGTATATATATAAAACACAATTTTTTAAACAGCATGTAACTATAGTAAAGAACAAAAAATGAAGAAAAAAAGAATCATCAATTAAAACAATGGGCAGGGTGAGGTGATAATCGAATGCTCAGTTTTGCACATTTAAGTCTAAGGCTGGCAATTGTGGTCTGGCAGAAGTTACAATGGCTTATCTAAGTCTATCATTGAGGCTTCAAAATGAGAGGCACTAAGCATATGTATTATTAATACTGACAGAATGAACATCTACAGATTTTGCATAATTGCCTTTTTTAACAGACTAACATAATTACTTTTAGCCGGTTGCACTCTGTGTCTATTTCTAGAACATCAAAGCACAGTTCATCAAACACAGTCACAAAATTGTAGCTTCTACCTACAGAACTATGAGGCCACAAACATTTGTCAAACATGATTAATTTTTATTTACTGTAATCACCAAAAATACATGACTGCTCTACTCTTTTTGGCACTTTCCAAATGGCATACTGCAGTCAAGTTCAGGCTAGTCAGGAGACCTACAATACACAATGATGACAGGTGCCAGCACACATAACATCAAAAGAACCGTGGTATTTACAGGCTCAAATGGTCATTTCACAGATAAAGGGGAGAAAAGTCTATATCAACCAAGACAGAAAGTTATCTGATTAAAAACAACCAGCAAAAGCTCCATTTGTTCACATTGGCCATCAGCTTCATTTATCCACATTTGTCAAAAATTATTTTAAAAAATTAATAAAAGTGTTTTCTTGCAGACTTGCATCACACCAGCTAAAATGTTCTCTTTAATGCAGTCTACTGCTAAAATGTCAATACCTCAGCATAGATTTAATACACATTTTTATGTCAAAATATGTATAATACAACCACTTGACAAAATCAGGCTATTTCACAATTAAATCTTTGTATTTATCAACTTCTTTTCAATTATACAATATGCATCTTAACTACCCAACAGAATGCAGACACTGTAGTTTACTTGACATTAAAAAAAAAAAAAGAGTTAAAAAAAGTGCAGGTAAGTAATACAGGGATCTTATAACCTAAACACATTAATTGTCCTGGCTTTCAGAAATACCTCACTCTCCACAAATCATGCAGACTCTAAATCAGAATGGCTGGGTGCTTGTAGTTTTGGAGGACAAACTGTTAATTGTTTAAATATGATTTCAGGAGCTTGATTTCTAAGACCAGTTCTTTCCAGTTGGCTGCAAGAGGTTTTTTGTTTTGCTGGTTGCTTCTTCCCTAGAGACCAAAACAATGTATCTGTGCTTGCTAATATGGTCAGACATACAGCTTATCTGGGCTTTCATATAAATCAAATATAAATGACTGTTATGATCACCAGAACAAATGAAAGAAAGCCAGCTAAGGGCGGTTCATACATTAGTAGAAGACTGTGTTTATCCTAAAAATATTAAATAGCTGTGGACAAAACTAACATTTCAATATCCACCCCAATTTTTTTTTCCTTACTTTTCTTGTAAACTGTGCCAAATTCATGTTGAGGCAGCTGTTGTAGTTCAGGCTGCTGGAGGCCCAGGGACCCTGCAATGGTAGTAAAACTGGGAAAGACTAATACAGCTGAACAGCTCTGAATAACCCTCATGTGGAAACTATGATGACACAGTGGCAACCAGTAAGGTGGTTCAACAAATTAGGTGGTCTCTGCAATTTGAACCAATTTTATATGACATAAATAGTCATCATCCTTCAAAACTTAGGAGGGTTTCACCAGTAGGACACAGACTTCATTCTTAAATATAGTTTTACCAACTTTAACTGGTAATAATGTGATTGCATAAAGAACTTAATTTATGCCACAAATGCAGTTGACTGTCACTCTCCACATCAGTTTGTCCTTTTTTTTTTTTTTTTTTGGCAAGCATTCACATTTTTAATAAAACAGATTGAATTATGAAAAGATTTAATAATGGAAGTTTGATTAAAATGTTCACACTGAATAGAGAAAAACAAGTATTATGTTACATGTTTTTTTCTTCCTCTCTAGAACATTTTAAAGTCACAGACTATTCAGTGATAGTAAAGAAGTTTGAACTGAACCTGTGACTTCCTTTCCATGTTTTCTTAATTTATTGCAGACCTGCATATCCTGTTTCATAACCAGTTCCTTTTGCCTCACAAAAGCTGTGAGGTGATGAGTAAATAAGTAATAAAGTCTTCAAAAGCTTTTACTTAGCTGGACTAATGAAACAGGAACTATACAGTTAGATCTTACAATGATGTCATTGACATAGGCAAGCTCTCCACCCCAGGTCTAAATATTAGTAGTTCAAAAACAACTTTAATATCTAGTATTTAATAGATTAATGATTCTTCTTTTTTCCTTCATTTTGCTGTTATTTCTACAACTCTTCCCTCTCCACTCTGAATTACAATATAAATACCTTGCACCATAATTTGTATGTGAAATGCTAGACCAGCTGAAATATACAGGACTTGGATTATTAACATCAAAGGTCTAAATTTTATCTCAGTTTCTATACTTCCTGTGCATTAAGGAGACAAATCCTGCCTTTCCATATCATCTTTATCAAAATAAAATAATAACAACCAAACATAGCAGAGAAGCCATCACAGTGTATGGGAGCATGAACTGGATTACACTGGAGGAAATTACACTATAGATCTTTATCTACCAATTCAAGGTAATTCACCATATATTAAATTTTATAATTAATATGAAGCAACTTTCCAGTTATTGTCCAGTGTGACACATGCACGTAACTTTGTCACTGAGGTCATGACTAACATTCTCCTTCCCAGTCATTTCACTGGACCAGAGTCCCCACATGCACAATCCAGTACATTGCATACTGCTTGCATAACCCAGAACATAACCTAGTTGCTTTTGGAAATAAGCCTTGGTAGAATTAATAAAATTCAACCTCTTCTTTTAATTTAATCTTTTATTTGGACCTTAAGTGGTTCACTTCCATCTTAATATATAACATTAGTCCCCCTTCTTTCACAGGCAGACGTTTTGTTTTGTTGATCCATCTACTAGCTTCACTGAGATACTACTCAAGTCAGTGTGATTCTTCTGTGAGCCAAGGTTAATTGAGAGAATAGTAACATGAACTGTGTTCTTGAGCATACATCTGCAGTGATAATTAAAGGCATGATAACCAGAGAGCTGAGACTGAAGTAGTGCCCATTGACTTTGGCAGGAATCTACTGGAGCTTAAGCATTTTTGAATGTGACACCACTGCATATGAAGTGGCACATAGATCTAGAAATTTAAAGCACAGCTCAAAACTTTACTGGCTTGGGACATGATTGAGACACTATGATGGTCGTATTTTCTTCAAGTATTATGTATCAAATTAATCAAAAAAATATATTAAAGGTATTTGACATCCATTTTCTTGGTTTATGTGTCTCCTATTGCCAAAATCCTTCTTGTTCTATTAAAGTATTCAAAACAATATAGAAAAAAAAAGGTAGGCATATAACTTTTTCCCCTTGGAGGTTTTTTTTTTGGTTTTTCTGTTGTGGTGGGGTTTTTTGTTTGGTGGTTTTTTTAATGATTCATCTATTTTTAGCCTTTCTTTTGGGGTAACTTGAAGTCTAGAAAGAATTTACCTCATTACATCACTGTTGGAGCCAAGAAATATTGTGTGAAGTCTTAAGTAAACATTTAAAGAACGGATTTCATTCTATACCTTGTGATTTATTTGCTGTCTAGACACCTATTGAAATGTTCACTTCAGTCATTAAGCTTTGACCATTTTGTATCAGAAATATGTAATGAAAGGTGAAGTAAATTTCCAGGTTAGTCTCTTTCTTTTCTGTTCAGTCTAAAACCACATTTTATATTTTCTGATAAAGAAGTGTATTAATATCTACTCATATTTCACTGGTCAGTCAGTAGAATATAAATTCAGTATTTTCACATGCTGTTTTCACTGACTCCCATGAATTTCTTCTAAACTTGGCCTATTTTTCCATGATTACTGACAAAATTACTATGCACAGAGTAACTATGGCAGCTATATTCAACCATGTAATAAAAAGAAAAAAGATCTCTCTTTTGGTGGGTTAGAACTAGATGATTTTTAAGGTTGCTTCCAAACCCAAAGCAGTCTATGATTCTTTCATGAAAGCAGTTCATCCTGTGTCAGTGATATTCTCTGTAACAGCTTCAAATTTATGTTGAGTAAAGTGAGAAGTTTAGGGCTCCCTCTTTCCTGTCTACAGGAAGTTAGAAACACGATACCGAAGATGAGATCCCTAAAGGAGGTTAGTGAGGGGTTATGTGCCTAAATACCTGTTCCAGAGTCATTTATGAACTGGACAGATATGCTATATTTAAATGAAAATATTCTGTTTTACAATTAATTCTATTACAATTGGCATGCAGCCAAACTCATGTCCTAAGGGGACTGGAAAGTATATCTATGGATGCAATACTTCTGGCAGGCAGCCAGCCTCTGAAGAAATACAAGCTCAATAGATGTCAGCCATTGAAATTTCTCTAGTTCGGAAATCCTGTCATTCAGACTGAAGGTGTTAAAGCCCCAGATACATCAGATAACCAAACCTTTTAAAAGAGTGCTCACCCTACTTGATTTTCAGTAAACCTGATTTTCCCCACAGAAGAGGGAAACCCCTTCCTTCCAGCCCCTACAAGTGAATTGATTGTAAGCAGGAAACAAAAATGAAAACAACTCACATTTTGCAAACTCAGAACTAAATACAAACTGTGCATGTATCAATTTTAACCCTCAAGAGATTTCAAGTGTCAAGAAAGCTCATAGTGTCTATACCAGGCTCCAAAGACAAACTGAATGCGAGTCAGAAAAGCAGTAGTGGTTACTGCTTGGCTTGATTTCTTAGGCAAGGCATTCTCATGGATTCAATGTCATTTTTATATTGTCATGATGTGACTTTAACTGAAATATCCAATTTTCATTAAAAAAAAAAAAATCTTCCTAGAAGCAGTACTAACAGCCAAGGGATATAATTTCCCAAAATGAAATACCTAAGAGCTTTGCTGATCTAATTAAATGGATCAGTTCAGAAAATGCCTTTTCACTAATTAAAGATTTCTCTATGTGTAGGCATTTATTGACCCCCTAAGTATTATTGAAAATATTTTTGTTTGCTCTCAAAGGAGTTGATTACTAAAAGAAGAAACTGTTCAAGAAGATCATGACTAGATTTAACACAGAGCACTGCAATTGCTATGTCTTAAAGACAGTCATGATTCTTTTGACACCGTGACTGTTCTCCCTCATTCCTGCTTTCTTCCCATTTTTGTAAATCTAGAGAGACGGAAAAAAATGTAGCAATGGACAGGGAAATTAAAGATGACAATATGACAGATTTTTCCAACAGAAATGCAAATTTCTTTTCTGTGCTGAAACACCAACAGCAAGTAATTACAGAAATAGTAAATGTTGAATTAGTCTGTTCATCGTACACCACTCTCCTTTTCCCCTGCTGTCCCATTCTTTTCTGTTCTTCCTATCTTCCATTTATTTCTATGTTGTCATTTATTTATATTTATTTTGAGATGACAGTCAAGCACTACACTAATTACTGAATACAGTAGGGTATTTGATAGCAGCACTGAGTAATTTCAGAACTAACCAAAAATGGCAGGATACCTCACTGGCCTTCTGTTTGTCAGAAGCATAAGCAACAATCAACTGCAGGCAAAAATATGATCACTCACTGAGGAGCAATTATCTCAAAACTTAAGAAAAGCATAAAACTTCGGTAAGTTTCCGTAAGTTTACTTTTCTTAAGAAAAGTACAAAACTACAAAATGTTGGTACTTGAATGTCACAATCCTGTTACTTTTATATTAATCCAAAGCATTGCCTGTCTCTATAATCTCTAAGACTGCCTTTTCCCAATCCCTTTCTGAAGAAAACATTTAAAAATAAAATATTTTATATTATGGGGAATCTTCTAGGATAATTATTGCTGAATTTAATAGTTGGAGCTCCAGCACCGAAATTTTACAAGCTGAAGTAAATTTTTCTTACTGCACTTTGGGTGATTTTCCAAGCCAGTAAAACATAAGAGATTAACAGCACTGTGTGGAGCCATGTAAAATGCAAGAAAACACTGTGCAATTTTTTCCAGAGAAATATAGCAAAGCCTGTAATTCCTAGATGCAACACACTAAATGTTACAAAATGAGGCTGTCCCTAAGCAATTAGAGCCACTACTGCAAACTATGCAAGGTCATTTGTGGGCTCACAACTTAAAACAGATTAAACCAAACTTAAAAACATGTAATTGAATTAAATCTTCTCAGACTAGCCTGCTACTGTAACAACCAATCACTGACTGATGGCAGAGAGGCCAGACATTAGGAGGGAGGGTTTCTTAGTCTTCTTTTTAGGACTACTGAAATGAGAGGAATAAAAAAAAAAATTAAAAGCCTTAGTTGCAAATGATTTTTTTAGCAAGACAGCCAATGCCTTTTCTTGTAGAAGGCCTGCTCATATAATGGCAAACTAATTACAGTACATGTTCAAGGCATCACCTGGCACTGTCATTTTTGACAGACTCATTTTTATCCTAAAGCTGGGAGCCTTGCAATTTTAAAGCCTTTTTTAAAAATACGCTTTTCTTTGTAATGTAGAAATAAATTACCTAAGCAAGGGATGAGGCTCAGATGCTGCAGTACAAAGCTACCTGAAGATTGGCTACGTCAACTAACATGTCATATTGAAAAATAAATTCCTCAAGTAATTTAAGCAGCTTAACAAGTTAAGGGTATGAAAAGCACATAATGCTAAAGCACTACAGTTCTAAACAGCTACACGTCATTTCAAAAATATAAAAAAAGGAGAAGCCTAAGCCTCAGATAACTGGCCATTTTCCAATTATTCTAGTAACTAAGCTACTAATCGTGATTTTCAACCGCTAAATTATGCTGTCCTAACATATTTTCAAGAAAATTGTAGCTTTGTGAGCTGTAATTCTTAGATATAAACATATAACATTAACTAATATAGGAGCTAGGAAATTCTTGTGACTTACGATATTAGGTAACAAGACTGTAAATTCAGTAGCTATTCCTCTAGAGCTCTTAAGCTGGTCTGGTTTTTCCTGCATATACAGCAGCATGCCCAAGTCCATTTGGGCATTACTTGTATCTTTTCCAGCCTAAATGATTCTCTGATTCTGTGTGATGCTGCTTTCAGTAAGCATTAATACTGGCAACAGACTTGAGAAGGCAGAATAGCTGAGGTTAAAATTAAGCCACTTCATTGGAATTAAAGTAAGGAAGTAAAACATACTTGAATTTGTGAACTTTACAGGTCTGACTTTACTGCTAGGGGGTTTTATATTAGAATTGCCTTTGGCTGGAATTTAGGAACTTGTTTGGAAATTACCTCCTCTCCTCCCTTACACCCCCCATTTCACTGACAAAACATTTTTTATCTATATTAGCACCTACATCCACCCTTCACTTCATCAGCAATCTCACATTTCTCTCCTAGAACAGAGACACAGAGAAGTGTTATTAACAGTTTTGTCTCAGTACCTATATTCAGAAACAGGTTTGTAAAAGGCTCAAAGGTTTGATTCCAAGACAAGATGGCAAAGAAGCCTCTAACACATCTCTTCTCTAACACCTAAAAACTAACTAAAGTAGGCTTTTCTCTTTCCTAAAATTACAGGCTATGAGAAAAGTATCATTAATCCAGGTACCAAAATATAACAAAAGAATAAATCACAGTGGTAGCTCAAACTGGGATTGGGCTGAAGTAACTATGCCAAGGGAAGCAGCTCTAATCTGAATCCCACAGAAGTTTATGAAGACTTCTAGGAAGCATGTCAGTTACAGCAATTATATATTTGGGATGGGAACTAATACTAGGACAGTTCAGTATGCCAAAAACTAGACAAAATTCATTTTGTGAATCACTGAGCAGACAGTAACCTGCAAAAATGATTAAGTGACTAAAATGGAGACAAAACCCACATATTTTACTGCCAAATCTCATCATCCATTTTTGTGTTGAATATTTTTTCAGACTTGTAGCTCAAAGAGCTAACTGGAATTAATGCCAATTTTCAATAGATCAAAGATAAAGGAACTTTATTTTACATTAATGCAATAACCATCAGAAAAATATTGTGCCATCTGTACATACTTTGTCATCATAATGTTCCTTGCTGTATGTTTATGAAATCCTGAAAATCAACAGGACATCAGCACCATCTTTTCAGCTTATACTGCTGTCAATAGAATGGACATCAACCCTATCTGTACATATTGCCATGAATATGAGAAGCAACAGTAATAAAGAAAAAAATGTCAAGAGATAATAATAAACAAATGTGAGAATAGACTACAATTATGGCACAGAGCACATATAGGAAAGCAAGTGTGTGTTGAGAAAGGAAAGGTATTTTATTGCTGATCATAGTGCAGTATTCAGTGTTCAAAGCTGTATACAGTTCTTGCTGAGACATTCTTCCACAAACACAGCTCAGACACTCAAGGCACAATCCACCTCACACATATCTTCCATTTATATCCCCAGAGAAATGCAAACAGTTCAATTCTACTATAAGGACTCATGCAGATTTTTCATTGCTTCCTTCTAAAAGTTGGGATAATAACACTAAATTTTAATCCTATACCTGCACTTTCATAATGAGGGGACAGAATTTAAAAAAAAGAAATTAGTGGCTCACAATGTTTGTACACTTCTGGGATTTGGAGATTTTGTTGTTTTGAAGAAAACTGTGAGATCTTGTTTCCCATAATCACTGCAAGACTTTCCCTAACAGACCTCATAATTCACATACTCAGCAGTCGAAAAAATTAACCACAGGAGCTTTGGGGTAGGGGTGTGTGCACATAACTAACAAAAATTTGGATTTTATTAAGAAAACTCTTCACTTCCTGTCCTGGACAGGACAGGGTTATTTTTTGCAATAGCCAGGAGGGAGCATGGCCAGGACCCAGAGGTTTTTCTATACCACCTTCCCATCTAGGAAAGGGGGAAAGGGGTTGCTTCTGGATCAAGGAGCATGGTGGCATGGTTGGGTATTGCCAGGGGTTTCTGAGTTGTGAGCATTCCCATGTGAATCATTCGCCTCTCTCGTACATTTTCTTATTAATATTGTTGCTCTTACTATTTGTTTTCTTATTTTATTACTGTTTGCAACAAATTGTTCTTATTTCAGCCCATGATCTTTACCTTTTGTGCCTCCATTCCCCTCTCCAGCTTGCTGCAGCGGGAGGGAGAGGGAGTAGAGAGAGAGCAGCCTGTGGTTTGGAGTGTTACAGTGGGAAAACTAAATTGGGAAAAACTATTCATAAACCACCAGACTTCCCCACAGCAATTCCAATAAATTAGCACTTTTGTGTCAAAGATCTGCTAAGAAGAAGCCAATAACACTGACTTTCTGCTATTATTCTTAGGTGCAAGATACTAAGATATCTGCTAGAAAAACAAGGTAAGTAAGGAAATTTTCCTGTATAACCTATTTGTAGTTCTATTCTAGAAGAAGGTAAACAGTGGATGCATATATTTGTCAATATCCCAGCAATTTTAACAGTAACTGCAAATAGTTAAAAAAAAAAATAAAAGCCTTTTCAGGATGTGGAACTGACAGGCAGTGGGGATATGACACTACCACCTTGACTTCCATTAGAAGTTAAAACCTTCCCTTTCAGGCAGCTTTTAATGAAACTGTGCATTTAATATTTAATGGTAACACAGACCAATTTTTAAGTCTTTCAAACTACGTTGTCACCTCTTACTCATACAGAAAACTTATTGTTGCAATTCCTTCCCTTTTTCCAAATTCACATACTTTTAACAGTAATGCATCTCATGAAATTAATAATGAGTTGCTGTTTTCCACTGGATAAAAGATATTTTTTCGCTTGAAGACAGGACAGCACAATCAAGACCATAGAAAAAGCTTATCACCAGGTGAAAAGCTGAGGAACTTTCAGCTGAGGAATATTCAGACTGAGGCACAAGGACTCAAGAACCATACAGAGATGTATCAGCAGAGCACAGAAAGTACTGGGAATGAGAAATGAAAAACAAATGAAAGGCACTTTTAAAACAGAATTATTTGAATTAATAAAATAGAAATCCATTTTCATCTTCAAATGTGTGATCAAGGAGAGACTGGCACTTTGCTCTAACTATCATATGCGGTTAGTTTAGCTGGAGCTACAAGCATACCTGCAGTCAAGAGTTAAGTACATTTTACAGAAATAAAGAAGTTCAATTATTCTGATTTTTTAGAACTAGCTCTTAATAGTTGAGTAGTTCCTTTCACATGCTCAAAGAGATACTCCTAAAGAAGTATAAATTCAAAGCATGAGATGTTATTCACAAAGTATAGGTGACACCCAGCCATAGCCTGCTCCAACAACGCAGAGTCCAATCCTCTAATGCTGTCAACTCCTCTAATTAAACAAATAATTGAAATAGTTTGACATATAAGGCAATAAGCAATTTTCAGGCCAAAGCCTTCCCATCCCTTTACCTAACCTACTCAAAGGAACTGAAACCACCTCCCAGGGGGTGCTGCTAAACTCACCGTCAGAGCCAGCAGTTTTCCATAGGTGAGATGGGCTGGGATGTGGTCGCTCTTGGATCGCAGTGACTCCACATACCAGTGCTCTGCTTCGGGCAGCCGGCTCATTCTCATATAGGCTTCTCCTGCAGGGTCAAACAAATGCTAGTGAGAATGCCACAAATTTCTCAAGGCTTCCTTAATTTGTTTATCTCATAATTTTTTATGTTTTAAATGGGCAGAGATCTAGAAAAGGGTGATTTGAACATTTGCAACCACACCCACACACAAAAAGCCTTGGAGACACTTGAGTGAGGAGATTAAATTATGGCCTTAGGGCTGAAATAGCATAGCTGAGATGAAAACTATTGTTGGAATAGAATTGCCAGAGAGAGCACCACCTGCTAAGCTTTAGCCAAAAGTCTCAAAGTAACACATATTTTACCTTGTCTACTTTAGAAAAGCTACTTCCTTCCCATCGCTCTACATTGCAAAGCATGGAATAGTAGGGAGAACATAGAAAATGCTTGCATTTAATCAGTAACTCAAGAACTTAAATTTTGTTTCAATAACTAGGGAAGTTTAAGAAAACAGTCCTGAAAATATATTGAACAGAGGGGCAAGACATTAAAAAACCTAACCTCTGAATGTAGTTATATTAGGTCATCTGCCACAACTTGTTTAAATTAAAACATTAGCATTCATTATTTTAAAATTGCTAATCTTAAGAAGTCACATACAAAATTACTGAAACCTTTTAAAAGGATTTCAAAGTGAAATCCTTTACAATGAGAGGCTGAGGCATATATGAATGGGGTGTCAGAAAGCCTGTTTTATTTTTATATGTATATTATATATTAGTGTTAGATAATTGTAGTCATGAAGTTTCTGAGAAAGAGTTTAGCATACACAGCAAGAAAGTCTCTTTCTTCAAGAAGCAAATTTCTCAAAGGTTAGAAGCAATCAATATGAAACAAGTATGTAATGGTGAAGAATAGCAGGTTTCAGATTAACACTCTGCACTTACACAGCTCTTTCACGAGGACTCTGGATATAAATGTGCCCTTGCCTAGATCAATGACAGTGTGAAAATGCCAATTGAAGATTCAGGATTTCATCATTCCAGCAGCTGATCCATTTCTAATAAATTACTTCCAAAAATTATGAAGTCACAGGTTATCGAATGCTGCTGGAGGAGCAAGAGACTACAGCTGACCCAAGTAAAGACCAGCTAAGGCTGTCTCCAGATAAGTCACAGTCTCCAGTTCTGCATTACATGGAAATTAATAACTGTGAAGACACCAGGGACTACCAAAGAGAGAACCAAAGTTCTTTAATCAGGATTGACGCAAACTACTACAACCCCAAAATTTGAAGAAGAAGATTCTCAAAGAGGAAAAATAAATAACTCACAGCATGGGAGCTACTTTATCTCTTTATCTTGAATATTTACAGAGGCTATGGAAGATTTTCTTCATAAAAGAAAATTGGACAAGGCCAAGTCAGATATTTTTTTTCTGTTTGTCACCAGAGGAGAAGGATCCCAGGCAAAATGTGGCACATCAGTTTTGAGTTTCAGGAGTTAGGGTGTGGTGCATGCAAAATGACCGAACTTCAGACCACAGATAAAATGAGCATGATGTAGAGACAGAAATCATGCTAAGTCATGGCTAAGGGAAACCAACATGATTGTTAAGAACAAATAGACTTTTTTCAAATAAGCTTGCTATATTTTGAGGCTTGAATCCCTGTTTGGAAAAAAAGTCTACTTGTTCTAAATCAAAGATCTACATAGCATTTCATACTCATGCACTGGTCTGGATATCTGATTACACACACAGAAACACTTAAGTAATTCTGTTGCTGTTCAGGGCCAAAAAGACAGAACAATTCCCTCTAAAAAAGCCCAGGCTAAACTAAAAAAAAAAAAACCAAACATCCAAAAATCCAAATAGGTAAGAAACCCCAAAAGAATATAAACATCAATTGACTGATTGTAACATCACATGTGATTTTTTCACTATGTCAACACTCACAAATAAGTGAGTTATACATTATACTTTATCTGCACAAAACAAAGTCATTAAGTGTTGAAAGGACAGAAGAAGCCAGAAGTCAAGCTATATGCTCCCCTCAACTCCTCTCCCCAGCTGCATGCTTTAATGCATTGTGTTTAATTACTTGATTGCATACTATTTTTCCCACAGGCCCCTGCTTCATTAGCATACAGGAAATGAGGAATGCATATTGTCCTTTGCTTTTCTTCAAGTGGAAAATTCCACTCCAACCTGTTACAGCTTGGCAGATTGTCAACCAATTAACAACAAGATGCTTTAAGAGTAATGTAAGCAGCCCTAAGAGATGGAGCTATTATCTGTGGGTAGTAAAGCCTGAACTCACTGCCAAATATCAAATAGATCCAAGGTTCTCATCTATTTTGCATTACAGATTCTGATATAAGAAGAGATTTAAATCTTTGGAGTACTTGCAGATTCAATTTTTAATAGGTTTTAAGAGCTCAACTACTTCACATACTAAACTCCTAAAACTTTGAGGACATTTCTGAGCAGGGCACCTAGAAACAAAGCTACAGTATGTCAATCTAAATATCAAACTATAAAGAAAGAAACTGTATTCCCCTGAATTTCACAGATGAAAACTGGGAGGAGCTGTTGACTTCCTTGAAGGCAGGGAGGCTCTGCAGAGAGAGCTCAACAAACCAGGGAAATGGGCAATCACCAACCATATGAAGCTGACAAAGGGCACGTGCCAGATTCTTCACCTGGGATGAGGCAACCCTGGATGTACGGACAGATCAGGGAATGAAAGGCTGGAAAACAGCGCCGCATAAAGGGTCCTGATCGACAGAAAGCTGAATGTGAGTCAGCAGTGCCCTGGCAGCCAGGAGGACCAACCTGGGGTCTCCTAGGGGGCATCAGGCGCAGCATTCCCAGCCAGGCAAGGGAGGGGATTGTCCTGCTCTGCTCTGCACTGGGGTGGCCTCATCTCAAGTGCTGGGGGCAGTTTTTGGGGCCATGATATAAGAAAGATCTTAACTATTTGAAAGTGCCCAACAGAGGACAATGAGGATTGTGAATGGCCTTGAGGGGAAGCCATATGAGGAGCAGCTGAGGTCACCTGGGCTGCTCAGCCGGGAGGACACTGAGGGGAGACCTCAAGGCAGTCATGACTTCATTTGGAGGGCAAAAGGATGGGCAGGCACTGATCTCTTCTCTGTGGTGACCAGTGGTGACCAGTGACAGGACCTGAGGGAATGGCCCAAGTTGTGTCAGGGGCGGTTTAGGCTGGATATCAGGAAAAGACTCTTCACCCAGGGGGTGGCTGGGCACTGGAACAGGCTCCCCAAGGAAGTGGTCACAGCACCAACCAGACAGAGTTCCAGAAAAGTCTGAACAATACTCTCAGGCAGATGGTGTGACCTCTGGGGATAGTGCTGTGCAGGGCCAGGAGTTGGACTCAATGATCCTTGTGGGTGTCTTCCAACTCAGCTCATTGTGTGATTCTGTGACTCTTTGCAGGTAATTCTCTAAAGCTGAACATTTTTTTCTGAGGAACCTGTATCAAGAATTCCTGTATTATAAGCAATTAGAACATAGATTATGACAGAAGGAAGCACTGTTAGGAAATCTGTTATTAATTCCATCTTCTAAATGAAGAAAAACAAAGTTGAAAATTGACAACCGCTCCTACCACTGCCATACTCAAAACCCAGAATAGAATCAAGCAACAGGTAACTGAACCATTAATTCAATCAAGTGAATTTATGCATTAGACTGACACAATTTAATAATAGCTATGCCACCTTGAGATAATTTTCCATCAAAATGTCAGAGAAAACATGTATGAATTGATTCCTGTAATTCAGGAAGCATTTGTAGGTCTGAGATTAAAGCAAGAAAAATAATATTTGCCATTTACAGTCATACATTCTTATAAACTTGCAACACAAATGATTTAGGCATTAGAAAGATAACAAGAGTGTCCATTGGCAGAAAATATGCAAACCAACACATAAGCAGATTTCTACATTTACTTTAACAATTACTTTTTTTGCAAAATCTTTGAAATCTCACACTGAAAATCTGAAAGATCACACATGGACACTTTATTAATAAAACTTGTCAGATCTGCAAAGTTCAACAGAGGTAACAACAGCAGAGAAAGAAATTCATGGCAGTGGAAACCTTAATATATAAATGGTCAGTTATTTCCAGTCCCTAATCTGTATCAACACACAGACAAGTGCAGCATTGCCTGAACAATGAGGGGTGGTAATAAATTCAATAGACAATTGAAGAAAAATGAGACCAACCAGTATTTCAAAACTGTTTCCAGCTTCACAGGGGTTAGTTCAGTTAATATTTTCTGAGTATTATAAACCCATTTCCTGTCTTTTTCTAGTAAAAAAATCATATATTATTAAACTGTAATTCTCATTTGCTAATGTAGTGCAAGAAAAACACTAATATACAACTGAAACACCATTTAAAGAAGTGCATACTAAGTTCATTAACATTTCTATTAATACTTTCAAAGAAATCAGAAATGGGATACCTTTTTGCTAGATTTATACCACCAAAATTAAAATCCCTCTACTCAAGTGGATTTTATTTGCCACAAAGATAGACTACTTGCAAAACTACCATTCACCAACAGTATTGTCCAATATTTCCTCAGAATCTTTGGAAGTTAAGAATAATCCTTCAAAATAAAATTAAACAAAATCCCACAAAAATAATAAACTAGCCAAAAACTCCCCACGAAAATCATGCCAGCATACTAATAATAATAAAATATATTTGATTAACATAGCATTAACAATAATTAACATATAGTTAATAATAACTAAAACTCCACAAGAATCATAATAAACATTAAATATTTATGTTAAATAATAATGCTAATAAAAGATTAGCTTTCAGGCAGCCATTTTCCCTATAGGCTAATATTTTACTTGATAATTAAGTGGAATTTGTTTGTAAGAAGAATAGATTTTAAAAAAGGACACAAGATTTTCCAATACATACCACATATTGTTAAAAAGCAAAATTAGGTAGCATTTACATTAATGTATGTTACATGGTTCTAGCTTATCTTCTCATCTGTTGATTTCATGATTTTTCTGCTTCAGATGCAATTAGTCATACCAAGCAAAGGCCATATCCTGGTAGGGACCGTGCCAGACTTTCTAGTCAGAAAGTACAATAGAACTGTGGATGTAAAAGTACTGTACCTCCACAGGTGTAAGGTACCCCTACTTTCAGACTAAGGAGATATGGGACCAGCCTCCAGTGGTCCTCCTTTTAGGACCCCAGAAGAGATTGCTGAAAAGGCAACTGAAAAATTACCTCCATAAAGGAGACAATGTAGGGTCAATCTGCCTTGCAAAATCCTTATATATGCTCATTATCTGCCCCTCAAATTTCGGGGTGGTAAAACTGTAATAAAGAAAACATAAAATTTGACATGGACAAGACACCAGTTGTCAAAACACAAAGGAAGATGGAGATGCCCTTTGAAGATAAAAATCTCAAACACATACATTCCCTCAGGATGTAAACTTAATTTTTCCTTAATTTCTTTTATTTGGGCGTATAAACAATTAGATAATGATGGAGGGGTCTGTGCCCTTGTGTGTCACAATACCACAAGGAGTTTGTGCCTTTGATAATGCAACCATGCAGCTTTCTTGTGCAAATCAAGGCTGCAGATGTGCTTATCATAAATGCTTACCATAAATTCTCCCTAGAAATACAAGTTCCCTCTTTCTTCCCTTTGGTACCAGTGCATAAAATAACATAATAAATCTGGAAGCACGGTTTGATGTTATACTATACTGATGTATAAGATATACTCCAACAGATTAACAGTTTTGGTTATAAATATGCAGTGCATGCACATCTTCCCTGAAACAGATGAAGCATTTGAACATAGTGAGCATCAAATTCTGCACAGACCAAACATATTGTGGGTCAATTTTTTTTCCTTTTAAAGAATAATCTCCTTGAAGATTTCAAGGAATGTATCAGGGTTTTTGATGGATGGGAGTCAATCCACATTTACTTTGTCTGAACAAATTCTTATAGGGCTCAATTAGCTGAAGCAAAGCCTTATCTGATTTAATTAGACCACTAAGCTACTTTTGAAGAAAAATACCTAAAGTAGAAAACAGATACAAATTGAGAACAAAATAACATCAGTTGCAGCATGGAACAACATGGACATTGCACAGCTGTTTCCTGCTGTACAAAGGCTTCCAGTGAAAGAAGTACACTGACAAGAAATAGAGGCATTGAGAATATTTTTGGTCTGCAAATGTTATGAAATCCTTCCTGTTTAAAATAAAAATGCATATCATCTTCAGAATCAGCTTTTTCAGACTATTACCTAAGAAAACTCAAGCATTTCACATTAAAATATATATCAATAGTCCAAAGAGATAAAACTAAGAAAATCTGGGAACCTGGGGGGAAAAAAAGCCCGAAGATGCTCTCAAACATTGAATCAATTACCATCTCCAGCAATCCACTCCTGTAACCTTCGTACCCAGCTTGATTCCCTCAAAGCAAAGTCAAAAAAACAGGAGACACTGAAACAGATTGAAGATTCATACTTAGAATTATAGAATCACAGAATCGTTTAGGTTGAGAAAGACATCAATCATGGAAGTCCAACATTTGACTGAACATCATGTCAAATAGATCATTGCACCAAGTGTCACATCCAGTCACTTCTTGAACACTTCCAAGGATGGTGACTCCACCACTTCCCTGGGTAGCCCATGCCAATTCTTGACAACCTTTCCAGTAAATAAATTCTTCCTAATGTCTAGCCTCCCCTGGTACAGCCTGTTCTTGTTTCCTCTTGTGCTGCTGAAGAGACCAAGCCCCAGCTGGCTACTTGCAGGTAGCTGAAGTGAGCAATAAGGTCTCTCCTGATTCTTCTCCCAGCTAAATATGCCCAGCCCCCTGAGCCATTTCTTGTAGGACTTGTCCTCCAGACCCTTCATCAGCTCCATTGCCCTTCTCTGGGCATTCTCCAGCACCTCAATGTCCTCCTCGTAGTGATGGGGCCAGAACTGGACAGAGGATTCAAGGTGTGGCCTCACCAGTGCAGAGAATAGAAAAATCAATAACCTCCCTGGTCTGGCTGGCCACTCTATTTCTGATACAAGCCAGTATGCCTGGGCACACACTGGCTCATGTTCAGCTGTCGGTGACCAACAACCCCAGATCCTTTTTCTCAGGGCTGCTTTCCAGCCACTCTTCACCCCTGCCTGTAAGTTGCTGTGACCCAGAACAGGACCCAGCAATTCACCCTATTTAATCTCATACAATTGGCCTTGACCCATCATCAATCCAGCCTGTTCAGGTCCCTCTGCAGAGCCTTACTGCTCTGCAGCAGATCAATACTCCCAACCCAACTTAGTGTCATCTGTGAACTTACAGAGGGTGCACTCAATCCCTCCATTCAGATCACCAGTAAAGATATTAAACAGGAGCAGCCCTAATACTGAGCCCTGTGGAACACCACCAGGGACTGGCTGCCAGCTGCATGCAGCACTTCGCTACTTAGCTTTGGACACCAGATATCAACTACCACAGCCTGCAAAGCCTCAGAGGGCTAAAGTATCAGAATGAGGGTAGGAAGGGGGAGAGAAGAAAGCCCAGAATTTCATTCCCATCACCATTGGAGAGGACACCATTCTTCTTTCCATGGAACATGTAATAAAATGTACATATGGAAGAAAAAACACCCCCTTTTTCAATCCAAGCTGGTTTTAAAAGGAAAAAGAAGCCTTGTAATGTACACTTAGTAAGAAATTACTAGTAAAACTTCATGAGATGCATAGGAAGCACACTGATGACTAAAGCTTAGATAAGTGCAGGTACCATACTCTGCGTAAGTTATGACAGGGGGCTTGTATTTCACACCTTAATCATCTTTGGATATTATAGATTAAGTGTTGCACAGTAAAACTATACCAAAGGGTTTCCTGGAGTTCTAAACACTATTTCAAAATAATTCAATAAGCATGCATCTAATGGGAGCAAGGGGTAAATGGGATAGGAGCCTTAACAATATTAACAGGTCTGTAGAAACAGCCACATCCACCCAAAAGCATAATCAAGTAAAGTGATAGCTGTGTTATAATCATCAACACAGAAAGTCTCCCTGCATGCTAAGCCTTTGTACTTATGATACAAACCTCTGCACCAGATGTAAAATCTGGCTCCCCTTTTCTGGACTGTGTATTTGTGTATGATTTGTTTTCTGTCCATGTGCAATCCAGCAGATTCACAAGGAGAAATTTAAACTTTGTACATCATGAACTGTATTCACTCCTGAAATGTTAGCTTTTTTGTGACTTGCATTTCTCACAAAAAGTATTTGTAAGGCTCTGCCCGAAGTGCATTTGAAAATAGACATTCAAATGTTAGTTAGCAAGAAGAGATGAAGTGCTATCAAGATATTTGTCTTTATGACAGTATCTTGCCAATCTAAACCTGAACAATCTTTCTTGTTACTGTTTGGTATTAAAATAAAGCCTCCATGGTCCACTTCACACCACTTAACTGTCAGGAGTATGAATTACTGTAGCAGGTGGGCTAGTGTGGTTTTAAAAGCAATGTAATACAATCAACTGTACAGTATCAGATTTCAAGGAACGCAAAAGACATCTAGAGCAGAGGCTGATCCTTAAGCAGTCCTAATATTGGCATTAAAGTGTTCAAGATCCCACAGGGACTTTGACCTCAGGCTTTAATTGAAACTTTAAACAAAATATATTACCTATTTAATACAGCTGAGCTGGACTCTGGCCTTTGTAGTACAAGTTGCCATGCCAAGCAAATTAATCTGTGTAACCTTAGGATGTACTTTTTAATTTACATCAAAGCAATATGGTATACAGAAAATAAATACCAAGCCAACCTTACACAGCTTGTTGAATAATTATTTTGATTCTACTTTTAACTTTACTACTCAATTTCTGCTGTTTTGGGTTCTCCTAAGAAAAAAAAGAATGAAACCATTTTATTTCTTGGTACAATGCCAGAGAAACATATGGTTTCCTTAGCTGAGTTGTTGCACACCTGGCAAAATAAATCACAGCAACAGGAGACCAAAATCTTCCCTGCTACTTTTTCATATGCACAAACTTACAACATCTGATGCTGGTATTACAGCCCTGTCTTTTGTACCATGAAAAAAATGCAAAGTCAAATGTATTCCTGCTTCTTGAGTCCCAATACTTATTTTTTTCATTAAGAGGCAAGTTACAGAGTATTTTAAAGGATGAGAGTCTGTCAGGCAGACTGACACACCAGAGAAGTAAGTCACTGGGCCTATCAGAGCAAAAGGCCTATAGAAGCAAGCACAGGAAAAGAAGTGTAACACAAACAGGGAAAGCAGGTGGTGTAAAGGCTTAGCGCTGCTGGAGTGTTAATGCTACTGCACTCAGAGTACTGGAGTTCAAACCTGATTCAGTTTAAACCGTTCATCTCCTGTTTATTCTCTTTCAAGTAGGTCATGTACATCATACAGGAGAAAAAAAAAACTTAAAAAAAATCTTCAATTACATGAATGAGTAGTTGTTGAAAATTAGAGGAAGCACTGTTACCTTATATGACATGCCAATACGTAGCAATATGTGTGCCACTCTACCAAGCAAAGAGACAGCAAGAGACTGGAATGTAGTCATCACAATAACAACCATAGCAGATAATCCTCAAACTGTGACTAGCCTTGGATTTAATGATAAGCTGTGAAGACTTTTTCCACATTTAAGGAGATGGAGAAGACTAGTTCCTTCTGCTATTTCCCAAGCAGATGGGGAGAAGCTCCCCAGCTTCTCCTCCTTCCCCTCCAGCAATGAGCATACAAGGAATGGGGACAGCTCAGTCAGGTTTATGCAGTTGCAAGCGCACTAGACAGGACTGGCCTATTTCAGTTCCTCTAGTCTCCCTTTTAAAGGCAAGAAGTGGGCAGACACGTTTATGTAATGCTGTTTATCAAAGAAAGTGTTACAGAGAATATGTCTATAATTTTGTCTTGAACATCAAAACAGAAATAAACACTCCAGGCAGCCTTCTGATACTCAGTGACACCATATGAGCCACAAAGCGGATGCACTCCTGATAATGGATGTGGTTTCCTGGTTCTCCTGTCACACACAAAGCACAGAGATGACTGAAAAGGTATTTAGGATTTACCTCACCCAAATCAAGCCACTAAGTCTAAGTTAGTCATCTCAGCTCCTTTTAGAGGAGAAGTATGCTTGCAGGGATTATGTGTATATTCTGAAATACATGTCTAAATCTAAATGTTGTTTTTGTTTGTTTTGTTTTGGTTTTACTCCCCAGAGATACAGTTTTCTTTCCACACTATAAAGTAGCATAGCTACCTAGTTCTGTCTTGTCATCTCAGGTTGGAGAGACTAAATGCAGCCATGTAGGCTTATGCAGACACATCCAGGACAGCTTTGAAATCACTCTGAGTCCTGTTAATACAGCTGCACTGCATTCTATTCAAGTCACTACCCCACTTTGCGTAGCCTCTTGGATTGCCTTTGCAGTAACCTACAAGCACTTCAGCAAACAGTGTGAGGCCAGTTCTGTCTTCCCTGAAAAAGCTGCCATCACAACAGCATCCAAAATACAAATATAAGCTATGTTAACAGTAAGTTGAAATTCTCAGAGCTGCACAAGGAGCTAAGGTACACTCAGTTGACCATATCTTGTTGTGCCACCATGACATCCATGAAATGCTGGCAGCAGCTTAAAGGAAGCAGAAGCCAGAGTACAGGCTAGGCAGAGAAGGGAGGAAGTACAGCAGGAGCCAAGCCTGGGCAAAGGACTGAGCTAGTCTTTGTTTTTGTGAGTTAACAAATGCAACCCCAGGAACAGAGTGAATTTGGACATCATAGACTGTGCTTACAAAGGAACCTGAGAAAGGCCTCCTGAATCTAAAAAACCAACCAAAAGAAAAGGAAAAATCTGAAGAGACTTATAGGTCATAGCAGTTTTAAAGGTAGCATCTATTCATTAGAAAAGAAAAAGGGTAGCACAAGCCTGCTTTCCAATGGGACAAACATTACATGCTAGAAAGAGTTTTATGTTTTCCAATTTTATATTCTGAGGAACACTTCTATCAGAATTATGAAAAATGTATCTACTCTAAAGAGGGAAGTCAAACTTCAGAGAATCTGCTGAAGCACTGCAGTATTTCAGCACTCACTATAGGACACCAATAGTAAGCAGAGGTTTAATCAACAGAGGTGACTGTTGATACCACCACCAAATTAATCAGCAAATGCTGATAAATAAAATTGATAAAACAATAATTTCACTAAGACTGACAATGAACAAAAGTATATGTAATAATTTGTGCAATTTGTGGATTTTAGCCATTGGGATCAATGTGGTAGAGCTTAGTGTTCAGGGAGAAGTAACTCTCTATTGAACTGTATGAACTGCTAAGGAAGTATTTAGACTGACATTAGATACTGTGGCAAGAGAACTACTTAATCTGGCATTTACAGTTACATTTTTCAAACATATAGCATCAGTTACAGCTACAATTTTACTTTTTCCTGTGCCCTAGTACTTGTAATGTACTAATAAAAGATGCCTTTCCTGAATTAGTAATCAACAACTGTGCAAAAGCAATTGGTATCAACCAACACATTCCCTTGTATACAAGGCATTGGACAGGGGAAACCACACAAAACCCCATATGCTTCCTGTGAACCTAATTGTTTCCACAGATATTTTTAATTGCTCCAGTTTGAACTATTTTAAAGTAAAGGTTCTTGCATCCTTTTCTATCCCAAACAAGAGAGTACTGGGCCAAACACTGAGGGTGCTTAGCAGAAACACATGAGCTTTCAGAGATAATTCCACTTACAAGCATCTCTGATACAATAAGAAGCAGCCCTCTTGTTTTCAGATCTGAGTACTCTAAGGAATAATTCATATTATCTTCTTTCATCTGTTTAATGCATCCCATATAAAAATGCAATGAAGAATATGAGGAACTGAAGTTAAACAGAAAACACCTCACAGATAAATTGATGGTTTTTTGCAGTACTCAAAGGACTCTTAAAACTTTGAAGGACAGATAGGTGGTCATGGAAGAAAAATAAGAAGAATTCTCTCATTGCAGACATCTCAACTGAAATACATCAGCTGGAAATAAGTTTTTGGCACAACGTAAAAAAAAGTACAACCATCTCTATGGGTCTGTTTGAACACCTTGTCAGTTTACAAGGCATTTCAGTATCTAACACCCATACACATGTGGGCACATGGGGCCTCTAAAGTAGTGTATGAGAGATTCTGGAGACCCAAGAAAAACACTAATCCATGCATTCTAAATGTAAAACTGCTACATTGACACTCCTAAGGGCATCCAGCGTCTAATAGTCTCATCATTTATTGTATCTTATCCAGCATTGCAGTTGCTGGCATTTAAGCTCTGAACCTAGTTTGGCTTGTACTGAAGGTAATTATTTTTGGGTTTTATTAGCTCATTAATTTGAACACTAGTTGCCTGGATAAGGTCTTTTGTTTCACCCTGACTCCTCAAATATCATTCTGAAGCACTAACAATGCACTTACCCATCATGTTATATAGGCTCTGTGGTGCAAACTGCCTGGGCATTTTCTGTATTGCTTCTTTGTAAACCGTAAGGGCCTCCTGAAAAGAGAAACACAGGTGGGAAAACACTAACTTAAAAACCATCCTGTCACATATAAAGTGAAACCAAACTATCTTCCTTCCCCAGATGAAAGGTGCAGGGATAGAGAAAACACATTGGCATCAAAAATGCCACAGAAAGTACAAAATTCCTCCTTTTAAAAAGTTTTTTTACCTGAATTTTACCATATTCAAATAATATGGAGTATTATCAAACTGCAGACAAAGGACGTTCTGATGATTAACTACATTAAGTGACCTAAAATTAAAGAAATCATTCTTTACTGCCAAATAATAACAAAGCATAAACCTTACAACCTAAGTCTGCTCCACAGAAAGGATGAGATGCACTATGAAGTCAAGAAAGCCAAAACTGGAATCCCTTTGCAAATATGCTGTGCCTTGAATTACCTTTCATTCACCACTTTGCATGTTTGCTGGTCAGTCTGTTAGCTCTGCATCACAGTCACAACTTATGAAGGCTGCAATGACCACCAGGAAGAAATCTGAAGTTTTATATTCTTAAAATCTCTTGTATCTTGCAGGTATAGAACTCCAACTCTACACTCTATTGGCTGTGCAGACAACATGCTGCTGTTCTCTTCTCTGTATATATGCATTAGCTGTCTGTATTTTAACCAGTTAGTAAGTCCATCTGACAGAGCTAGATGCAGCAGACAGATGACAGGGAATCTGTCCAGCTTGTGCATGCCTGATCTTGAACAGCTGACATAACTGCCATGGTCAGGAACACTTTACATGGATCAAAACCACTCACAACTCCTGTTCTGAAGTATGCCTGACAATGCAAAGAGAGAATGAACTTCTTTCAAATACTGCTAAAGGTCAAACCTCAAGCGAATGTCCAGTTTCAGTTAAGTTCATCAGAGAAAATGGAGAGGAATCACAACAGTCACAGTTGCATATGTAAATGAGATGGCATGGCTTGGGTGCAGTTTATTGTTACATTAAAAATATCCAACCCACTCTAGCATTTAGGTCAAGTTATCTGAAAATGACACACAAGGGGATGCTTTTAATCACTGACGTTTCGAATTATTTCAACTGGATCTTATTTTTGGAGACTTAAATGCAAGCATAATTGTACTTTTCCAGCTAAAGATGGGACTGTGTTTTGAATTATAATGCCTCTACACTTTAGGTCGACTGTCCTTTAATCAGGTTTTATCCTTGCATACCAGCTATGGGTAAAAAGCCAAAACCAAGGAACTAACACATATCAGATGTGACCACTGTTAATGTTGACTCTGATGTGAGAACATCATGCTGCTAATTAACAGCATTACACCAGTGGCCACAGAGAAAAAATATTCTCTACAGAGAATCCTAATCTTGATTTGGTGAAATTCAATCAGTTCATGTATATGATATATTCTGAAAGTCTGGGTAGAAGCAGTATGTATTATTTGTATATGAAGGTTTTATAAATATATCATATACAAATCTGGAGTCTTACCTCATAATGTCCTTGTTCATGAAAAAGTTTTCCTAAGTTATAAAGACAGCTGGTAACAGAGCTTTTGTGAGCATGAGGATCTTTCAGATTTTCATCAGGAATCTCTGAACACTTCAAAAAAGTCCTCCTGGCTTCATCTGTCTTCCCTTGGTTCATCAGGATGATACCAGTATTTAAATAGGCAGCTGTGAAGAGGGAAAGATGTTATCTTTTAATGGAGTTCTGTTGTGCTATATCTACTGTTTCAACTCTAGGAAGTATCCAGTAGAGATCCCAGGGTTATCTAATTTGGTTTTTGAATAACACAGATCACTCATTGGTGTGAGTGTGAACATGTAATATATGTGAACGTATAAAAGGGAGAGGTTCAGAGACAAGGAGAGAAGAAGGTGACTATAAAAGACCGAGTAAGGAGGAAAGGAATCACTGGTTAGGTGGGGTGTTCCATTTAATTTCTCTTTCTAGGACTATATAAAGCATATAGCACCAGTGTTTGAAATGTTACAAAAAATATACATATACATAAAAAGATATATACATACGGAGAAGATTCATACTGAAGTTATAAAAGTCTCAGCCATCTTAAATAGCATCACTTAATTTTGGAATCTATTACTAGCAACACCCAAATGATTATTTTCCATTTTCCCCAGGCAAGAAAGAAAAAATGAAAGGACTTCAAAAATATTTGTATTATTCACTCACATAAATATCAGGGACTGGCTGCAAGAAACAGAAAACAGGAGCCTGAAAATTTGGGCAGTAGTATCTGTGGCTCAACACCCCAGATCAGAAACATTTTAAGTTTTTTAGTGCTGCTGAGTGTTAATATGTTATCTGCTTCTTACTTGTACCACATTAAATGTAGTTGTTTACTAATAAACGCTTGCTTTCAAGGGCACAATTTCACCTTTTTCTTTCTGACTTAAAAGCTTCTGAAAAAAAGAAAGCGTTATTAAAGAGTAGGAAAAATTTCTATGAAAACTATAGTTAACATTATACAAGCTTGTATAGGTAAAATACTTACAAGCTAGTGTGGGTCTGCTACCAATTGCCAGTTTATAGTAATGCAATGCCTCTGAAAACCTGCTGTTTTCCTGAAGCAGTAATCCTCTGCATAAGGGGAAAAAAAAGAAAAAAAAAGAAAAGAGAGAGTGAGGTGTGAGGTTACTACAAAGAGTAACTTGAAAACAAATACTGAAAACAAAACTTGGGTAACAAATAAAAATATGCTTACTGGTATTTCAGACATACAAGCCCCCACTAAGAGTTCAGTGCAAAAATTATTCCATGCATAAACATGAATTCATAGACATCAGGTGCACCTATATGGCTTTAACAAAGCAGATATTAAACAGAATAGTTTCGGCTTTCTTGGAAACCAGGAGATTCATTTACTCAATTGAGAAAATGTTAGCCTGCAACCTTTAAAGTGGATAGAATATGATGGAGGTATTTCTAAGTCATTAATGATTAGCCTGGCATCTTGTCTTGACCTGAAATAAGCAGGTCTTTTTCAAATACATGAAAAAGTTAAGCACCCAGCCCTTCATGTGTTATGTTAAGGAGTCTCTTTGTTGAGCAATTTCAGTAGATTATTCACTGTACAGCTAAGCACCTGCAACAGTTCTGTTTTTTCCTGTATTCTTTATACTCTGAACAAATTTACAAACTGAAGAAGTATTAAAAATTACAGCGAATATTTCCAGTTTCATAATAGATAGGCTTTAATTTAGCTTTTAAGACAAACATCCTTGTGAATTATGATTTATACCAGCCACCCACAAATTTCTGAGTAGTAGTCTGGACGTCATTGACATGAATGTACATTGTATGTTTAAATTAAGGCCCAACGCATCACAGTTTTCCAAAGTTTCAGAAGACTGAAAAAGAGCATATACAAATAGATAATAGTATGTAAATATACATATACCAATAGATCTGGACTAAAACCAGAATGATTTAAAAATCCTTAAAAATTACTCATTTCAGAGTGGAGACTCTCAGACCTCAGTATCCAGGGGTAAACATCTCTTGTCATAGAACTCAAAATATCCAGGAAAACACAGCTCTTCCTCTAATGTGTAATATTTATTTGTAATTTCCCTAACCTACAGCAATTTTCTTTTCTTCTTCTATGCTTTTATCTACTGATAACATTTTGAACTGCAAAGAGCTTGGAATTCTTTTGTGTCCAGTCTCAAATCAGAGATTTTATTACCCTCCAATACCTCAGGAAAACTTTTTGAATTAAACCAGTATATTTAAAGGGATGAAAAGAGAAAGGCAATTAGATTAATCAATTAGATTAAATAACATATTATTTGCTTCTTGTCACTTAAAATAATTTTTAATATTAACAGAACTTACATGTACTAGGTATTTGCAGTAAAGTAAGAAATGAGGAAATACATTCAGGATATTTTTTGGTATGGCACCAAGGTTTGTAACTACTGTCAAGTATCTTGCAAATGGCAAGAGGTATGATCATCAGGATAGAAATAACCTTTTCTGAATTTTCTGGAAGCTGAGTTTTGTTTACTCTAAAATTTTTTATACACTGTCCTTACTTCAAGGAAGAATAATTATGGTACTTTGATCCTGTTTGCTACTGACAGCAGGAGAAATTAACAGAAAAAAAGAGGTGCATGGTCTGACATTTAAGCTGCTTCTTAATTTTTTAAAAAGCAAAAACATTCTCACACACAATTTTGAAACTATTTATCTAAGAAATTCCATTCTTATTTTAGTTCTGGAATAAATAATATAACATACTGAGAGAAGTATTACAGTGATTGGTCAGTCTCACCAGAACAAATTACTTCGGTAAGTGTACAACATTTGTGGATTTTTGATTAAAAGAACTTTTATTTGCAATTATTATAAATTAATCTTTTGCATTCACTAAATGCTCTAATACTGACACTTTTGATTTATTACTTAAGACCTTGAGGTGGGTTTTTTAAACTTCTCTTCCAAAAGACGTTTTTCTTTAAAAAGCTGTTCCATTAACTGTCTGTCAGCGTGTCTCTCTCTCTCTCTTTCTCATATATACAACCCAAGCAGCTCAGATGAAGGACTGAGTGCTGAATTCCACCTAATAATTAGCGTTTTATTTCTATTTGTTATGAATCTGGGAGAAGAGAAGAAGAATATAATCTTACCAAGGCATGAAACTGCCTCTTCTCTTGTGAAATTGGTCCTGACTGATCACTAGTTTTCACTGTAGCTTCTGGCAGTACAAACATTACTAGATACATAAGTGTCTAGTTCTAATTTGAGATTAAACTAAGTCAGGAAAAAAGCTGACTTCTCTACCTCTCTTCTATACCCTTGGCTGTACAAGGAAGCATCCACCATCCACTATAGCCAACATCAGACCTGTTCTTGACATGCCTTTCACCTGGTTGCTTGAATGCAAAATGATAACTGCGCTTTGGAGATTTTTGGCAACGGGGAGAAGGAGCAGAAAGACCACAAAGGCATCAATACAGTGAGAAGCATTGGACATAAGCCAGAGGTGGAGCAGAGCAACTGACACATGTTGAGTATGTACCTAACTTTTATGGTTATGAAGACATAAAGCCTTCCTTTTTCCTTACTCAAGGATGAACAAAGGAAAGAACATCCTTGAAGTAAGGATGTTTGATACAAAAAAGTAAGTTCAAATGATAAACTTGGATGAAGACCTTAAAGTCTTTCTGGCATTTTTAACTTTCTACAGTTACTAAAAATGTCAAACTAACTAAATAAAAAAGCTTAACCAACAAAATGCCCCCACAAAAAACCAAAATGCAGGAACAGTTGCTTCAATTTGATACTTCCAAAACTTGTAATTCTCTCCAGCTCACTTCCCAGTTGTAAAGCAGACAAATGAAAATGTTAAATGAAATATGCAACTTCTGTGCAAAGACAGTTTATGACATAACTGGCAAAATGTGGCTTCTATAGTTTAGTAAGACAAGTATAGTGAAAGAATAAATGAACATGAGGAAGATCTTCACTGTGCGGGTGACCACACACTGGAACAGATTGTCCAGAGAGGTTGTGGAGTCTCCCTCATTGGAGGTATTTAGAAATCATATTGTCACAACCCTGTGCCATGTGCTCTGGAATGAGCCTGCTTGAGCAGGGAGGTTGGGCCAATGACCCACTGTAGTCCCTTCCAATATTACACATTCTTTGATTCTGCAAAATACATAAAGATAAAAGTATTTGGAAAAGAAAAAGCTACTTAAACAACAGGACACACAGTTACAAACTGTCCATTAATTAATTTAGGATTAATTAGGAGACAAGTTCTAATTATCATAAGTAGCAAGATTTTGGAACCTTACAATAGGATATTTTTTTGCCTGCATTACTTCTAGCTACTTTTACATGGAGTGTTAATAATTTATGAATGGGAGGATATGTTCTCTTCTCACTACTGCTTGCAGGAGTAGCTGACTTCTCCAAGTGACTTAGGAAGCGGCCCAGAATCCTGTTTTTTAAACAGGAATAAAAATGAAAAGAAAAGAATGAGAAGCAAGTTCTGAGTATCTGGAAATTATGCACATAATTTCTGTAGACAGAACTGCTCATTTAGTTCATGCAGGAAAACACTTCTCCCAAAATGAGTTGTTTGCAACCTTCCTGAATTCTTTAAGCTGCCAACTTTTACCTATCTTGCCTCACCAACAATGAAAAATCTTTCTGTCTTCCTCCTCTGCTTTGGTTTTGACTGAAAGTCACTAAATATTAAAGGCACAATAATGTTTTCAGAGACCAGAAGGCAGTCACAGAATATAAATAAGTAGTAGATGGCTTATGGTCTTTCTCAGGTTTCATAATACTTTGTTCCAGTTGTAGTCCTATTCTAGTCAGCTAGCCTGCTTACAAAACAAACTCCTCAGTGACTAAAACTGGCCTAAACTGGCCAAGTACAATACAGAGGAACTGCAACTGTCAAAGTAAACATGTGTGTTAGTGAAATATTTATAACATTTTCAACCCAGGTACAACATAGAAACAGTTTAATCAATTGTGTTTACTGGTTTATAACAACTAATACAGGGCCTGTTAGCTATTACTTTGCCATGACTGCAGTTCTTCCGTGCCTCAAGCTACATTCATCTCATTGATTTCAGGTGGGATTATCTAACAAGGACTGCACTTGCAGACAAAGAAAGGCATGGAAGAAAATCCTCTTTTATTCCCCACACAGATGTGTCTCCAGCACAGAGCAAGAGTGGATCTGCTTTGCCTAAGGCAACTCTTTCACTGTCATTTGCAAGACTAGTGGGAAGAAAGGTGTGTATGGATGCTACCACAAAGCATACTTTTTTAAGCAATAAGAACCCAAACATCCAGAGAATAACCATTTCCTTTGCAGAACCCACTAAGTAATCTATCACTTCAGTAGTAAAAAAAACCCCAAAAAAACAATCACCCCCAAAACAATCTCTAGTCTTTCAGACAGCACAGTAAAACTGTTATGTTTTCCCAGATCTGGGGAAGAGCTTCCCAAATGCAAGCAAATTGCTTAGCAAATATAGTCCCATTTTTTTTTCTGTTACTGGTACAGTTTGGTTGGGAATACTACCCTTTCAGGACCACATCAACTTGCACAGCCCCTATTTCCTTGACAGAGGGAGGGACACTGTGAGGATGAGGAATAGCACTGCTCCTGTCTTTCTCACTCCTCTGGACAATGGGCAGTGCTGGGCTGTGCCTGCAGTCCTCAAAGCAGATGCCTATTCCCTCTCATGTGCCCCAGCAGTCAATATAGATAGACAGCTGGACAGAACTTCCTACAAGAGGGGTCTGTTTTGAAACTGAATGGCAGATGCAAACCATTATTTTCCTAATTTTATAAAATGGTGGAAGTTCATGTAAGGACTATAAATGCCCACAATTTCAAATATTGTGACATGTAATTGAATTTGTAGGTCACAATGTCTTTCACCTCTCAACATGACTTTGAAAATTATCTGTACTATATGCCCTACAAAGTGCCCCAGAGCAGAGTTTTGCACTGCAGGAAACCACCAATCACCTAAGTGACCTTTGGTGCTACCTCAAGAGCCAGTCTGACAACACAGCAAGATTTTATCAAGACATCTTTGGTTACAGCAAGGCACAAATTTTAGCAGCTGTCTTTGGCAGAGGAAGAACTAGCTGGCAAAGCAGAGATTAATTCCAAACAGGTTTGCAACAAGTTTGCATTCATAGCTGAGAAAAACAATAATCGAGTACTTAGACACCAGATGACACATCCCCTTTGCTTTTTAACTCAACATCCTGAATGATAAAAACTCTGGGGTATCAAGGAAGAGGAACCATAACCTTGACCTGTTTCCTACTAGGTGGTTGCTGCAGGAACTTTGTCTGGGCGAAGTTCAACCACAGTTCAGCACAGGTTTGTAGGTCAGCCTGCTTTTAGAGTTTTTTTGTCTCTGATAAGTAATTTTTTATCCCAGCACCCTTAAAAGGCAGGGGAACACATTTTCCAACTCACAAAGCCTAACAACTTCCTAAGACAAGGAAGCATTTTGCTTATATTGATTTTTACCTAAGGATGTAGAGTTAAACTTTGCTTGTAAACCACTGCAATCCTAGACTTTCTAGGATAGGTAGGCACTGTATACTCCAAAATTACATTTCAAATAATCAGTATAATTTTAAAGGAATATTCAGTATCTATGTCAGATTGAGAACATCTTTATAACCACATAAGAAACTCAAGATAACATACATTACTAATATGGATACCAAAAGAATACTCGAAGCCCAGCCAGGCCGAAACACAAGCGAAATAATATATGCTAAATTGTCTTTTAACTGATAAACAATTTTACTTTAGACACTAATTATAAGTAATTTGAAACAATACCAAAAAAAAAAAAACCACACAAGCTTTAGGTAACAATCATCATAAGATAACAAAGACTGAAAAGCCAAAGCAAACTAAAATTGTTTTTAATCTACTGAACATTGCCTTGTTTGAAAGAATAAACTATCATTTCTCTACAGCTCTGTCCTTGGTACTTCACAGTATTAAAACATATGGTTTTCTCAGTTAAAAAACAGCAGAGAAAGATAGGTCATTTTATGCTGATTTACTACCCTATGAAATTTTGTTGAAATCAGCAGAGCTACATAGCTTTGAGAACACAAATATAACATGTTCACAATCAGGCAAACTTTCAAATGTAGATTATGTAGTTATGTATTAATGCATTTTAAAATTTTTTAAATGGCAAAAGCAGCTGTAAGAGCCATAAGATACAAGTCAAAAACCAAAAATACAGTACTGAATTCATCTATCCATTCATCTAGTCTGTTAAATTCTTTGGATGTTAATGTATTAGTAGTCAACTTCTAAGCTAAC
This sequence comes from Dicaeum eximium, assembly GCA_013396995.1. Classification (NCBI taxonomy): domain Eukaryota; kingdom Metazoa; phylum Chordata; class Aves; order Passeriformes; family Dicaeidae; genus Dicaeum; species Dicaeum eximium. The sequence goes on along the minus strand of VWZP01009794.1, from coordinate 2,966,136 downwards.
CTCACATTTCAATTTATTGAAAAAGAAGGAAAGAGATCAACCTCTTCTGTTTATGTCGTTTCTCTCTTTGATTGTTATCCATTAAAACTGTGAGTTAAACCTTAATAATTTGTTCTTCAGCAGAGAGCACTTGGATTTGTTACTGCTATGAGTGAACACTGAGCTGCACATGCCAATTAATTTGCATCAAATACTGAGGCATAGGTGCCTAGAAACAATAATGAACATGTGAAACACATACAGTGCTTACAAATAACTGTAAAGATACTTTTTTCCTGGAGTTCCATGGAGTGATTGTTTTAGTTTCAAAGGAACATACTGAAAACCAGAAACAGCAAAACTGACTGGCCTCTTGTAAGCACAAAGAAGACACATTTTCCATTACAGAGGATTTTTGTAAAAGGCTCCCACAGAACTACATGCCAAGGATGGGTTTAACTTGCAAAGGAGCTCTTGAGGGTTTGTGCTCAGAAGAATTGATTCATTTGTGTAATATCAAAGGACACTTCATTTACCATCTATTTTCCATGCTGGATATTGAAGCATCCAACACTGACAAAGCCTACAAAAAGAAAAAAAATGATGCAAGCTTTTTCAACTACTGTTGAATAACTGAAGGTTTTGTAAGCTTGTTTTAAAAATAAGGGATTCTACTGTATTCAATGTAGTAGTAGAAAGGCTAAGAATTAAACTTCACTTCTTATGCCCTATATATGCCAACCAGTATTTTAGTTAAAATTTTTCCACAAAAATTCAGTAGAATTTTAAAAAGATTTTTTTCAACAGAGATGAAGGTTTATAGACATGTATTTTGTGTATCAATTGAAAACTGGAAGACTAGCAGCTTATCCTGAGAACAGTGAAAAGACTGAAGTCTGATTTCTTTTATGTCCCTGTCTTTATCATCCAGCCCCCTTTCCTCTTCTTACCCTGGTATTAACTTCAGCTTCTCTAAACAATACAGTAAGAGACAAAAGTACTGTACAGGCATACAAAAAATTGAATAGTTATCATTTTCACCTTCAAAACGAATAGCATATAGGAAATATACATGTATCAATCTTGTCACTTCATTCCCTACAATCTTCTGCTCGGTTCAGAAGTTATTTTTTAAATGTGAGCAGAAGATTCCTATTAAAAATATGTTTTTCATACTCCTCATTGCCTCTCAGAGAGGGAAATTCTGTGCATACATGTATTTGTGTAACTAAATGCATAGTAAAAATACACATATTATGAAATATGGATTTCATTTTGGAAAAGAAGTTCTATTATTAAATTATTTTGAGTTTCATTAATTTAATTATTTTAATTAATAAGGCAAATCAATGAAATGGTCAGCTTCTTCCTTTTTAACAATGAAAAAATTAGTAAATTATGGTAAACTTCATTTTAACATGTTATAAGCAGTCATTTTAAATTGGACTTACTGGCAGAACATTATTTTTTGGTTGACTGATTGATTTGAAGAGGCTTAATATTTGAACACAGTTTTTGCACATTTTGTTTATCTTACAGACACACTTTTCTGCTGCACGCAGGATATTATTTTCAAACAGCTACCTATGGAATTGCAGTCACCTGGATGCTGTCCTCCACACACAGCACGAAACAAGAGCATATGGCTGGTGGAAGTGTCCTGTTGGAGTCCAGGGCACAGAGAATACTTCTCTGCCTGTCTCGAGAAGCCCTGACTCTCAAAGGAACACTGCATTTAACTTACGTCCCTGGATAAAGTTACCAAGGCTTTGGGATGAGTTAGAATCTACAAGTGTGTGAACTAGATACCACATACCACTGCACTACACTGTACTACCACCGTATGTAGTAATGTAGCTTATCACAGGGTGAGAAATTTAGGGTTGTAGAATTTTAGTATGAGAGTGAATAGAAGGCAAGATGGAGGATTTTTGGCATTGTCTTATGTCCTTCTTCTTCTTCTTCTACTCCATCTTCTGTAGTGTTGGTGGCACAGAGTTATTGGTTAGAGAAAGCCATAGCGTAGGTGTTACGTGAATAGATTAATAAGAGTTATTGGTAGAAAAGTAGAAACAAAGTACGTTTTAGAAGTTAATTGGGTAAAATAGCTTTAAAAGACCTTGAGTCTATGAGTCTGGGCTCCATTTTGTGCCTTGCTTTCTGGTGCGCTAAGTCTGATGCACTAGACTGCTGATAAAAATAAACAATAGACCAAAGACCGAGAAACCAAGAGTCTCTTCCGTTTTTCATCCCTGGCACAGAACTCACAAGGTGAACTCCCCTCACAGGGCCCACGATGGGGGTTCCACACTTTTGTTGGTTCCACCAGAAACGCGACAGTGACCAGCTTGTCGTGCAGCGGAGCCCCGCTCCGAGGGCTTGTGCTGGCTGGGTACAGCAGGAGGGGGGAAGGGCAAGGGCCAGCAGGACAAGCAGCGCTGAGCGGGGCACGATGCCCAGCTGGGACAGCCAGGGAATCAGTCCCTCCCTATGGGACACACCGCATCAGCCCACCTCAGCGTGGAGCTTGGCACGATGCTCGCTTCCGTCTTCATGATTTGGTACACTAATGAGATGGGAAATCTGTTCCCCCGATGAATAATTATTTTGATGCTCATGTTATTTATCCTCTTACTCACAACAGGGTTCAAGTAATTAAACTTTATTTAACCTATGATGCTCTGAAGTCAGTCACAGGAGAAAAGCAATTTGTTGTTCCAATATTTCAGACCTCTGGAGCTAACAGAAGGGTATTGCTCTATGCTTGGAAATGCTTACACCCACTCTGCCCACCAAGTGTTATTCAGACTTAAAAAAGAAGTCTAAATAACACCTCACAATTTAATTGAGTCTCAAACAGATGGAGGGCTACAGCTCACAATTCATCTATTGGTACTTTGTTTAGTGTAGGGGTTTTTTCCTTCTTTTGAAGCAGATTTGTAAGTTTACCTTGTCTATACCTATTACATGAATATACGATAATGTTGACCAAGAAAAAATCCTGTCCACCCTGCCCACCCCACAGTTTAAGGAGCACAATTAATGAAATGACTATTACAAAGAAACAGAAAGCATCGTCTCCATTTCCAGCAAGTAAATCAGTAGGTCTATTCACAACAGGTTTCAAAGACAATTCAACCCCAGGAAAGCCACACATACTTACAAATTATAAAGCATATCAGCCATGTTGCTGCGGTAGTACAAGGCATTTCTATAGGCGCTTTCAGCTTCAGAAATCTTGCTCTGGCTCTTGAGAACATTTCCAAGGTTACCCCATGCTGTAAAGAGGAGAAAACAGTATTCATAAAGAGCTACAATCCAATTACACATGACAGAGTATGCAAGTATCAGGAAGTTTCTTAGGGAGACAAATCCCACAAAGGAACTATTTTATGGAACAGGAGGGGAGGTTGGTTATTTTTTTCCCCTAGCCCTCTGGTTCTCCGCATCTTACTGTGAGACTCACATTTCACAGAAGTGATTTACAGGCACTCTGCATGCATATAGCTTTCAGCTGGGAAGGGAAGTTTTTTACAAAAATATGTCTCTAGAAATTACTGTAACAAAGGAAAATGACCATTTTATTTCATACCACCTATAAATAAAAATCTTCAGGGTCAAATGTGGAACTGAGGCATCTTTCTAGTTTTAACTTTTTTTTTTAAGCCTATTGACTCTAAACAGCAAGAAATTTTTTCAGAGAAGACATGGTCCTCACTTAAGTATTATAATTTGACATATGACAGAGGAATTGAAAGAACAGTTAGGTAAGTAACTAGGATTAAAAATATGCCATATGGATATAAACATACTACACAGATCACTAAAATGCATTTTTTTCTACTAGAAAAACATTTGTTCCCTTTCCATACAATTTACTATGTTACACAGTGTGCTTTTATAGACCTTGTATAAAGGACTTTAGGTAAAAAAATATTTAAAGCTCCATATGCGTACCCTTTGCAGTTTTGTTGAGTGGCACAAAAGCTACTTAAAAAAGGAATTAGAACTAATATTTTATGAAAACACAACCTTTGCTACTCAGAATTTCAGAAGCTAATTTAACTGGCATTACAATTACAGTGTGTGTGAACATGAAAAAAACCCCACATTATGCTTATAAATGCAAGTTGTTTCATAAAAAAGTTCTACTTTCACACTTTTTTAAATTAAAGAAACCAATGGAAGATTTCTTTAATGCGTCCTTTCCAACAAACACAATATATGTCAAAATATTCTCTCCTCCAGATGCACTTAAACATTAGCTTAAGTAGCAACTAAGTCTGATACTTCAGTCGAGCCTTTTTTTTTTTTTTCAATTTGCATCAGTTCTGACTAATGCAAAATTTCATGGTAGTTTTAATAGAACAGTGGTATGTAGGTTGAAAACTGAGATAGGCATTTTTTTCCTCAGAAATTGCATTAACTTTCAAGCTGCTGTGGTTTGTTGCAGAATCATCCAACCACAGGGATGGAAACAGCACCAAACACAGAATTTCCTCTGAGCAGAATAAACTAGTCATTGCTGGGAAAAAAAAATTAATAAATCCATTTAGAATTCAGAAAAACCATGTCATTCAACTGAGCACAACATATTCTGTAAATCAAAGAAAGAAAATATATGCAATATTTCCATAAGAAAATAAACTATCACTTCTGTGAGTCAATTCATTTTAGCCTAGTATTTAATGAGAAATAATTTATAAATATTTATTTATCAATAAATCAACAAAAGTCACAAAATGTTTCATCATTTTGAAATACAGCTGCTAAAACTATTCTCAAGTTCACTCATCTTTTATACTTGGCTAGCAAATGTGCTGAATTCTAAAATTTCCCCATTACTGCTACTCTTCCCTTTTTACACAGAGAAAACAGTTTGGAAATACCAATGAAAGTGACTAACCAGTCTGTAGGAATTGGAAGAAAAACACAGACCTATAAATTATTTTTTAAATTAATTTGTGAAAATATAACCTTATTTTGCTTTTGCAGTAAATGAGCATCCTGCTTCCCAGAACTGCATGTTCCATATAATGTATAGGGACTTTTGTTTTCACTCTTACCTCCCATAACAGAGCATTACATCAAAAATGACCATTTGAGCTACTGATAACAATTTCCTGCCACATAGTTAGTTACTCCCAACCATTCTGAAGCTCAGTAAATGCAAGTATGCATGAAAGGATGATTCAGTTCATCTTTTCATCTGTTAGACTGGAAAGACACAGTTAATACTGTTCAGTGTAATAGTTTCTCCTCTACACTTAATTTCCCATAGGCTCTAATAGTTATCTGAGTTAACAATTTTTACAACAATATTTTAATTTACGTTTTGCAAAATAATCTACATCAAGTTTTTAATATCAATAATTAATTTACATTATTTAATTTTAAATTTATTCCATTTAGACTTTTGTCTAAACTTGTAAAACCAGAATGATTAACCTTATGTGATGTGAAGAAGTGACAATAGCAGAAAATAGCAAACATAAAACATGATAATCTGACAATTTATCATTAATGAAAACATGAAAACCAAGGTTTTATGTAACTTTTCACTTATCCAAACTATATAAATTTGTCATAAATATTCACATCTATTTGAATACAGAACTAGTTAGAAAAATGATCTAGCTCTGGCTGGTGATGAAGCTGCATAGAACACGTGCAGAGATGATACCCATACACCCTAGAAATTACGAATATCTGCAGCAACCACGGCCTCTTGGGTTTTGGTATACGAGGAAAAGTAAAAGAGGACAGTGTACACACATGGAGAAGAGGCTACATGAGCTACTCAAGGAACTTTACTTGTTCTTTGTCTTAAGTAAAGCAACTAACCTTTGGGGGAAAAAAAGGACTTCAATTATTAACCTCCATATCTTAAACAATTTTTTTTCTTCAAAACTGTAATAGCATTGGTTCAACTGTAGGCACATTCAGAAACAGAAGCAAGGTTACACCTAAGTGAATCCACATCCCTGTTGAAAGCCTACCGTATGAGTTCAACTAAATTCTAGCACTCAACCAATTTCCATCCGTACATAGTGAGAAAAGAAAAAGAAATACTCTTAAAAGAAAAAGAAACTAGGTCAGTAATTCTGGAATTTAGAATGGATGTTTATTCCAATTATTCTTTACAAATATTTTTCATATAGCAATGTTAGCTAAGTTGCAAAAGGGAATATTTAACATTCAGAAGATACTAAAGTGTACATATATATGCTATATTTTGATAGCTAATTAAAAATTCAAATTTCCCCATACTGAAAACTCTATTCAGCACGAGAGAAAAAGGCAGCTGTGAATGAAAGAGCTTTACAATATTTACTTTTTGCCTGCTGCTTAATTCCCTGTCCATGAACAATGTGACCAAAACAGACCCAGGTCTTTAAGAAATAATATTCCATCATAGCATAGGAACAAATGCAACATTCACATCTCATTTACAAAACAGTCAGTCTGTTCAAATTTTACTTAATTGCCTAATTTTCCATAGATCATACTCAACATTAATGGGCATGTTAAAAATTAAATCCATTTCACCACCTTTATCATAAATTAATTATAAACTGAAGAATCTCCTAATGCTTGAGAAGTCCTATGTTATTTACATGCCTTTGCAGGAAAATGAAACTTTTAAAAGGGATTTTGTTCTTCTGTTTGTTGTTTGGGACTTTTAAAAAATAAATTGCAGAAGCAATTATGCAGCACTAAGTAGGAAAATAAAAAGTTGTTTAAGTGTTATAATTTTGGCCATATCAAACTAGACCTTATTTAAAGTAAACTTTAAAGATTGCATTTATGCCACCTTGCAGTGAGTAGGTCAAGTTCTTAGGCATTCAATTGCTTTCAAAATGAAAATGAGTATTACAAATGTTAGTTTCACATTTAACATGCTTAACTTTTCAACTTCAACTTGTCAGTGAAACTGATGATTAAGATGTAACAAGACTGAAAAATACCAGGCTGGTAAATTAAGCCTCCTCTAAGCACTTTTATTCTCGAAGAGTGCAGGACAAACAACAGCAAAACAAGAACAAGATTGTCTGATCTAATCTGCCTGGATTTAAGAAGCACATTTTCTAAAGAAAACTAGTAAACTTTCAGCTTGTAACTGAACTATGAAAAAACTGAGAAATGGAAATTAATGTCTACAAACATCTTCATTTAAAGAAAACATTCCCTTTCTACTGAATCAAAGACCATGCTGTTATTCAGTGAAATGAAAATAATAAAGCAACGAAGTGTAATAGAAGAGCAGTCAGATAGGTTAAAAGCATGTATGTTAATTTCTCTATTCAAAAGTTTGCTTTAAATTAAAAAAAAAAATTAACATGGGAAATCGTTAACAAAAATAACCCAAAATGTTAAATTCTGATTCCTACCTGGCATCTCTATATAATCCATGAAAAATTAGGTAATAATGAGATCTATTTGGAAACTGCCATTCTATTAATATATCTGTTGTCCAGACACTTCTGCTGAAACATGAAGAGGAAAAAATCCAACTAGAGTTGCCTATTAAATCACTCAAATACATCCTGGTAAACATTTAAAAATAACATAGCAAAGAAAAGGAAACTGCTTCCTTTCCTTTATGTTATGAAAACATACTTGAAAACTAATGCAAGACTTAAAAAAACTGGTACGCAACATTCACTATTCACATGAAATTACTGAAGTTTGGTAATACTGTTCCCACCTTATGCTATCAGACGTACTCACACAAGTTAATCCACAAATTGATGAATGCATTAAGGAGTGTGAACTAGATTATTATTTGAGTAAAACAAACTACTTGAACAAAGACTTAAGTATTTAGGGAACAGCTCAGTAATTTGTAATCAACTTGTCAGCACTTCTAAACTAGAACCTTTAGCTCACAGAAAAAATGCACATCAAGCCAAGAAAACCTCTATGGAGCTTTACAGATATTTGTGTATTATTTATTATTCTTTAGCTTGTGAAATTAGAAACAGCAGTTCAAGTTTGCATTCCCTCTCTTTAAAATCCTTTCACATTTCTTCTGACTTTTCTAAAAAAAAGAAGTGAATGCATGACACTTAGAATCTCTAATTTTTTCTTTAATAGTGCTTAAGGATGAAGTGATGCTGGTCCAGAAAGAAAAGTCTTCACTTTTTTCTTCAAGGGGGAAACAGTTTCCCCAACAGAGGAATGATAGGCTTCCCCAAGAAAACCTCTGAAAGCTCAACTGCACATTCATAAATATAATGAAAAGAGTTCAACATCGAAAACAGTTTTTCCACAATATAGAGCCACTACCACTCACAAAGACAGCCAGAAGATCAACTAGATCATGTTTATTAGGTGGTTTGAGAATAGAAAAATTCATCTAAATGTTACAGGTTGCTCCTTTCAAAGTGGGACAGGTTTTGCCCATTTCTGTACTATGGTTTGTATAAGTTATTCATATTTTTCCTATTATTTCAAAGGAATAATGATTTTTTTCAAAATATGTAGTAAGTTCATGCCTATAATTTGCATTAATTTTCCTCCAAAAACTTCACTTGTTAATAGAACATTTTGATCAAGTTACCTCCTTTTGCTAACTCAGCCACAAAATTGCCCAATTTTTTGTTTCCTAAAGGGCTAATAGTTTCTACATAACCGTATTTTATGAGTTTAATCTACTTTGCACATCGATGATTTTTTTTAATAGTACTGGGTATGTGGTAATGTTGAGACAGACTGTGTTAGAGATCTATCACTGCTTAACTTTTACATATTCTTCTCCTATTTAATTAAGGTTGTTATTTATCTCTTTTGTCCAACAGTTCATTTGTTGATCAATTGCAGGGCTTTTGTAATGACAGCAGGTGAAAGAAAAACAGAATTGAAAACTATGCACTACTTTGAAAGCTATCCAGCAACACGTCAGCATGGGTACTAACCAACTCACATTTGGCAGGCAGAGCTTCGGTTTTGTTTCTCAGTCCTAAAACCCTGACGCAAATGAATGTGAACGCATGACTTGTTCTACCACTGATACACCCCCTTCACCCTCTGGGTTACACAAAATTACCTCTTCCTCCTCAAAGGATAGCAGAGTGACTCTGGCAGCTCAAGGAACCTGAGAGATGGAACTGAGCAGCTGCTAGTGTTGTTCTTTGGCTTCGCCATTACCTACCACCCTGCAGCCAATCAACTTCTGCCACAGCCTCCCTCATGCTAAAATGATTTCTGTGAAGAGTATGGTATCAATCAGACAAGTACACTGATCCAAGTTAGGGAAAACAATGACAAAAGGATGACCACAGTACCTTTAACATCTAAGCTACCCACTGTTCTGTTCACAGCAAAGCCCAACCACATCTTTGCACGGCTTTGTTAACCAAGTTAACTAAGTGCATTGCAAGAGTGTGAACACCGTATTACTGCCAGGAAGTTCCCATTCCATTTAACTTCACAGTGGTCAGGAACAGAGCTGTGAACAGTGCTGATCTGAAACTCTCATTATATAAGGAACTGTATTTTATAGAGGCAATAGATATAAATCATGCAAGAAAATGAAAGGAGGACAAAGGAGCAGAAAAATACAAGTGGAACAAGAGGACATGTCTGTACACCCCAGTCATCTCAGGATAACCCCTGAGGAACTCTTCAAAGCCTCATAGTGACTCAGGCAAAGAGGTGACCATGTACTAGATTAGTCAAATTATGCAACCCTCTTACCAGTATGCTTCTAAAAAAATGATCTATGATACATTCAAAATTATCACTTATGTCCGAAGTGATGAACTGCAAGCCAGCCTCTTGCAATGGCAGGGTGCACTGAAATGTCAGCCCTGGTCCTCCAAGCTAAGAGTAGATGGATCTTTGTTGGCTTCTTTCCAGAAAAGGGGAACTGTGAGCACAGTGTCTTGGAAACATCCCAGAGGAACCACAGCGAGAAGAAAATCAGCATTTGGGTTTGTCAAATTAAGAGAATCTTCAGATGTGCTCAACCAACTTATGTCAGACTTGGAAAAGGCAAATTAGTTCATATTTAGGTAGCAGGCTTTTCATAACACTTCAAGTTGTCTGGTTTTGTTTGCTTTGCTTTAAATCACTTAGAAAAGCAAGACAAGAGCCTGTGAAGCTTTGCTAGCCAATACATTTCCCCATTGGAATGGAAATACAGGTGCCAGGAAGAAAGGTAGGTCATAAAATTACCTCCTTCATTTATCAGTGAAACTAATTAAAGACATTACAACTATTAACTGGCATCTTTAATGGTCCATATTCAAAATACCTTCTGTATTTTAAGACCTCAAAAAAAATTTCAATGTGCTAGAGCATCTAAGGAAAGAGAAGGAAATGGTATTGAGAATTCAGTCATTCTATTTCATGATCTTTTCTGCAATTTAAAACAAAACTATATGCAAGCCTCTTGTGCATACTGTAATTGCATCAGTCATCATTTACTTTTTTGATGCATGAGGATTGGCAATGATGACAGTTCAGGCTCAAGTAATAAAACTCCATGTTACAAAGAAGGGGTATTTGAAATCTTAAAATACTTGTATTTATGTATCTACATTAGGAGTTTACCCTACCACAAGTGGTATAAAAAGGCATATATATAGATTACTTCACTGTCCATATTAAAGGTTAGTTTCTCTACCAGATTTATGTAAGTGGACCTGAATATGTACTGATACAAAATCCTTTACAGGTAGGAAAATGATGACATGTAAATAATGGCAAAAATTTTAGATAAGGAGAAATTTTTCTAAGTTGTCATATTTTGAAAAAAAGGCAATATAATGAAACAACTGGATTATTATCTAATGCACTTAAATAAACATGCTCTCCTTGAGAACCAGTCCAGATAATCTCATTTTCCTCTAATTAGAGGTAACTTTCTCTCTGAAAAAGCCTCAGGCTAATTCTGCAGAACACACAAATATGGACCAAAGGTCTCTCTTTTAATCAAACTGGAAAATAAAATCATCATTTTCTGGCAAAAGAACGACTTACATCATTTTGCTTGATATGCTACAAAAATTCATCTTGCCAAAGCTGGTTCCTCCTTGACTGGGCCTGTTTGGTCTTTTTCCCCCACACAGTGTAGTTTTTAGCTCAGATGAGCTTGTTAAACGATTTTGCAGAGCACCTTAGGGAAGATGGGAAGAAGCCTCAGTCTGATTGGCCCATGTCTCAATGTCTGATGTTGGTTTCTTTAAAAAAGCCTAACTATTATTTAACAATAGTTTCTTTCCTATCTCCCTGCACTTCAAGATTCACAGATTAAAGATGCTGTTGTACTACACTCCAAGTGGAAAACAAAATAAATCCTTGTTTCCAGACCTCTACACATATATAAAGGAAGAATATCAGGCTTTCTTGTATCTTGCTGAAGAAGAAGCACATTCCACACTGACCTGGGTTTCAGAGGAAATTACAGCACTTCTAAAGAACTGAAAGAGAGAACACTGTCACTGCAGAATAAATCCAGAGTTTAAACTGAACTGCAAACCACTTTCTTTCAGATCTCCACGATATTTGGCATAACCAGACTGTTTTGCTGAGGGTGGGCTGCCCGTGGCATGCTCAAATGCCCTAAATAACTACAGCTGTTTCCCAAACAATTTACAAATGGCCATTCCTTCCACACTGTTTAATCATCAGAGTGGCCCTACCATCCATTTAGAAAGCCCCACACTGTTTTCAGGGAATAGGCTTTTTATTTAACTTTCAAACAATTCTATGTGGTTCATTTGAGCTAACTCTTTTAAAGCTGTGTCCTAGTTCCAACCAGTTCAGAGGTGATTTTTTTACAGGAGCCAGGCAAGGTGGTGCAAGGTGGTGCCTGTAATCCCACCTACTCTGGCAGGCATGGCCAGACCCTAAGGTTATTCTCCCATCACTTGCAAGCTGGAGAAAGAAAGCATTTGGGAGAGTCTGGGTAGAGACACTGATCTGGGGAGCAGTATTCCTAAACCAAAACAAGCTTTTAAGAGTGGCAGAAATAAAAAGTATTTCCAATTTATTTTAAGAAATTTGAAGAATCCTGTAGAACATTTATCCTTCTGACATTTTTGTTATGAACAGAGACCTCAAATTTATCATGGTATATCCTGCATAATTCCTATATAACAGACTTATATAGCCATATAACATAATATATTATAAATGATACTTTTAATGTGTAATTCTAACCTATGATTTTGTTACCTAAATAAGAACATTGCATCTGCCATACAGTAGCTGTTACAAAGGTTCTTACTGGTGGCTGGAAACATTTTACACCACTGAAAGATGATATACCGTAATGTAATTTCTTCTTTAAAAAGTAGCTAAAGCTGAAAATTGTTATAGAAGTCGAGGAAAACATCCATGCAACATTTAGTTAAAAAAGACTAAGCATCAGAAAGTTCTGGCAAAGATATTGGGAAATGGCTGATTACTTGTTATTATGTTTCTCTGACAATTTTTAAAAACATTAACTAAAAACAACGTCAACAATCACCATAATGGGCATATATTCTGATATATATTTATCAATTGGCTTAGGAGGGATGTTATACTGCCATAAATACAGACAACTTTTAAAACAACCATGTATCATCAAAAAAAAAAATTCTTATCTTATGGTGATAGATAATATGAGTTCTATTCCAGAGAGAAAAATTAAGATTAAAGTGGTTTGTTCAAAGACTAAAGAGGAATTCATTAGCAAAATTAAAACTAAGTCATGAATACCTGAGTCCAGATGGTATAGTCACATCACTGGTATTTCTTAACAGTGATACTATGCAAAACTTTCAAGTGCACTTATCAGCATGTTTTGTATGTTTAAAATCTGATGTTTTATATGGCAATCTGCGCACTGAAATCACTTTCTCTCTCAAGCCTTTTTTTCCCCAAACTCACATTTTCTATCCAGTGCAATGTTATATTAATCACACCGTTAATTTTATTATTATTGACATTAAATAAGCCAAAGCAAAAAGAAATAACTACTGTACAGAGTAGTATTTTGGGCTGTTGGGCCAAGGATGAATTGGAGTTTTACTGACAAGCTACATATAAAAAACCTGAATATACACACCAAAACACTGAAATGCAATCCCAAATGCTCAAACTATTTTTAAATGCCCAGTGAGGTATTTATTAGGACACACACTGCTATATTTAGTAGGCATAAAAAAAGTGTGTAGCGAACAACAAACTGTGCGTCAGAGCAATAGCTATTGAAAGCTCTAAAGTTATTAGAGGAGATCTTCTCAGCATAATATAAGCTTTTAATAATAAGTATATTTGAAGAATGCTGTACCTTAAAATATTTCATCTCCTTGGGTTTCCAGTCATCAGTACTGATACAAAAATAATAATAATGGAAAATAATGTTTTATTGCATCTTTTTTGTTTGTGGGAAATACAGCTTCTCTACCTAGCTTAGTACAAAGAGCAGTGACTGTTTTTCCTCGCTGAATTGTTAGCTGAATTTTTAGTTAAGCATCCGCTTTGTGTAGCAGTCAACTATTTCCTGGAAGGACCTTCAAAGCCTATTTACAAATGTAATGGCACCAGGAGACTACAATTTCATCAGTACATATGACTGACTCTGGCAGTCTAGCAGTTTAAACCTCTCTATTTTCTACTTCTTTAATCAATGTCTGTACCAGGTACAGGAAATATATTGTAATGATCTTTCATGTTCAGATGTGGACTACAAGGTATGAAATGGCCCAGAGGAAGATTATGCTTTTTGAAGCTTATTTCCATACAGAAAACTAGAGTTAATGAAGCATAATAAGCACAATTATTTTGTGTGCCATTACAATTTTATGTCAAACACAAGGTAATCATCACCACAGAATGACCCTCAGTCTAACTGAAAAAGACATGACAGCTACCACCCACTTTAACTTTTTTGTTTGTTTTTACATTTTGGGAGGCTTCCTTTGCTATAAAAGAACATTCAGAAAATGAGAACTGCTTTGTATCAGTTGGGCTGCTCATTAATTTCAAGGCAGAACATAGAAACACTTGTGTCTTCCCCTCCCTACGGTCAAAACATGCATACACCCACTTCAGAAACCATAAACTAAATTAGTCAGTCTTGCATATTTCTCCCTTTAAGTGCTGACAAACTGTAACAAGGTACTGCCTGGATCACTTTAAAGTTATTTGAAATACTAGGCATAACCAAAACAGCAGAATAAGACCAATAAAGATGCAGCTAAGGCATCCCAAGTCCTCACAAGGATTCCCTCAGCCAAGGGATGCAGCTGCCTGCCGCAGTGAGGCAGCCAGGAAAGCTGGCACACACAGGGTAGTTTGGAGGCAGCTTCAGCACCTTCTTCTCACTTGACTCTCCCATGGTGCATTTTCAGGTTTTTTAAAGAGATAATCCATGCCCATGCTTATGAGTGTTTTTCCCACACTGTCAGTGATTGACAAAAACAGCCTGGAGAAATGTAAACTGCAGAAAGGCCGGGGCTGCCTGCAGGAATAGAGGCTTTCTCACCTGCGGCAGAACACTGCTCTGTCTGCACTGCCTGCAAGGTACCCCTGAAGGGACCAGAAGAAAGTACCAGTGAGGTCATTACCACACATTTCTTCACTGAGGATTGAAGATGGAGAAGCTGCTGAATATATTTGCCTGAAAGTCCCACAGCAGCAGATGAGATCATAATCTTACACATATCACAACACAGAGGACCTGATAATAAACCATCACCAAATGAGACAACTCCATTTCCAAAGCAGTTCAGCCACATTAGTACACAAATGCAGCCATGCTAAAAGCTTGCCTCAGCAAATGCCCTTATGACTCCAGCACATCAGCTCAGTGTTGCACAGCATTCAGCCATCAGTGGCATTCATCCTGCTAGCCCAGAATACAGACATATCTGGAACAAAATACTCATCTTTTTGCTTTAGTAAAGCTGGTCTTCACAGATTTCTATTTCTTTATCAGTTTCTACACTGTGAGTTTTTCAAGGGATGCCTCATAGCTTTTTAGATTAAGACAGAAGCAGCTCTTGTTCAGAAGTTGTTTGCAGGAAATGAGAGAAAAAGCAGAACTATCAGGGAAAATGATTCTGCCACTCCATAGTTATCAAAAGTAAGAAAATACTGTTGAGGAGAAACTTGCTATGAGTTGAGGAAAGCAGAGAAATGAGGAGTGACAGCCTCTTCTTAGGAGCCTAAAAAATAAGGAAAACACTTCTCCACTCTACTGTTTGATGGAGCAGCCCATTGTGCCACTCTCTGAATAGCCTATTTATCACTAGCATTCATAAAACTTGAAAAAAGAGTCAAAGGTAAATTGTTTTCCCTATGTCAACCTCATTTAATTACTGAAGAGTACTTTGAATTGTTGATCTCCTAATTCTTTGGCAGGATTGGCAACCAGTCTAGTCCAGTCAGGCTTGCCTGACTATGTGAGAAATATAAAATAAAATTAGCATAGCCAAAGCCAGGGATAATCTTAGAAATATTCACAATCATGAATAGAGCTGGGTGACAGGTCGTATTAGCTAGGGGTTTCTTATACCCAGCCTTGCTACTATTTGTGTGGGCTAGTAAATATTCAGGAGAAGTTTAACAGGATATTTTAAGCAGATTTATTTAAGCCAGCTCAGTCATGTCTATATCACCGCACTGACATGCTGTCTTTGCTTTTACACATCTTACAAGACACTTAGTGTCAGCTTATACGGCAAGAAACCAGACGATCACATACACACGAGTCTGTGCATACTGAGATGTGTACAATGGAAACAGCTCATCTTGTCTCCTGGGAGCATAATACCCAGTAGTCTAATTTCCAGACAATGCTGCAGCCAATCCTACTATTGGGCAAAAACTAGCATAGTTTTTTTTTATCACAAAATCTGGCTCATCACAAGCAGACAACTATTAATGTCTGGGGATCTGCACCAAGGACAAAAATGGAACATGCATTAACTAAGCAAGTGTATACATACTTTTCTTTCCAAAGAATTCCAGTGTTTTAATACAAGTTTTATATTGTCACTAAACTTTTAAGTCTCAGAGCTTCATGTAATCACTCTGGTGTGCTGGCTCCCTATTCAATTACTTCATTTCTTGCTTTCCTGTGCTAGTTTTGAGAAAAACAGTAAAACAAATGGGATGTGCTTGTTCACAATCTTAAAAAGTCACTTACTGCAGCAACAAGTTCAGTAATTTTCCTAGGGTGAGAAAGTATATAATGAAGAGTTACAAAATCAGACTGACAAACTACTAAAATGCTGCTTTGCTGGGCATTTTATCTGCAAAATCTACTTTTTCACTCCCTATCAGCTCACAGTAACCACCTGCATTTGCCTCTTACTATCACAGCTTTTAGACTATGGCATGATATAACTGTCTACCCAAAATGCGTAACTCTATCAGCAGATGACTTTGCATCATATAAGGGCTTTCTGAGCAGAGGACTTAAAAAACTTGAGTATTCACGTGCTGTCAAATTTTTCTTTCACAGGCAGGCGAAGCAATCAACTAATCCCTTCTCACTTCTGATGAACTGTGAATAAGGAAGGTTTAATCAATGTCTACATTGCACTCACAGGTGATATTTTGACCATTCTCATATAAACTTGCATGTGTGCCAAGAGCAGTACAGCCAGGCAGCATGGAGTTCAGGATCCAAGCTGGATCTGCCATACACACTTGAAACCACAGAGCCACAGCTAAACATTGTTACTGATACCTAAACTGGCAGGTTTACTGCCTGTTTGGATATGTTTACACTAGCTGTGGTCACATCTCATTACAGCATAGATATAACTTTTGAGATGTCACTGGGAAATGTTACAAATAGCTGATATTTACACATGAACAGGAAGGCATAAGCATTTGACAATAACTCTTTACAGTACTCGTAGGCAGGGGGAACTACAGTAATTTCCTAGGCTGAATTATATTACCTCATTTCCTCATTTTTATTATGTAGTACTGACGTTATTTGCATCAGATGAAATAAAGGAACAGCATTTCCCTGATGCTGTCCTTTACTATTTCTTATATTTTCTAATCAAAGAAAACAGAACATTTGGTAAACTCACGAGAAATCTTCATTAGCAGGCTATATACCAGATTCCAGATGGAAACACGCCAGGGTGGGCTCTATAATACTAACAATGCATCTTTAATTTCAAAACACAGAACTAATACCACTGTAAAAGAAAGTATCCCCTTACCTTAGGGTCTCCTTTTCTCCATGTTAATGCCGAACCTGTAGCACCTAATCAAAACACATTCCTGCTTTTCCCCATTTTTTACTAACACACATACCACTGCAACTTGAAATGACATTTCTTAAAGCATTCTCTTTAGATGTAGCTAGTAAAATCAGACAATTCAAAGGCAAAGACAGACAGGAATAGTAAAGCATTCACCATAAAGAGCAAAAATTACCTTTAGCAGGGTTTACTTTTATCCCTGACCTATACAGCATCTCTTCATTTTGCCAGTCCCCATTCCTGACAACAGTCTTGAGTCCATAGAAAACAATTAATGCAGCAGTGGAACAAAAAACCAAGTTCTTCAGAAAGCGCTTCTGGGCTTTGACATAAAGGGCCCTGACACCTACTGTAACCAGCAGGCAGAAGCCCATACTAGGAACATACAGCACACGCTCTGCTATTACAAAGCCAACATAGAAAAACAGGTTTGTGGCAGGAACGAAGGGCACTATTAACAAAGAGAGAGACAGAATGACAATGTTCTCGGTTGAAGGAAGCTGCGGTTTCTGAATTTCATGCTTTTTTAGGCCATTCTCTTCTTTTGATGCAAAGCTTGACTTCACCTCCAGTGCCTTGTACTCCATCTCTGGGTGGCAGCTATGCCCATTAGCATTTTGCTTGCCATTCATTACAGTTTTCCCATTGCATTCTCTCTCATTGCTGGAGCCCTTCAAGCTAAAGTAGGCGAGGAGGAGGAGTCCTGCATAGAAGGCCACAGTGTGTAGATTCCTCCAGTCACTGACTGCTTTTAGAAGAGGCACAGCATCCATAGACCAGTCAAAGCTGAGGGTATCTGGGCACAGCAACAGCCAGAGGTTCTTGGTTGGCAAGTAAAAGAAGGTCAGGGTACGTGTGAGAAAACTGTCTGAGTCAGCTGCTGGATTGTCAGAATTAGAAAAACTTGGGGGCTTGTTGCCCATCCAGTATAAGCGAACACCCAGCAGTGCAGTTCCCCAGGAGGTCAATAAACCAATACTGAAGAACAGGGTCAAATTCTTTCCCTGAAAAACAAAATAGCATAAATCAACACGAGGCATTTAGTTGTGTGAATTATACCAAAAAAGAACCAAGACAATATCTGATAGAACTTTTTTTCAGTAATGGAAACAAACAAAATAGATCTCCATCTCTGACATTTGGATCACACCATGTTGGGCTACATTGCTGACTACAGACTAAAGGAACTGGCTCTTTCATTTAAGCTGTATCAAGAATGCATCAGACTCAAGCCTTCAGACATTTTAGGGCTGTCAGTCCTTGCTTAATATTCAGCCGTGTAATGCTTTGGAAATTGTTATTTTAGAGGAATTTAAGGAATCTTACATTAGCTCCTACATAACCTCCCAAATCCCTTCTCTGTTTCTGGTTGTGAACAAAACACCAGTTGGGTTAGCTAGATTTAAAGTCTAAAGGACATTCCAGATCCATTTTTCCTTAATCAAAGTATCTCCCAAGGCATTTCACTAGAGAACCGATTAAAATTTCCAAGAAAGCAAGAGGGGAAACCAGACGCAGACTCCATATTCAGGTCTCCTAGTCCTACCTATTAACTTGGAGCCTTTAGCTCTACCTGCTACTGGAAGTCACACTTCATTTTCTATAAAACACAAAAAGTTTCACCTCATATGAGGAAGGGCTTCTTTACATTGAGGGTGGCAGATCACTGGAACAGGCTGCCCAGGGATGTTGTGGATTCCCCTTCTCTGGAGACATTCAAAATCCACCTGGATTTGTTCCTGGACAGCCTGCTCTGGGTGACCCTACCTTGGCAGGAGGATTTGAACTGGATGATCTCCAGAGGTCCCTTCCAACCCTAATGATTCCGTGATTCTGTGATCTCAGAGCCAAATAATACATTGGGGGTTTTTCTTCAAGCATACCCTAATAAGCACTCCAAAGCCTTTCACATCTTCATATGCATCTAAATAACATTATGGTAAGCATGCAGCTGACTCCATCTACCAATACCATCATGCTAGCAACTTGAAGAATCTGCACTTATTTATGGAATAACTGAACATTTTCAAGCAGGAGCTGCTTCTTGGGTAAGTTCTGCTCTCGATTACATGGTCACCCTAAATAAAGCTGGTTTACATTACTCTCTCTCTATGTAGAAGCTAAAATATATTTTTTAATATTTCAGTTTCTCAGATGCCTTTTATAAAGAAAGAAAAAAAGCCCCTTTGCCAAATAGTTCCAGATACAGAAGTGATCATTTTTTCCCCATTATTAGAAAGAATTATTTGTCAATCATTTTTCATTTTATTAGGTTTGTTTTTTCCATCTCACACTACACATTCATGGGATGATTATTCAATGTTTATTTAGTTACTCAGAAGCAGAACCTCACAGTAGAATGTTTTATCTTATTTCTACGAAACAACTAATTTTTCTCCTTTGTGGGTGGGATCAACCCTTAATATCATGAATTAAAGACTATTGTGTTGCTCCATTTTAGGTTAATTACTAATAGTTTCCTACAGTTTACTGATGTTCTACTAAGAAGACACAGTCTAGTAATGATAATTTATAGTTTATCTTATAATATATCAAGAAGAAATTTATACCTTTTCACATTCTACAGAGCTCCTCCTTGTGAAGTTTAAAATATTAAACGTCAGTTAGATTCATTCATTCAGTTATGCTGCATTATGTAATTTAATGGAGGCATTAGTAGGGAACAAAAACTTATAATGAAAACACTAATGCACTTGGATTGCAAACATCTAAAGAATGCTGGCACTTATTATACATAAAGTAAAGCTTGGGTCCAGATTTAATTTGCCATATTAATACCAGTCTGATGTACTAGCTTTTTTACATCCTGGGTAATCCTCAATGTTTTGGTAATACATCAATCAAAACCGTCAACTATACATCATGATAACTACATTCCCTGGAAAGCCTATTAGAACAACTTACTTTTATTTGTAAGCTGGATATACTTCACAACTCACTTCACATATGGTTTCATCCATGCCTGCCAAAACTATTTAAATGCTTTTAATGTTACAAAGCTGTGTAAACTGGTTATCACTGAAACTCCCAATTAAGTGTACATTTGGAATAAAAAGACTATTCAGATTTCATGGATTTGCATGTACATCCTCACAGTAAAACTTCATGTCCCTAGTTCAACTTGTCCTTTCACTCTCATCGTATTTTTCTACATGAATTTTTTTCTGCCCACCCTTCTGGTGCCATAATTTTCAAACATACACATAAACAACTCTCAAATGTTGTGACCTATTTGCCCTTTCATACATCCTTCTTATGAATCTCTTGTGCGGAGGCTGCTAAGACAGAAAGAAGCTGGGAAGTGAAAGCTGGTCTTTTTTGTTAGAGTTAGAAATAGTCTTTTCTATTAGAAGGCTATATACCTGATATATAATTGAAAGATTAAGATATCCCAAATACTAAGGAAGTGAAACTTGATTAACAGATGAAAAGTGAGCTTTTGTGGACTGATTAGGCTGCTTTGTTATTTTGCTAATACTTACTGAACAACTGGAAGAAAATCTCACTTTTCTGAAGTCCTAACCATTGCACTTTTCAATTAACTGCCAAGAAAGTTCACATTACAAAGTTCTCTGACAAAACCATGTGAGAGCAGATATTTATCATGGATTATAGTGAAACCTACTAAAAATTTTCAGGTTTTCCTCGTGTGTTAATGAAATACTGAAAGTTAGATGTTTGCCTCTTGCTCGTATCCCAAAAATGTTAACAATCTGTAGCTCAAAGCTAATCGATCTTCACTGCTGGAGTAACTATTTGCAGCCTCTCTTCAAGCTTTATATTTAAGGTCACACTTGCAGGTTTTACAAAGAACACAGATTATCCATACACAGGTTTGTGTGTCATGCTGTAACAAAGTTTTTTTTCCTATTTTTTAAGCATTTTACATGATATTTAAATGACATATCTAAGCATTCACTCATAGAGCTCAGAGATACCTGAGTAGGTTTACCACCCCAACATATCAATTTATTATGCTGTAAGGCACTAGTCAACTGGAAACTGAGCTCTGGTAGATTCTTAAACTCACTTAACTGACCACAGGAGTGAAGTGCAAATTTCCAGTTGCTGCCTCAGACACAAATGGTCTGCATTCTTCCCCAGATTTCACACGTGGATCTTTTCAATAGCTAGTAGCTTTACAACCTTTTAAAATTAACTACATGGTAAGTACAGTTAGAAATAACCTGTATAATACTGACACACCATTGTGAATTTCCAGATTTCAGAGGAGCCTCAGTCTAGAGGCAAGAAAAATCTGTCCCTAACACTTAAGTGTCTGAAACAACAATTTAAAGTAGGATGCCTTTCTCCTTTCTTTTTTTTTTAGTTTTTAGTTTTCAAATCTCACAGATAGCATTGGCCTAGATGGGAAAGGCAAATTCACTCCCCTTTTTTTCCTCTCTCAATATTCATGACTTTTGCGTTGCTTTTATCCCTTTGTGCTAATATAGTCACAGATAATGAGAAAGGTTTAGCACATATTTTGGCTTTGCTTTCTTTGAGGCTTTGGAAGAAAATAATTCCAGCAATTTATTAAAATTAAATAATATAGCCAGTCCACCAGTAGACTTTTGCCTGCAAAGGAAGTGCTTTCAAAATTAACTCTGCTCAGACAAGCACTTTCACTAGTAACACTTCTGAGCCTCCTGACAGCCTCAGCTACTCTACTCTGATCTGATTGTGCATATTCAGTGCAGCCCAGGAGCAGAAGAGATCCTCTGTAATGCTTGGCAGAAAGGATTTGGATTACTATACTCATGAGTCCTAATACAGCCCATCTGCCATACGTTTTGACACCCCCATAAATCCTCTAACCTTTCATAAGTAGCCATTTTCATCTGAGGAAAAATATGAGCACTGATTTAGATCAGATTTAACATGCGTCCTGCCTGCTAACAGGCAAGTACCACCACTGCAATTTTAGTCTGTGACTGTAGAAATCTTTTTCATCACCCTACCAAAATCCATCTGCATGACCCACCCAGACTGCACATTTCCCTTGCATTAAATCATTAAATCCTAATTTCTCACTTCATTATATTGCCCTTAAATAAGGCACTGCAGCAGGTTTCTTAATTGGGCAGCCACTGCCAAAATTCAGTCATAACCGAAGTGATATCCAAGGCATTTTCAAAAGACACTGTTCTTTTAACATCACACTGTCGATTTCACAAGCTCGAGACAGTCCAGATATCAAAATCATCACACACAAAATGTTATTCTTAGAACACAGGAAATGCAGAGATGAAAGAAGATGTGTCATCAGGCATTACTCACAGAAATTTCTTTTCCAAATTTGAGTTCCTTAAATATATGTTGGCTTGAAAACTGGGACTTCCAAAAGTAGTAAAATGCTGCCAGATCACTAGACTAACAACATCTTCTTCCCACAGTAGGTAGAGATTCCTGGATAACAGATCAGCCAAGCTGGAGCCAAACTACAATTCAAAACCAACGGGAAGGAAGCCATCTGCTACAACCCCTGCTGGGTCACAGTAGTGAGATGGAAGTGGCCTTTAATGCTGCCTGATCACCTGCCCAGGTAGTTCCTGCTTGCATGGCCCCTAAATGAGGTTTACTCATTTTCACTGATGGAGCAACAACTGACCTGAAGGTGTGTTTTTCCTCAGAGTTGGAACCCTGTCAACAGCTTGTCCAATATCAGGACCAACTGTGCGTATTTAATGACATTTACTTCCACTGTTATGACCCCATACAATTCTTCTCCAACAAGGAAGTCAGTGCATTCACAAAACACCTAAACATTATCTGTACATACTTCTACTGTAATTAGCCTATAGCACAAGTTGAACAGTCCTTATCACTACTGACTTGACGCCTGAACAGCCACCTGAAAAGGACACTGGAGACCACTAAAGAAGACCCCAAAGAACCATAAAAGGGCTTCTGATAAGGGCTGTGACTATGTAAATAAAGTAATACATATATATCAAGCAAGTGGGGATAGCTAATGATATGTAATCAGTGTGTATGATAAGAATTCATTTTATCCAACACTCGGGGTACTTGATTAGTGGAAGGATCCTCCAAATGCCCAGCACTTCAATAAAGAATGCCTGCTTTGTAATACTCAATCTGTGTTAGAAAGTTTATATTTGGCTAATTTCAGTATGAATACAGAGCAACTTGATAAATCTCTTTTCATGATCAGTGCAAGGAAAGGCTTTCTCTATGTCCACACAGCTAAATGCAGGTGATACTATGGATGTCTACCCAGAGTTGCTCCATCTATGTGCAGCATCAAGAACTTTACATGAAATGAGAAACCCACTGGGACCAAAAGACATTCCTGGTCTGCCAGCCTGCTCAGGGATGCTGTCCAGCACTACTGTTACCACCGCAGTGGTAGGCAGGTGGTCGTCATAGCTGCATTTCATTTAACAAGTATTGTCTCATCCAGAGGTTTTGCAGCAAAGGAAGAGTGCTGCGCTTTCCATGCTAGACAAAACACTGAGAGCTCACTGAACACGCAAGTATGTTGTAAGGCAGAACCGGAATTCAAAATGATTTTGAAATAACCAAGAAATGTTCAGAAAAACAAACTTGTATAAAAGGCAGGGGCAATACTGTTTGTTTAAAGGTACACAAGTACAAGAAGTGAAGCAAGTAACTGGCTCATCTTCAGAGAAGCATAAGGGATCATCACAGATCACAAGCAACTCTTAAATCACTGCTAGAGGCTACAAATGAAAGCACACTCTCCAAGATATGTGAAGTAATCCTTCCACTCTTCCCAATACTATTAAGTCCTAAAAGGATCTGGTACCAACACAGATCTTTCAGAAACAAAAGAAGGAACTGGATAGAGCAACCTGACAGAGTAATTTGTTTAAGTTCAAAGGGAACCAAAGAAAGATCCCAGCTGTGTAAAATGGAACCAGTTTGCTTCTGCCACTGCCACACGGACTACGAGGAAGCAGGTCAGTCTCATGGATGAGTGGCACAGCTGAGGTGGGGAGCACAGTTCAGTGCAATGCCTGAGCAAATGGATCAAGAGGCCTGCAGAGCCCCAAGGAGAAAGGAAGCTTTGCCCCAGTCTTACTGGGAACACAAAGGTTGTACCTGCTGCGTAACTGGCTCATCCTCTTCAGTAACAAATATACATGAAAATGAGTACCAACAGCTAAGGCTCACGACATAATTTATATCTCCTTCATCACATTAAGTAAATCTGACCTGACAATGCAGTTTACTAAAGCTCTGCTATTTGAATGAATAGATATGCAGTTTTTCTTCTTAACAGTTTCTTCTCCTCTTCCATACTGCCATGCTTAAGAAAAAAGAAACAAAGTATAAAATGGCTCCAAAGAGCAAAAACTGCAATCCTACTAACCTAACACAAAAAATTGGAATGGCACAATTCACATGTTTCCTAAATTAATAAGAGGGCACTGAAGGAAAATTAAAGCCTGTGAGGTGGTTTAATATGCAGTGAGAGAGAAACACACACAGAATGTAAATAGACACATACTGACCAACAGATTTTATGAGCAAAAATGTCATTAAATCCCAGATTAAGCCTCTGGCAATGACTAAGCAATTTACCAACCCAGGAGAAAAAAGTCACCAATTTCTGCACATGGGATAAGTAGCAAGTTGGCTCTAGGTTTGACAGAACAACTTCTCTAGGTGTAACAGCTATCAGCTGGAAGCCCACCTAGCTACAGCAGTCAATTGCTACAGTAGATAACAGGATTCTAGAGTGGACCATGGATAACAACCAGCACCTTATGCACAGTCTTTTCATTTTTCTCTTTGCCTACTGAAAAAAATCAAGATGTTTTACTTGTACTTTTAAAATATGTCACAGAACCTGATTATCAACTCAGAAGGCATACTATCAAGGAAGATTCATTTAACATCAAGTAGACACTTATTTCCTTAAAAAAAAAAATTGAAAAGCTGATTTTTGTGCAGTTATTTAATTTTCAGATCTAGCTGTTAACAAGATAAGGAAAAGACTGTTAAGTGACTCAGAACCTATCTGTGGGACAAACTGAATACAGACCATGTTGTACAAAAAAGTTATTTAAAAAAACCTCACCTTCCTTCTACACCCACAAAATACATTTATTTATGTGAAGGCACCATAGGATGGCCAGAAGACACTCCCAAGTGGGTAAGTATTATGTTTGAAGACAGTACCCTTAAGGAGTAGGAATAATTTTCACAGTATCTGCCACTTACTGGGCATTTATTTCAGATGCAGTGCTTGTTAGAAATAGCAGCCTGAAGGACATCTGCAGTCTGGATGCAATCTCTATTTAATTACTCAGTTTGCTGTGCTCCACTAGGATCACAGTTCAAAATTTGGGAAGCACAAAGAACTGGATAAGCTAAAGGCAACACAGCAATGACTCACAGTCTTGGAAAGCCTTAATAAAAGTGACTTATACTGAGAATGACACACCTTCAAGATTCCAAGTCCCACCAACAGCAGATGAAAGGTAATTCACACAGAATGCTGACAAACAGTAGGTCACCACCACTGATGAAAAGCTTTGTTCAGGTGTACTGACAAGAACTTCTCCCAAACTCCCAGCCAAAACAAGCAGTCTGAAGCACATCTACATGCCTCCTTTCTCACCTAACCTAGTCTTGACTCTCACGTAGCTAACCAAGTACCTATGAAGCACTAGCAATTAAATTCTGGATATATGTGCTTGAAAGTTTGAAGAGTAATATATCAGAGTAAAAAAACAAACAAACAAACAAAAAAACACAAACCAACAAAAACCACAACAACCCAACCAACTAAAAAAAACCCAAAACCAAACAAGTAAACAAACAGCACCTCAAAAAAGAAATTAAATGAACAGGCTTTGTAAGACCTGACCAGTAAGTACTGCAATCTTGAGAAGCAAGACTTGGAAAACTACCATTTTAATAAGAACTTAATTTGTTCCCTTTTTTCATTAGATTGCAAGCTTTTTAATAGAATTGTTTATGGTCAAAGACCAACTTAAAGAAGAGAGAGCGTCATGTTTTCTATGTTAATTACTGGGGAAGCTTTCTGTATTCATTCTCTATGGGATACACTAAACAGAAATGGGAATGAAAACCTATCAGAAAATGAATAGAGAAAACAAACTTTTTGCAGCAGTCTTGGCAAACTAAATAAGTAATTACTGATCAATGATAGCAAAGAATGTTGCAAAGATATCACAGGAGTAAAAATGCTCAAATATAAGAACACTTAGCCAATAATTAAAACTGCAAACTCTTCAGC
Source organism: Dicaeum eximium (assembly GCA_013396995.1). Lineage (NCBI taxonomy): Eukaryota > Metazoa > Chordata > Aves > Passeriformes > Dicaeidae > Dicaeum > Dicaeum eximium. Next base: position 2,939,658 of record VWZP01009794.1, on the reverse strand, counting down.
AGAAAATTTCCTCAAAACTATATTTGGCAAAAGTAGCAGAATGCCTTGAATAGCATGTCCTCTACTTTGTTTCCCTATACATGAAATATAAAGAAAACAATATAAAAAAACATTGGTGTAAATTTCTTTCTCCCCTTATTCTAGGGATCCTTTTAAGGTGTATTTAAAAGGGTATTTAAGCATAGCCTTTTAAAAATACAAGCTGTATTACTAGAGTCTGAATCACAGAGTAAAAGGTAAAGCATTTACTGATCTCCATATTACCAAATCTTCAATAATTCAAATAAAGAGAGATTAAAAATGGTGAAGCAGAACATGGATGACAAAACTTACTTCATGACATGGAATGTCATTACTCTCCATTAAGCTAATGTGAAGAAATGAGGCAGTTAGTAGCAATCTGCTGTGAACCAATATGAAGATACTTCTCAACTGTTAGGGGGTGAAGTACTGAAAAGCAGTCAGTTACTGGTACTGTAAGAGGTGTGCTGAAACCCCTAAACTTACTTGAAGGCCTGCACAGTTATCTTGTTTAGTCTAAGAATATCTTTAATATTTCCTGTGAGGTAATGATCTGTGATCAAATAAGTCTACCTGTAAAAAAAATCCAGATTCTCTGAAAAAAATCAAAAATTACAGACTCTTTTAGAAGAAAGGAAGAAACTTTTTTTTCTTAAGTACATTCAGTACCATTATCAAAACCTTTGTTTTAAATAAACTTCTCTGTTTTATAGACAAAATAGAAGAAGAAAAAGAAGTGCAAATAGAAATCATGCTGCCTGCATTTACTCATCCACATTTACACACACAAGCACACAGAGCTAGTCTTGGTAATCCCTGGTTTGTCCAGGTCCAATGCATTACAAACATGTTTTGGGCACCAAGGACATAAATGCAACAGTCTTTCCTTAGCGTGGCTCTGGTGCAAACAGCCAGCTATTATTAAATTCATTCCAGTCTCTAATGAGTGGAGTTTGGAAGTGCAATATTTTTGAGCCCCAGAGATGATTTATAATGAGAAGTCACTCAGTAGGAAGGCTGAAGTACAGCAGTTCTCTCTGCAAGTTATCATAACAGAAAGCTATTTAATGAGTGTGGGTTTCTTCAAGAATTCAAAAAAGGCAAGTTTTGGAATAGGATGTATTACATTATGCAGACACTCACATCACTGAACACTGCTGCTACAGTAAAACTACCGAAAGAAAAATCCTCAAGTTGTTCCTATCTTGAGTTTTTGGCTCATTTTTTAGTAAGTTCTTTCAAATGTAAAACACAGATTTGTAGAGATTAGCAGATAGACACAATTCAGTATAAAATTATTTACTAAAGTTTAATGAATTAAACTAGGTTGCCTAGGGTCAGGCACTCTGTAGAGTAAACAAGAAAAAAATGTGCCCTGAAGCGAGACATTGTTTGGCAAAGAGACAATGCAAGAGCAGAGAGGTACCTTCCTCAGCAAGCTCAGGAGAGGCTGAGCTACGCGCAGCGCCCCGCTCTGTGCAGCACTCCCCTCTGCAGGGGAGCACTAAGGGTGCTCATGACTCAAACCCAGGTACACACAAACCTGCAGCCACCCCTTAATCCACCTCCAGATCAAAGCTACATCCAGCCTCCAATAATGATTTAAAAATAAATACATTTTCAGTAAACTATATGCCGTAATCTTTATGCATGTGATGGGGACATAAGAGCTTTCCACGCTAGAAAACATTCACCTTGGCTTTTTCCTATTGTTTCCAGAGTGATCCGTTCTTTGTGCAGAGTGACACTGTGTCAGCCAGTGAAGGGAACATTGTATGAAAATGGAAAGCTGAAGAAAGTAGTTAACTTTCTTAAGCCATGACTGCTACCAAAGATGCCTCTCAAAATCTGACTTCCAATAATATAACTAGGACAACTGCAATCTTCCATGCATGGTAAAAAAACATACACCCATCTCTGCTTCTTCAGCAAACTGAGACTTGTAATAGAAATACTTATCTGAGAACAGTTATAACTGTTATACCTCAAGAAGTAACACTGCATTTTTCTAAGTCTTGAAAAATAAACAAGTCTCACTGAACAGAAGATATACAGTGGTCTACATTTAAAATGAGAAGTCCTTGAGCCATCATGCACAAAGAAGGATTACATGGCCACAAAATTTCCTCCCACCTGACAGTCTTAAATATTCATTCTACACCAGCTGCTTGTTTTCAGGGTCACTACACAGGTTACCTAGATGTCATGACAGTAAAGGCCCACATTTTTAATCTTTCAGAAAGCTGTGACATTATTTCCTTGTCCCTTGGAAGTGTGCACATCTTCAGCTCCATGATAATCCTCAGGTAGTAGGATGAACTTCACTGCTGTGTTTGTCTGCACTTCAAACCATCTGCCCAACCCACAGATCCTTCATTAACTCATCATTCTCCTGTCAAAAGCACCTTAAGTCTTTCTATAAAAACTTCATCTATACGTCATAGACGGTAGTTACACTCAAATCAGTCCAAAAGGTGAAAATTCTTCAGTTTTGCTGAAAGTTCCATGACAAATGCACCTGATAACAGATCAAGACGATGCTTCTGTGACCAGCTGTGACACAGATATGCTGAATGATAAGCAGATTGCTTAACCACCTTCTGTCTCCTTTTGCTCTAACCTCCCATACTGCCTCTAAATTCAGATACTGTATTCCTAACAGTAGTAGGAATTTGTAATTATGCTTTCTATGGAATTTAAGAAGGTTCTGCCCCTACGTAAGTATTTATTGTACAAATAATTAGGCACTACAGACAGGAGTGAACTCTTTTACTGTGTAATCAACATCCAGCATGCTTCTGTCACATATTTATCCAGCCTAAGTAGCAGCTGCCAATAACTTTATTTTCATCTTTCTTTGCCCCTCGCTCCTTTCTCTGTTTGCTTCTGCCAAATATTACCCTGAAATGCAACGGTGCTTTTCAAAATGGTGCTGCCCACCATTTTAAACTCAGTGTGCTGTAAAATCTAACATGATTGAAGACTGCATCCTAGGAAGCCCATGTAAATATTCATAGGCTCACGGAATAGTTCAGGTTGGAAGGAACCTTTAAAGACAATCTAATTCAACATCCCTGCAGTGAGAAGGGCCATCTTCCACTAGATCAGGTTGCTCAGAGCAGCAAAAAACTCAGAAGATTTTAATCATTCATGTTGTTCTCAACTTTGCCAATCAATGAACAAAATACATTTCTTGACATTGCTTATAGAAAAAAAAATGAAATTAACCTTTAAAGACTAGGAATAATCACACATTATGGATTTAGCTGGCTAGCAATATTCATTTAGTGATGAAAAATCTGACTGAAAATACTAACATTTTAAATTATGTACCTACAATTTTCATTAAAATTCTTTCTCATCTACAGATGTACATAAAAATCATTAACCAAAGTACATTCTGGGACAGAAATGACAATTGCTAAATTTTTCAGGAGTCTCTATGAAAGGACCTTGAAGTTTTTCCAGTTATTACAAACTACACCTTCCACAATTCTTATATCTAAACAGAAGCTAAATTGTAAAGATAACCCAGTAGTAGAATTTGTAGTTGTTTGAAACAAACTCAGTATCATTGGGTTGTTTGTCTGAGGTGATTTCTGAGATTAATGTTTTTCATACTAAAATGATGAAAACTATGAAAATTATACAAACATCACAATGATGAAAATTCATTTTTAATCACCTATCAGCTTAAAAGTATCAACATTTCAAACATTTGAAAGTGAAATACCTTAAAGCAGAGGCTTCACAGAAACCATCACATTGTCAAGGCCAGTCTCCAAGTTCCTCAGAAACCTTAACTGTCTTAATTTCACAAAAAGAAGAATTAGGAAGTTGGACTTTTTAAAAGAAGACAATGTATTTTCCTTCCTTTTGCTCAGTAATCTTCCAGAATTATGGAAAACCCTCCTTTTTAAGAGGGAAAACCAGAATATCCACATTTCAGTCTCCATGCATTATCTGTGACAGACTCCAGACTATACAGACACTCTTTCTCTTCCAAAGACTCTCACGAGTGCATATGATTTGAGTCTTTTGTTTTGGAGGAGACCTGGGCTATGCCATCTCACTGAATAAGTATTTTAGTATATATTTGAGCACATTCTCATCACTCAGAGCTCACCGTGTGTACAGCAGCCCTGGTGTGCATGAGCACAAGAGGAATGAAACATCCTGATGACAAAGAAGGAAAGATGTATGGTTGGACTCTGCTAATAAACTGGTTAGTGTATGCCTAAAAGGAGGTAAGGATGGTATGAGGTAAGAGATCCAGTAGGTAGGAGGTAAGAGATCCAGTTCAGCTGCAAGCAACAGATGAACAAGACCTTAAGACACAACTTTTGGATTTGGGTAATGAGACAGTATAGAATCAACTGTGTCCCTACCGCCCCCTTTGCATCTTGGCTGAGGTTTACATACTTTCCACATACTACAAGTATAAACAAAGAGGAGTTTAAATCAAGAGTTAAATTATGAAGAACATCTCCTGCTGCCTGCAACATGGCTCCCTTGGACTAGAGCATTAACATCTGGGGCTGACCTCATTTCAGTCAAACCCACAGTCAAGCCTTTGAATCTTATCACAGAAATAAGTGGAAGGCTAGAAAGCCCACTTCATTTTAATTTTTGTTACTTCCTATCTGAAATCCCAGATTAAAGAGGTTTACATTCTTAAGCACTGGCCAAAACCATAAGGACTACATACATCGGTTTGGTTTGGGGTTTTTTCCTGTGAAAGCTGAGATTCTCACTGGGACAGACATTACGAGTGTGTAGCTCACTGCTCACCATACAAGTATGTTTTGTCAAAGGGCTGTGGCTTGTCACAAGAGCACTGGGCTCCTTGTCTTACTGGCTGCTTCTCTCACCAGGCAATTATGCACTGGTTCAATTGGATGTTGGGAAGGAAGAGGGAGGTTGCTCTCAGAGAGCACCGAACTGGGAAATGCCGCTGCAGTGCAGGGCTCAACAGGGAAACAATAGACAGTAATCCTTGACAGTAAATAATAAAAATAAATAAATAAATAAATAAATAAAGTCCTTGACAAGTAAATAATCCTTGACAGTAGACAAGGATTAAACATCCTTTCAAATGCAATTATTTGAATATACACCACCCAGCAAATCTGCTGTCTCTTTCATGAGTTTCTGCTTTATTTTAATATTTATATAAAGAAGAAAAAAAAAAAAACTAAAAAAGTTTTTAAGATTCTTGGTGTATTCTCTTTAATGGAAATATCCAGACAGGACATTTCTCAGAGCTCTGAGGTGGCATTACTGGCCTAAGATCTAAAGCAGAAAATGCTAAGAAAACTGACACACAATTTGGAACTGCATGCAATTCTTTCTCAAGATGCAAAGAGGTGCTTTCTTTTCTACTGTCAATAAACTATTCTTTTTACATGGAGGCTCCCCTTTGTTCTTAAAACGCCACTGACCGTGACAAAAAGAAACCTCACTAAACAAAAGGACAGCTTATCTTTATGAGAGATTTGATTTTTCAAATAGAAAAGATCAACCAGCATACAGTATTTTGAAACTAACAGCTAAAACCTTCAATTTCTCCAAGGTCACAAGCAAAATCAACATAGGAGGAAATTTAGCTCCACAGAGAGCAGAGATTAAAAAGCATGCCCAGAAAGCTGGACTGCCTTGCCTGGGATCTAAGCTAGGATACAGTCCTGGAAGGGTTTCCATCAGCCTAGGACCGCAATGTCAGTGTGCAGATGCTGAGTATGCTTGTTCATGACCTGCCACTTCCCCACCAGATTCAATTATTGCTTTTTAATCAGTTTCTTAAAGGACAGGAATTTAATAAGCAATTTTGACTATTTAAGAGTCCAACTTGACAAAAAAACCAAAAAAAACCCATGAAAAAAGTGTAACCAGAAAAATGTTTCATCAAATGCCTGTTTACAAGTGGTTCAGGACATCCAAGGATTAGTTCTACAAACACAAGACTGACAACAGTGGCAGCTTCATGAGGGGGAAGGTGGTGAGGCAGCAGAAATGTGCATTAAGATTCTTTAAGCTACTATGGATGAGTACAGAATAATGTAGAATGTCTAAGGATTTTCCAGGAATAAAGTTCTTTCCTGGAAAGGAGCACAGATGAGTACAAAGTGCTTCAGCTTTGGTTTGTTTTTTTTTTTATGTCCTAATTTGTTCATTTTTACCCTGAAGCTACCTGAAAGCCATATTTTAGGCCAGTCTGTCTCTTTAATATTTCCCAATTATTTACAAAGCCAGACAGTAGTGGATTCACAGAAGGGTAGTATCTAACCTTTTCTGATGATGCAGCTAATATTGCTAGAATATTTGCCAACTTCTTAGAAGGTAAATTTTCTTTTATCCCACAATTGCAATTTATGTAGAATTTATCTTTTAAAATTATATTAATGCTAAGCATGCTGTCCCTCCTACAGCTATAGCCTGGAAAAAGTTATTTTACAAACCAGTGAGAAAGAAAAGGTTTTCCTTTGTATGTTAAAATACAGACTTCCAAATTCTGAAAAGAAACAAAAATCAAAAAGTGCAATATGGCTAGCAAAAATTTCAGCATTGTTTATCTCATGTTGTCTTTCTGTGGCAACATACACAGGGAATAGGAAAAGGCTTGTGAAATTGAGAGCATGCTTTAAAGAAAAACACATTCAGATGAAGACTTATGGATATATAAGTAAGGTTAGAAAAGAAGCAGCTAAGAGACACTTTATTCTTGAAATTTAATTTTACAAAGACTGTGCTCCAGACAAGTCACTTTGACACCTCTGCACAAGCATGTTTCAGTGCCATATAGCTAAGGCTTAAGTTAACTTGCATCACTGCACAAGGATCTTTGTTTTTCTGCAAATATCCCTTCTTCAATAAAAAAAGGAAAAAAAAAAGGTGAACTGGCATATTGGTTTTTCTTCAGATCCATCAGTGTGTTGAAGCATGAAGAATTTGGGTTGTTCTTGAAATACTTGAGCTTTGATGTATTTATGTGAGGAATGTTAAAAATGTAACCCCTAAAACCCTTTATGCTGTGGCTGAGCTCTTGATCTGGACAGATCCACATGACTGAGTACTTTAAATACTGCTCTTTCAAGTATAAACATATTAGGTGTCATTATGCAACCCCTCTGTTCAAATGTTTTGTGCCAGACATTAATGGAAGAGTTGAGACCGAAAAAAAAAAAAGAAAAAAAGGAAAAAAAAGAAGAAAAAAAAAAGAAAAAGGAAGACCATTTCAACTTGTTTCAATAAATGCATAGAGTATTGATTTCTGGAGAAAAGAAATTTTTGAAACCAAATGGAGAACATATTTTGAAGAATGGTACGCTTTAAATCCTCTGAAACTTTATTTTGCCTCTGCCACAGTATAGGTTTCCATGTAAGAAAAGACATTTGCAGTCTTGAACATGTCATTGTGACTGTGTTTATACCAACTAAAAATGTGCAAGCTCTTTCCCAACTTTAATCAAAATTCTTCAGATTAAAATAATTTGACAGGCTGACAATTCTATCTCCATCCCAAAACAGATGGTAGGACAAATTGTTTCCTTTGACTCAGCAATGTGATTTTATGCACTCTAAAAATCATAATTAAATCATAATGACCCAGTTTCAAATCCTTCTGGCTTGAAGGTGTACCTTTCAAACGTCTTTAGAACTACCAGACTAGCCATTATCTATCTGCTAAGTTATCTGCTAAACCACTGAAAATCTCAGAAAATAATAAATCTATAACCAAAATATGCTTGTTTTCCTCTGCATAGTAACTGTATTTTGGATTGCAGACTGCAAGAGCATGCAAAATGGATACGCTCAGAAAAAAAAAACATCAGCCAATTCAAAAACTGTTACTGAAGTGAAAAACAAACAAACAAAAAACCCACCAAGAAGCTGCAAAGTTGTAAAAGCACCAAGTACACCGTTGGGGATCATTGTACCAAGATTAAATGTATGTACTAGATAATTCTGCAATAAAGTAACTTTTAATCCTATGTTCTTTTCTGATAATATTTAATTAATTTCCCTTCACATATCTAGTAAAAGATTTTACCTGTATATTAACAGGTTTCTCAAAGGGCACTGTAGAACTTTTCAGGCAAGATATCCTGAAAAATAAGAAATGTCACCGAACAAAACATGGGTGGGATTAGGACAAAGTACAGGAACTTGCTCCTGAGACCTGTTGTGTTTCCTCCAGTTGAGCAAAAGCAGGATCTAAAAGCTTCCTCACCCTCCCATGTCAGTCCCAGCTCTTCTGCTCATGCGCACCTTGATTCTCAGTGCAATACAGACCCTTCTGCTCTCCTCACCCTTCCCACCAGCTGTCCCAGCTCCAACTCACTCTTCAGCACCAGCTGGGACAGCTCTTCTGTCTGCAGATTGATAAGGAGTAAGGGAAGAGCAGGACAGGGCAGCAGTAAGCGTGACAAGGCAGAATGAGCTTTGCAAGGCGTGTGGGACAGTGAAACAACTCTCCCTGATAAAAACGGACTGGAAAGTGGACTAAAGACAAGGTGTTTAGCACAGTGACATTTCTGGTAGACTGTACTGTTTTAGACTGAAGAACAATTTCAGATGCTGAAGGCAGGGACAGCACATATACAGTGAATTGGCAGGGATTTGGCTGCATGAGCTACTAGAATAATTATTTAAAAGCTCTCTCATTCTGCTAGGCATGCTATCTCCACAACACCTAAAGAGACTATAATATTTTTCATTGATTTGGGGGTTTTTGGTGGTTTGGTTTGTTCTTCTTACCATTGCAATTGTAAATTTATCTGGTTGAATAAAGCAACTGTTCCTTTAGCTGACCATTATAGTTTCCAACTGTCAAAAACCATCAGCTTACACAAACTGATCTCCTTTTGTGAATTAACAACCTTCATTGTTTCATTAACATTAACTGCTTAGGGATAAGCCTGAAAGTTTCCAGCAGAGTCTAAAGAAGGTTAAAACAGCTTTGAGAAATCCAAGCTTAGCTTTTGGAGTGGATAAACAAATGAAGAATGAAGCTACTTGGAGATATTTTTGGTTGGCTAATCGTCTTTACGTTAGCCGAAGTCAAAAATTTCCCCTAAGCCTTCACTGGTTTGTACTTCTGAACTGTTGAAAGACTGGAAAAAAAGTATCACTGGATATATCTAATTGCTGTTTTCACAGCCATAACTGCACCTTTACAACAGTACTGCCCATAAAAAAGGAAGATTATTATGAGGATGTCAGCAACTGGAAAATCAGAACAGTCCCAATCATTCGCCCAACATATAACTGATCTCAAAGTACCTCACATTCCTCCACTGCATCTAGAAAATAAAACACATGGTGAAGAACACAAGGAGAAATTTTGTACAGTTACTCTATGCTTGATATGAAAACATTGAAAGTTACTGAATGTCCACAAGAGTTGTACTTTGCAAAGCAGTATCTCTCCATGACTGGCCAGTTGTTCTCACAAGCCAAGGCTTCTGGACAGCACTGAGTCCACCTTTTTACCCAGACAGAGTTGTGCACAAGGTACTTGCCCACAGAGCACTGTTCACAGACACTACGATAGAAAATTCATATAATACTTTACCCTGGAAACAAAGTTAAAATAGGAATATGAGCCTGGAAAATGTAACACATATATTTGCGGGTGTAAAGCTTTTTTTAGGAATTAGCTTAGCTTTTTTTACCTTCTCATGTCTATCTTGGACCTTGCTTTGTACAGCCACAGGGCAACTAGAAAGAGCTTGTACAAAATATTCCTGTCTTTCAAAAATTTATTGTAAGGCCCTACTATCAAGGAAATACTTTCATGAACAACTTAAAGCAAAGGTAGACATATTTTTCCTACATCATATAGCAAGCACTTTGTACACGTTAAACACAGCGTTGTGTAAAAACCTAAAGAAGATTAACAAATTTCAGAAATTATTTAGAAAGTGATCATCTGACCCCCCCCCAATTTTTCCAGAATGATTGAAAACCGTAAGTATGTGTTAGTTCCATTGCCAACACTGACAGTCTTAAAGACACCTTCTTCTCTGTTGACCTATGAGATCAGACAACTTGTCCAGTGGATTAAAGTAATTGTACTAATTCCTAGATAAATATGTCTAATGGGAATTCTGTCTGGTTCGGCCATCATGGCTGAGCTGAGTCACTTCCATCAAGTTGTCAATCATTTCCTGATAGGCTTTTAGGATTCATGACCCTGCTGGGAAATGCTGGGTGGTGCTTTATCAGGTGCAGCACTCATACAGAGAGCAGGAGGAGGAAAGCAGCAGGGGAGGCACTGGGCAAATTTGTGGAATCTGACCTTTTGCTTTGGGCACCTCCTTGGATTTTTGCCTTGTCCCAGGTGGCCAACAGCCATGCTATTTTATAGAAATCTTTCCTTAAGTATGTGTGAAACAGTTCCTAATGGATTGCACATCTGGCATAACAGGCAAACATGGCCCACGTGAGGCCCCAGATCTGCAGACCAGCAAGGACCTGGACAGGTGGGAAACAACCACAGCTTTAAGGGAGAACCTCCACTGTGCCAAACTCCCATAGCTGCAGCAAAAAGTGAACTGCTGATGAGTAACTGCAAGACCTGTTGACAAAAGTATGGAGATAGAACAGGTTTTCATAATGCTACAGTGGCCAGTGCAGCAGATAAAGCATGAATGAAGAAACTTAGCACTGACTAGCACAGATGTTTCCTCCAAAAATACTATATATATATATATGCAAATCACATTTCTCCAAAGACTATGGTATTTCCAGTCCTTACGCTGCTTTCTTCGTGGTTATTGTAAATTATACTATTTGAGAAAACTGACTGGATTCTGATACAGTTAACCTACATAAAAGAAGGGGAAGATCTACCACTTAGTTTAACTGGCATTCCCCTTGAAGGAATGAAGGCTTAATGCAATCTGAAAGATAGGTAGATGAGAAAAATTACTAAACAACTCCGATAATAGAGTTCAGAGTGTAAAATTACAAATTGAAATGCTTCAATTTTACCACTAGACTAAATTATCATATTCTGAAATTCTACCAACACTAGGCCTTTTCCTGACACAAACTGATCTTCAAAATTTTAAGACTGAATATTCCATAGACCTTTTTTTTCCGATTAAGTCCTATCTGGAAAATTTCTCAGTAAAGGAATCTCATAGACAAAATAGATGTCTTCTAAAATTGCTGGTCTCTTATGAACTTTATAAAAGGACTCCATTCTTACTTCAAATCTAAAACCAAATAGAGTACATCCTTAAAGTAAGAGGAATTTACACTATAAGTGCCATTTACAGACAATCCCATTCCTTTCTATTTCTCACCCTGAACTCTAGTGAGCTGTTTAACTGTAGTACTTCAAAAAATCTATCAATGAACTTATAGCAAACCACAGCCTATAGAAATTAAACTTTTTAGAGGATAGCTACTTGTAGAAATCATGGAATGAATCTAGTATTATCATTCCTAATCCACAGAAAAATAATCTAGACAGAATAATGAACTTGTCTAGGGTAATAATGGGTCAATGGTAGAAGCTGACAGAACCTAACATTCTTAAAAATCCTTCTCATTTGCCAAAGCAGTTTAATGCATGTTGGTAAACACAGCACATGGGAAGTATTTTAACAGAGATACTAGAGCAGAGAGGGGAAAAGGCAAATATTGTCAGATTCCTCAGGGGAAAATCTACACTTTCTAGTCCTGCCCTGTGAGATAAACATTCCTTTTTCTGGTAAATTTCTGTTACAACCAGCTACAAGAACGGTAGTCACATTATTTTGCCCTTTCCTCATCACATTTTCTAGAATTGACAAAAGCTTCTATAATTATTAAGAAAACAAAGCAAAATGAAAGACATTATTCTAAAATATTAAAGCATTTGAAAAGCTGCTAACCATTTTCAAGAAGCATTTCCTGCAACTACTGCCAATTATTTTATTTTCAAAGGAAAAAGAAACACAATTTCTTTGAAAGCTCTGAAATAGCTTTAGAAAATCTATAAAGGATTGAGAACTTTGATCAAGTAGCCACAGAGAATAGTCTGTCTTAAACATTACAAAGAAAGGAAAAAAGAGGGGGGAAAACAATTGCTAATTATTATCTTGGTAACATTTTTAAGCAGACTGACAAAACCGAAGGATTAAGAGACTGTGTCAAACAAAAGATTAAGTATCACTCCTTAATAAAGTGATTCATAAATACTAGAAAACCTAAAGAAAAATTTTAATAGCTCCTGTAAGTATTTAAAACTTTGACCACCAACTGGAGAATCTTTCAGCTAATTGATGAGCATGTCTCTGTATAAAACAAACTGTATAAAATGAATACTGTACATACTGTATTCAGTGTACATGTACATACTATACATACTATATAAAATGAACTTTCATGTACATGCATAGGATTCAAACTTTCCCCAAAACTGTACACTGACTATTGGTTTGGAATTCCCATGCAAAAGAGCAAGAAAAATTATATGAGAATATAACATGACTTGGGTCACAGTGAGCACAGGTCCATATGGAGAGGACCAGTTTCGTAGCAATCGGGTTTGAGCATCGCCTTTAAAAATAAAAGTAAAAGAAAACAGACTGAAAATACGCCTTCTGACAAATTCTATCCAGTTATTTGTTTCTGAATATTTTGAATGAAGAAGGTTTTGAGGATCAGTGATGAGGACTGAAAGAAAATTTTGTTTTCAGTTTAGACGTTTGAACAGAACACCTCCCTACTTCTGCCCTTGAGGAATAGGAGTACGTATCAGCATAAAGCTTACGTATTTCTGGAGGAGTGTGAAACAAACAAATGAACCTGTAAGCCATCTACACACAATTAGTTTGCAAACATTAGCATTAATGAAGCCTGCTTTCCCCTGAATGCACATACCATGGCAAGAGACTTCATGCCTGATACATAACTCAGAATGTGTTGCTGCTGCTTGGATTTCCACTATCTAAAAAGGTGCTCCTGAATTATTTTTCTCTCAGGGAAACTTGTCTCTTTTCTATCCCTGTTACAATTTTAATGAAGCTTTTAAGTGCTTCACCTTTGAGAACATTGTTCCTTTGAGAACACTGAACATTGTCAAATTGGCTTCTCCTTGACTGATAGACACTAAACTAAGTAGGAAGGTGGACAGAAATTCCAAGCATACGAATGCAATCTTTGTGTCTTTTAAAATAAGCTTACATTAAAACTAGTTTCTGAGACAACACCATCCAGAGATTGTTAACTTGCTAAAGATCTTCTGTGAGATAGAAAATTAGCAAATTTTATCTATAGTTCAGGAATATCAATGCTATTTTCTATCACTTCATGATCTGTGCTAAATTTTGGCCTAAGCAACATTTATAGCTAGGCTATACATTCTAAAAGTAATTTTGGAACTAACATCTGTTTGTCAAGGCTACTTTAGGAGGCTACTGGGAGCAAAGTATTAAAAATTTTATTTTGTTGGTTAGGTAGGGAGAAGTTAACACTGAGATGTCTAAAAATTCCAAGTTTCAAGTTTCATCAGGAAGAGTTTTGAAATTAAATTCCTTCTAGAGTACAAACTAGAACTTGAAGAATTAGAAATGGAAGATACTCAGAAGGATACACAATTATGCTAACCACGTGTAATTGCCAGATATGGGGTTTAATATATTTATATTTCTCTAGCTCATAACAAACTATCTGCTTCCAGTAGTTGGCATCAGGTCTTTGGTTCTTAGAAAAAAGCTCCTAAATGTGTTGTCCCCTGGCCCCTCCACACAAGGAATTACGCTGCTGAACCAGTCCATTCCTACATTCCTGGAGGTCCCAGTGATTGTTATAGACATCCTGGTGCCCCTCACAGTGCTGGGCTGACAGGATGGTACTTCCCTGGTTCATGCCTGAAACCTGCTACCAGCAGTCATGTGTGCACTTACAGATTAGACACTAGAACTGTCAGCTTATCATTTCCCACTGAGTTTTTCTTAAGCTATGTCAGTGATGTAGATCTCAACAAGCTTTGCTCTTGCTTGCTAATTGAGAAGTGCCCTGGGGTCTGAAAACTGCACTGTAAATATAGAGACTGATCAACTTTCATTAATGATGTTAACTTCAGACTGCCAACTTTGGTTTTAAAGTGGTATCATACAAAATGTAGTTCATTAAACAGAAGGCAGGGGACTTCAGCTTTCTGTAAAAATGTATCATAACATTCACTAATTCTGAGGGATGATATTTTCCCTTTTAGGATTGACAGGTGGAGGAAGTGAGAACCTCCCAGTGCTTCACACATGTTTTTATGATGATTTACTTGACAGAAGAGAGACACGACAGCGTAACTTTCTGAGAAGTTGTTTATAGCCAGAGATAGACAATAAAATATTAAAATATGCTGAAAGTTCTTCAGCTTATCCCCTGAACTCTGCTGTCATTCAGTTCATTAATGAACAAAAATCTGCTGTCATTCAGTTGTCTAGGTGTTCTAATGAGTTGTTAACATTTCTCTAAATAATAGTTGACAGTATAAAGATCGGTCAAACACATTTTTAAATCCTTCTTTCTAATAAGATGCTCTACTAGACCTAGAGAGCAACATACATACTGTTCAATCTTACTGACAAAGTAACTCTTCACATGGTTGAGAGATACGTGGGCAATCAGCAGGTCTTTCAGGTTCACCAATTTTTTCCTACTTCATTTCCTTGCTGGAATTTCAAAGGTTATATGTTTAGATAAGACTTTAAACTTTTTGGCTTTAGGTTATCATTGACCACACTAAAACAATATTAAGCGTTGGGTCCTTGGGACAGTACAGAGCTAACATGAGAGCAATTGGGTTTTGTCTTTCCTAAAAGAAAGCCTTCTACGGCAAATTTACAGTCTTGGCACATAGAAATTAATAATGTTTAGGTTTGGCCTATATTCCTCTTCTAAAGTGAAGGGCTATTTTGCAGAAACTAGTTAAATAAAAGTCTTGTTCACATCTTGGCCTGATCTGCTTTATTTTTATTACAGAGTCTGGACTGACATATCTTGCCAATAAGCTTCTACAGATAACTTGTATTTACACCTTTATTTCCTTAAGATTTACATTTTTATAGGACATGTTTCTTCTAACAAAGCATGAAGGTAAAGACAAGATCTTAAGAAATCAGACTATGAATTAGGAACACACTCCACTGCCACAACTTATCTTTTCTTTCCTTTTTTTCTTCCTGATAATGAACCTTTCTGATCTGGCTCTGTTCACACCATATAAAAGGCTTCCATCTTAATTTGAAGGAATATTCTGACAACCTGGTATAAGAGGTTCATTCCCTGCTAGAGAACATGAAATAAAGTCCCTTCAAGCATTATGTTTGTATTATTCAATTATTTATTAATTAACAGTGAACTGTCATGCTAAACTTGCTTATTTTGTTTTCTGGTTTCCCTTATTAAAAAAAAAAAATAAAAGCATCTAGCCCAAAATTTTATGCTGCTTTTGTCTGGTTTTTAACTTTTTTTACCCATAATTATCTCATGTGGAGAAAATCCTGAAAAAAAATGTTGGCTTTTAAATATTAAAATGTTATATACCAAGAAATAACTTCATTCTTGCATTATGGCAGAATGACAGAGCCCACAGTATCTATTTCAATGACAGTTTCTCTCCTACCACAGCAAATAGACATTCAGATTGAATTCACTGATCCTTATCTTCAGGAAGATATGGCACAATACACTTCCACAGCTGGCATCGTCAAATTATTCCTCTTCTAACATCTGGTTTGTATTCTGCAACACCACCACCCAAAATTTCTTTACATGGTTGTCCTTTTTTCAAACAAATCCCCTGCATTAACTAGCATGTTCTTCAAACAAATTTTTATATCCATATTGCTAATCAATTTTTGGTAGTAGTTCCTAAACGGTTGCATATATCCTCATAAAACATAGGACTATAAACCCTCTTTAATGCAATCCCAAGGGCAGTCTTCTGAAGTAACAGCTAATAGCATAGGTTAGCAATACTTTGAAGCATTAAGTGGAAGATAGGAACGGCAAAGCTGTATCCTGACTTCAGGTATGGTAATTATTTCTTATACCTGAGTGAACATCTGTGATCATTAGTTTTAGATTACAGTTTCTCAGAAGCAAATCACTCTGATTTCTTAAAGCCACTTTGAAATTGCACATCATTAAAACTGGGTCCCCTTTCCAGATCCAAATGTGTACTTGAGATCAACAGAGCACCTGTAAAAGACATTTGGCATGATAAAAATTGCAGCAGATGGGCAAGGTGCAAAGAGGCACAGGGGTTGAATCTAGTATGTCAAAACCAAAAAAAACCTACCCTTCTTAGACCCTCTGTTCTAGTAAAAGGACAACATACAGAACCACAGACTATGCTGTGGGGACCCACATATGGGTAGGGACACACAGAATCATCCTCAAGAGTCACACCATGTGCCTGTTGTCCAAATGCTTCTGGAACTCTGTCAGGCTTGGTGCTGTCACCACTTCCCCAGGGAGCTTGTTCCACTGCCCAACCACCCCCTGGGTGAAAAACCTTTTCTTAATAGCCAACCTAAACCTCCCCTGACACAACTTCAGGCCATTCCCTTGGGTCCTGCCACTGGACAGAGAAGAGATCAGTGCCTGCCCCTTCTCTTCCCCTCATGAGGAAGTTCCAGACTGCAGTGAGGTCTCCCCTCAGTCTCCTCTTCTCCAGGCTGAACAGACCAAGTGACCTCAGCCGCTTCTCATACCAAAAAAATTACATATAGAAAACACGACAGACTTAAATTTTCACAACTACTGACAGTACCAAGAGGGGGAAAAAATGAGGGGAAAAAATACTTATTTCCTTTAATGCACAGAAAAATTAGCAAACTTAAAAAAGACTTCTAGTATTTCTAGTTCGCAAATTTTGTAGCCATTTTGCTGCATCTCTTCACGTTGACAGACTCGGAAGAAGTCTGTTGATGTGAAGCAGTATGGCTTTGGGACTCACAAAAAGGTTAAGCCTGCATTTTCAGATATGTACACTTGGAGTTCTTTTAAATACATTTTTTTAGAAAAAATACTAGCATTTAAAATTATTTGTGTATCACAGTAATATAATATTTAATCAAAATACTGTAACTATGCCCAGAGGATGAAACAGCAAAGCAGAGCACCTGACTTACAAAGCTCCTCCTGAGGGTTTGAAGCTGTCTGCTACAACTACAAACAAAACAAATAACTGTCATAAAATATGAATTTATCACCCCACAGAGGCAGTACATTGGTTGCTAACCACCAATGCCATGGAATAGAAGGTCACATATCAAAAAAGATTTTCTAAAATTTCACTTTTCATTACTCTGCCAAAATTTACAAGAAAAAGTATGAACACCGCATACAGTAAGGACAGAGGAAAGGAGCTATATCATCCGGCTGGTAAGAACAATTCTGCTGATTAATACAGAGGTATTTGACCAGTATCTTTGGGATTTTCTTTATAACTAAACAGGATTGCATAGTCACGGAACCTGGTATCTTTAAACCCATATTCTCAACCAGAATTACCCACAAAATATTGAGATCTTGGCTAACAGCCCAGATCAGAAGAGGTAAAAATGTAATTGTTTAAACAAAGAAACAAAGAAAAATCACTCCACAAGATTGCTAATGCTGACTTTCCACAGATTTCAAATTACAAACAGCCAAAAATGCTATACATTAAATAGTCCAAAGAAGCAAGAATTAAAGTTTAAAAAATAGGCATTTCTTCTGTTTTAAAACTTGTGAGAGCTATTTTGTGGTGATGTTTTGCTACTTTTAATAATGTTTTAAGAAGAAAAGTATAGAGATAGAAGTATAATAAACATATATTTTAAGAATAATCCAAAATCTATACTAAAGGAATACTGCTATTGATGCAACCTGCATTGTACTCTACAGCAATACAAGCTGCCCAGGATACTTTTAAAACATGCAGACTAAAACATGCAAAAAATTTATCCATAACCCCCAAAGTCCTGTTTTCTGGGAGAGGAAGAATTTACAGAGACTCAATACAATTCTATTGTATTTCCCTTTTCCCTTGCTCCCTCATTGCCTTTATTAACTCAGTATGTCCTTACACTCACTTTAAAGACTTTGTTGCTATGGGAATTTATTTCCATATTTTATTGTCAAGGAGAAAAACGAGATTTTGGTGATTAAATGTCACAGAAGCTCTGACTTTTGCACAACCTAATCAAATCTACAGCCGTAAAAAAAAAAAAAATCTGTGTATGTGTTTGAAAGTCTTATAGTTCTGACCATAAAAAGGTACATATGTTCTACCTGGCATTTAAAAGCCAAGTACAAAAATTCTCCCCTCCCCCAAAGCCTTCTGGATAATTTTAACATAATTTTCGCATGCGCATTTGCAATTAGTTTCCTAGGAACTCAAGAACAAAACTTTTTTTTTTTCCCTCTCTCCCAATGAGGACTATCCACAGTATCAAGAGATTCTTTTCTTATATAAGTGACATTCAAGGTTAGTGAGGCTGGAAATTCACCTCATAGTAAGTGACCCATAAAGCTACAAAACTGCAAGCATGGGTTCCTTCCCACTCCATACCTAATCTATATTGCAGGTAGAAAAAATAAATACATGTAATAGGTACAAAATATTGTTTAGTTCCTCCAGTAAATATGCCAAAAAGTGTTTGCTGTCTTCTATCACAACTGGCTGTTTCTACTGTAAATCTCATACACTTCTACTTCCCCCCTTTTTAATACTGTAACTGTCTACATAGATTAATGTTTAGAACCACTCACTATGAAAAAGTATGTATGTAATCATTAAATCATTACATTTAAAAAAAAACTGAGCATAAGCCAGAAAATTCAAAATTAAACCTAACATCAGAAAAATCTTCCCTTGTGGCTCAGTGTTTGTGTATGGTTCTGTTCCTTCAAAAGAAGTTCGCTCAGGTTTGGAACCAGAGCTCACGTTCATGTACCAGGAATGGCTCTCTCTCAGGCAGGACGCTAGGAACACAACTGAGAATGCAGCTCTATAGAACAGACTCAGGCAATGCTGTCAGACGACTACAGTGCTGAAACTTAGATGACCACAGTTAAGATGCTCAAAAAATCAGGAGTCTGACCTTCACACTCTCTGCAGCCTTATCTTTCCCAAAAGTGCTGTAACAAACCGCTGGAAGTCAGAACTCAGAGTATCCAGAAGCTGCACCTGCTCCGTAATCAATCTGATTCTGACTGAGGACATACTTCCAGGTTTTCCCTCTTCTGACACTATTATTGTATGCCCTGACTCCTGGGAGCAAGAGGTTTAGCTTGCTATTTAGCTGTGATGGACCAAGTGCAATGAGTTCATTAGGTAAAGCTCACCAGGAGTTACAAGAATTCCACACTTCACCAAACCAGGACAGTTAGGTGTCTAAACATGACATTAAGAGGCTAATGTAAAGAACTTATGATTGAACACACAGGCACAGGTATAAACTTTCTGTGTGGCATTTAACAAACACAGTCCATACTTGATGAATACAACCATGAATGCATGCATTTTAACCATGGCACTAAACCAGGTTTAAGCAAAAAGGCATAATTCCTGAGGCAAATCTGCACCAAAGGAATTACACCAGGAAATGTTTAACTCATTAAAACACCACTTTAGCACTGTATGGTGTTTTTCCCTGAGTACCCAGTCAACTGACCCAAGGGAGAAGCTGAGCCAGAGGGGAAAGGAACACGGCTTCCTAGCTAGTGAACAAATGGAAAACTGGAGGTTGGCCAAAACTGCATATACTTCTTATCCCTCAAAGTTTGCAGAAACACAAGTCCCCTTATCACAGCATAAAATACATATAAGTATTAAATGTATTCAACATTGACTAACCCTACCAAAAAGCACGAAATTTAACTGTTCTTTAATACTGATATTTTAAACAGGAAAATTGTTAGCTTCTGGGGAAGCAGTTTTACAGTTTCTTTAATTAAGGAGCTACCTAATCACTAAGATGAAGAAAAACCTACATCTGCAATAACACCTAATATTCTGAAACTGTTTTAGGCAATATGATAAGCTTGGTGCTTTCAATTGCTTCCTTAAATATTATGAAAACATGAAAAATTAGGAGAGTAACATTTTCTGATTGATATTATTTGTAAAGATTTTGTAGAGTCAGAAGTACCAAGCCCCCCAGTACCCTGTAATTAAAAACAACCACGAAAAAGTAATGCTGTTGATGTCAGTAACTGGCATGCAACCTCAGAATGAAACATAAGTGCTAACAAAAACTATGCAAAGCCTGTGGAAACTTTCTTACCTCTTACCCCAAAGAGATCCCTTTTAAGCCAGGGAGAATGTGCTGGTTTTGTCTGGGATAGAGCTAATTTTCTTCACAGTAGTTAGAATGGGGCTGTGTTTTGGATTTGCGCTGGAAACAGTGTTGATGTCAGAGGGATGTTTTAGCTATTGCTGAGCAGTGCTCACAAAGAATCAAGGCTTTTTCTGCCCCTCACACAGGAGGAGCTGTGAGGCAGCACAGCCAGGACAGCTGATCATTGGGATGTTTCAGATATACAGCCTCATGCTTAGCACATAAAGCTAAGGGAAGAAGCACGAAGGGGCAGATATTCAGTGATGGTGTCTGTCTTCCCAAGTAATGGCAGTGCATGATAGAGCCCTGCTCTCCTGGACATGGCTGAACACCCTCCTTCCCATGGGAACCAGTGAATCAATTCATTCCTTTGTTTGCACACACAGCTTTTGTTTTATCTATCAAACTACCTTTATCTCAATCTCTGAGTTTTCCCCTTCCCCATCCTAAGGGGAGGGAGTGAGCAAGTGGCTTTGTGGGGCTGAGGTGCCAGCTGACGTTAAACCGCAACAGGGAAGAACAGAGCAACACAGCATACTTAGTATGCTACCATGCATCCAAATCTTCTGCAGACAGTAACAACCTTTCTCTGGCAAACTAACCTCTCTGGTAAATTGAAGGTTCTCCACAGTTCCTGTAAATATGAAAAGCCTTGTCTCTTTTTTTACTTACTTACTCCTTTATTAAAGAAAACTTTGCCCTTTTTCATCCTTCTAGAGAGGCATTCTCAAATACTTGCTCCTAAGCATTACTGTAGGCTTTAAGTGGCTAGATAAATGTAATGGGGATTTAGTAGCAATTCCAATGAAGACATTAAAGACTTAATATTAAAACATAATCCATATTATGCCAGTATCAGCGATTTCAGCAAGACATCTTATGATTCCTCATTTTTAACAAGATACAACTCTGACAAATTTGCCTCTGTCATATGTGATCTGTTCCAGTGGTTTAAGTCACCCCATGAAAATATTTTCAGGAAACAACAGCTATTTATACATATTGATGTCCCAATTCAGTACCACTCCACCGACATCACAGGGACCTGCAGGAGATCAATATCTCAGAGAAGATAGTGGAGGCCAATCTTGCTTTTCTTATTTCAGGATCAAACAGAAAATCAGCAAGGAGCTGTGGGAACTACAGGAAACAGCAGTATTAGCTACTTGAAATTGTCAAGGGAGAAGTAAATTGCGAAAAGCTTCTTTTGTCTAGGAAATATCTGGTGGGGGGAGCAACGGTCAAGACCACACAGACCTCATGCTGTTGCCATCCAGCAGAGTGAAAAGCATCAGGCTGGTTCATCCGCAAATATGAGCAATGTACGTGCAGGCACATTCGTCTCACCATTTTCAGCATTTTGTACAGCCTTAAAGCTGACAGGAAAATTAACCCCCAGCTGACTACTGCAGAATGAGAGATGCTAGGGATAAACGAGGCCCCAGCTGGCAATGAAGCCCCCAATCTCTTCCACAGTTCTTGAAATGCTAAGGGCTATCCAGCCCACAAATGCAATATTTAACAGCTCAGTGCACTTGAATATGTGGCTCTTGTTAGACAAAATGAACCCCATGAAAGGTCAAGTCATGTTTTGAAGCTGCAAGTTATTTATTATTTTTAACGGGAATAAAGGCAGTCTCTATGAAAAGCATATTTACTAAATACCTGACTCCAAGGATTAAGTTTGTCCTGCAAGGGAGTAGCTACTGTCCTAACAGTCTAAACACTGTAAATACTATACTTAAAAGACATGGAGACAAGACTGGACCATGCCCACCCAAAAAGAGAAATAACTTACAAAATAATAGGTTTCCAATCAGTTGTGCCAAAATATCAAGACCTCTGGCTAAGTTCAGCATAATAAATTCCTTAGATGGTGGGAAATGAGAAGAAAATAAACCATTGAGTTAGATTTTAAATAATGATGAAACATTACTGCAAAATAACACAACTTGAAAATGGAGAAGAGATGAACAATAAGCAACACTGTCTACAACATTACTAAGGCTTTAGAGCTCCTCAGAAGAGAAGAATAAAACTGCAAACTTAAATCAAGAGCAGCATTTTATTTTGACATTGCTTTTCAAAGCACAATAGTTCTAAAAGTAGCAACTTCAAAGACTAAAGAATGCAGAAAGTGGCCTACTTGAAGTTTAGAGTGTTCTCAAAAATCAGTAGCTTTATCTAATACCCAGCAGCATATCACCCACAACTAAGACTGTTCCAAGACCATAAAAGAAAGTAGAGTTTCATAAAACTTGGTTTGGTGGTCGACCACATCATCCATGGAGGCCCCAGGTTTACACCATTACCTTAAATAAAATATAGGCCTCCAATAAAATTGCCTTTTACAAAACCAATACCGTTGTAATAGCACAGGAGGCTAGATAATGCATCCTGAAATCCAATTTGTGGTTCATGTTAAGCTATAGACACCAATAACTAATTCCACATGTGAGACAGACCTCCCGGAGGGAGATTTTAATCAAATAAGTGATGGGAAAAGATACATTTCCTCATTTTGGTGAAACAAACCCCCTGTACTAACAATATGTTGATTTGGTAAAATGTTACTGTGTTGCAGCAGTGCAACATTAGTAGGATCTACATCTGGTTTAGTTCTTTCTGTAGGGCAGTTTGTATACATAAACCACAGAGCAATAAATACTTTATCATTACTGTTATATTAAAAATGAGCTTTAGATGCATTTGCCCCATCTTTTTAACTGCTAATGTTATTCAGATCCACTCACAAAAAAAACAAAAACAAAAACAAAACAACAAAACAACCAAGCAAACAAAAGAAAATCTAAAAAAGCCCACAAGATGAAAAAAGAGCAGCACCATAGGATCTGTATTAGCTTTGTACTCTTAACTGGACAGAAGACTGTTGATCAATACTTTTGCACTCAAGCTGAAGATTACAAGTACAAAACAATTAAGCCTCTATATTTGCATATTTTCTGTAACAACAAACTTGATCACAATTCTCTCCCATATTAGAGCTCCCCCTCCCAGTCCTACACCTCTGGTGGTTTAACTTGCACAACTCCAGCTGCTGACAGGTACAATCTCTGATACCTATCACACCTGACAACTCAATCAATCTGCATACCTGCTATGCAACTTACACTGGAAATCACTCAAGATCCTGAAAAATAAAACCAAAGTCTAACTTACTTCCACAAGCAATGCTTTACCCCAGCAGAACACTACTTTTTCAATTACTCTCATTTCAGACAACTCATTTATGACTGCAATAAATATAATTCCATCAAAATCTTCTGAGTCAAAGACAGTGAATACCTTCTTGTCAGCCAGTCAGAATAAAACAGAGCTAACCAAACGAAATGGAGTCCAGGCTGACAATTTTTCCAGCCAGACTGAGAGCATCACAGGCAGACAGGAATACAAGACTTGGCAGAAGAAAAAAATCAGCAGCCAAATTCTACTGAATAACCAATACACAGATGACAGAGAAAAGGGTTGGATCATTTAATAAGTGGCTACAATATAAATTTTTAAGGTGCCTCAAGAATAGCTTCTAAATAAGGGGTAGCATTAATCTGCTCGGCTAGTGGTCCAGCTTTGCTGCTACCTTATTTAGAAGCCCTGCCAGTCTACTCAAATTGCACTGGCATGTTTTCATGTTCTCAATGTGACAACTCAGGATGCACAGGATAACTGGTCTTGTGTAGTAGCCATCATTTTATATCATTGGATATTTGGCCCAAAGACAAGAACACAGTCGAAAAAAATAGGCTTGTCACCCAATACCATATCCTACCACCAGCTGGAGCATTTTTAAACTTGCTTGTACCAGTTCATACTTTACTGACCACTCTGAAGATGGTCAGTAGTTTTACTACTCTTCAAACATAAATGTGTGTTAGTTTCCCCAGTGGTATATTCTGAAAAGTGTCATAGTTTTCAAAGTTGAAAGCTATATACTGGCAGCATATAAGCCAGACTATGAGGTCCCTAACTATTTGTAGGGCAATGACAATGACTGAATATAACTGAAGTGATTCAGGTTTAAAGTAACTCCTAAAAGACATATCTGGGATATTTGGGATGAGGGGTGTGGTGTTTAAAGGTTATTTTTCTGCCTGCATTTCCTCTCAGCTCAGTTTGCAGCACAGCCTAGGAAACAGCTCTATCAGCTCAGCTGGACAGGGCTAAGCTAAAGGTTCAGCAGACTGAAGGGGTAAGACCCTTCTACTGTTCCATTGCAAAGCATGCAGGTACTGCTTACTTAGGTAGTACAGGCTTGACCTAAACAACTTTTAAACTATTTTCCTTTCTTCCTTGGCTCTATTCTACACTTTTGCTCTCCAGCAGACTGGAAAAGACTACAACTTTTTCCTCAACTGACCTTTTTGATGTTTCTTTTTTTCCCTTTCTCCTGAAGTTGCCCTCTCCCAATATTACACTAGGAAAAGACAAAGAACGAATTCCACAACAGGTACATAGACAGAATTCTTTTGAATTTGTTTAGGCTGAGCAGCACTCAGCCTGAACATATGTGTAAGAAACATGCAGCTTAGTAATTTAGTGAACTAAAAAATGCATTTCTGGCCAATTAATTGAAATATTCATATTTTCATTCAATGTAGTCTCTGCCTGTAAAACTATCTCCAGCAAAAATCAAATCTCCACAAAGGTCTGTAATCTACAAAACACAGAATTACTATTTCTAGCATTACAGATGAAAAAATAAATTTTCAAAAACACCTGTTTTCTGTCCAAGACAACCCTGATGCTGGGTGCAAAAAAAAACCCTCACAAGCCAAACATCAAATTTAGGGCTCCACACACAGGAAGAGAGACCTTGTGTTGAAAAAGTTAGGTGTGGAAGCTTGGATTTCATTTGTGTCATTCAGGTCTCTGCTGGACCAATTTTATTCTGACCCTGGTGTGGAAAAGGTGGAAAAAGGTGAGAACAAGCTTTTCTCAATTAAAAGCCCATCAGAAACATCTGCAAAGATTTTGGGTTTGAGCAATGAGTCTTCAATAATAAAATCTTTCTAGATGTTCAGAATTTTTTGTCATACAAATGTTTTTACAACTGTTTAATTCCATAGGATAGGATAACGCATTATTAACTAAACTCCTTGAAGCACTTGAAAAAGTCTCATCTTTGTGCTTTTCGGCATAAAGCCTGCTGCTACAAATGTACTTCAAGGAAAAAAAATAAATACAACAGCGTAATCAGTTTCCTGTTTGTTTCTGCTCAGTGTTAGATGCACAATGTACCATACAGTATTTGGCTACTGACATTCAGAGGTCTTACATATGGCATTAAACATGAGTAAAACTCAAATATGTGTGTGTGTGTGTATATATATAATTATTTTTTCCTTTTTCATTTTGTCAGAAAACAGCATAATAACTAAGGCAACACCTTAGAACAGTTAAGAGGAAACTAAAAGTGACTAGGTCTTTTGGGATTTTTTTTACCCTACTACTTTCCTTTTATATTACAGCTGTATAGTCTGTACAAACAGAAATCATCACTGCTTTATAAAAACTACAATTTCTTGTAAATCTATTTGGAAGAGAAATCAAAGTTTTCAAATCAAGGTGTTTGAGATAAATAAGAAATATATGAAACAAGATAGATTTTTGCAATCTACATCTCACTGAAAAATGTGAGAACACATGTCCATATGACATGCTGTTGTCTTTTTGTCAAGACAGTATTTTTCTGAAAGACAGCCATTTCACTGAAAAGAAAATTACATATACTCAGCTTACTCATTTGTACAGCAACTGCTGTAAAGGACTCTTGATTTTAATTGGGGTTTCTGAGTAGCACTAAAATACACAGTTTTATAAGTGGGAAGCTAGGGATTTGGTGAGCTTGTTTGTTTGCTTATTTTACTTGTTTGTTCTTCTGGGAAGAACTGAAGAAATAGGAAATACTTATTTTATTAAGGCAATAATACTAGGGGAAGAAAAAATAAGTGTCAAAGGCATGCACCAAGTCCTATGCATCTCTGTTAAACTAGAGCAATAAGAGTTTTATCTTTGCCTCAGGGAGCAAAGCTGATGATATCACCTGCTGCACTTGCACGCCTGACCAAACTAAGCTGAGTTTGCAAGATACAAGAAGATAAGAGCATGAATGAATTCTTTGCAAAACAAAAACAAATATATGTTGCTCGACTCAGATATCCAGTGCTTGACAGTAAACAGAATAAGGGAACTGCTACAAGCAAGGAAAGTAATTGAAAAAACCCATCCCCAGCATCGAGTAATAGCAATGGTCAATAACACATGGCTTAAACAAAATGTAAAAAGACCACATTAAAGCTCCTGAAGTGCTCTTTCAGCATTAAACATCTGAGCTTATTTTTGGGAGTCAACTAAACTACTAAGAATTATTGTGTGCCGGAAAACTCATTTAGCACCTGTTTAACAGTGAATGGTGCCTCACAAATAGCTTACCACAAAGGAGACTCACCTTGTATAAAGCAGAAATGATCTGATGCATTTTCAGTCGATGAAATACAAAGATATCATACACGGCTGAAATGGCCAGAACAGTCAATCCTTGCTCCTTCCACAGCATGCTGCATCCTGCACACAGCCCTGCTCCCAAGATCCAGCCCCAAGTACTTGGCGAGGAACCTCTGGTAGAGCAGTGCTTCACGTAACACATGAGGGAAAGCAGAAAGAAGAGGCAGGCTCCAATATCTGCCCTCCCTACAATCCCTGCTACGGCTTCCGTGTGGATGGGATGAGATGCAAACAGCAGGCCCGCTATCAAGGTCCAGTACCCATCGCCAAAGAGAATCCTGGAGAAGTTTGTGAAAAGGCCAGTGACTGCAGCATGTAAGAGGACATTTACAAGGTGGTAGCCCCATGGGTCCATTCCCCCAACAGCATGGTTAATGCGGAAGGAAAGTGTGCAGAGAGGTCTGTAGGACTTGTGGCTCCCACTGTGAGTGAGCAGTGTTCCCCAAAAGTCATTGTAGAAGATATGGATCCACGGCGTCTCAGGCAAAAGGTCCTGGTTTGTCTTGATAGCTCGACTACAAAAGACAAATAAAAACTTCATTTTAACAGAAGAAAATGGCTACAAATGAAAGACTGTGAAAATGCAATCACACTGCTATATGAAAGAAATGCCACTGCTTTGGTGCTGCTTCAATTAAAGTTTTGAATTTTAACAGGAGGTGTTAAAAAACTACATATCTATTGACTTACTTCTAGGGTAAAATTTCCATATAAATTAGCTTTTAAAACATTAGAAGCAGACGTTACGCTGTTTCTGTTAAATTAAAACACCCTTCAGTGACATTCTTCTGAGTCTAACCCAGGAGTAATGAGTTAAGATTTGATGAGTTATAATTAAAACATAAAAGAAATATGAAAATCTTGCAAGCATTATTGTTGAAACAATGGATCCTCCAGTACTTCAGAACTAAAACCCCAAATGTCCTTTTATACTGAAATTTTAATTTAGATGTTGGAATGGATTTTGCTAGCATAGATATACAATAAATACAGAAGTTGATAAGAATGTGCAATTTTCTGCTTCTGGACAGGGCATTGTATAACTGTCTTGTGCATATTTTGACTGACAACATTTTCTGCAACATCTTGCTGAAGACAGACAAACAGAATATTTTACAGAAGAAAATACACTTTCTTTTTAAATTTCTTGTATTTCCAACTGAGGGAAACAAACCCACACATTTTTACATTGTATTAGGTTATGAACTCAAGTCTGTCAGCTTGATTAGAAAAAAATGCTGCAGCTTTCAGTGTTTATGCTTACAACCACACTGGCAAGAACTCATGCCAGCCATTAGCTGTCTCCAAGTCTAATTCGTTACTGTAAAAATCTGTCTCGTATAGTGCTTGTACAAATCCAAAGATTTGCATTTAAATTTACGCAGTGGGAGAAGGTGTGAGACCAGCTTAGTGCAAAGAGATGACTAGAATTTAATTAGTTACTTGTATTTAAGCAGTTATTTAAAGATGCATTGTTGTTACTACTGAGCTTAACTCATTTAGCATTTATTTTATTAGGGTAATTAACAATCCAGCCAGCTCAAGACTCTTCTATTCAAAACACCAAACAAGAGATGATTTATATCTCATTCTCTATTCAAAACCTCTATCTGCCTTAACAATAAATACCCTCCTATAACTAATAATTTTTCAATTCAGATGAGGGAAGGAAAAAAAAGGTGTGAAACTCAAGCCCACATTTAAAATGCATGACTAATTCATATTCCAAGACTCCCATCACATTCTCCATTTCCTCAGAACCTGCAAGCAAATCACCCTCAAGCAAATCCCCCCCCCCCCCTTTTTTTTTTTTTTTTTTTTTTTTTTTTTTTTGGTATTCGTTTGAGGAATGTTGTCTCGTTCTGGGAAGAAAAATGCTCAAAACTGATATACTGCACCACAGAATCTCCATGCAAATACTCCAAATACCACACAGCTCAGCATTTCCATTGTCCAGAGCATCCTGCTGTAATGCTTTCAGACATGCTTCCTCTCAGCATGTCCTTTTGTCTCTGAGCACATAGAGGTTATAGAGAGGTCAGCTTAAATACTTTAACGATCTGATGATGCTTTTTAGAATATTTGAAAATTTTCATTTTGACTTCTGCTTATGCAGTGGATCAGATTGCCTGTATTTGTTTTCCCAACCCCACACACATTTTTCTCATTTTAGGTGAGTCACAAAAGAACACTGGAGGAAAACAAGGTCGTTGTTTCCACATTATTTATCTTGTCCTTCTGTGCTGTCCTTTCTCGAAACCTAATTCCTCTGCTTGTGATTTCTGTTTGTAGTATAACTCTCAAAACCACTATCAGAAACCTAGGAATTTGGCAAAAATAAAGCAGGTGTCAAGCAAGAAAGAGTCCTTTCTCTGAGAAAAACATAATATATAGATGACAGGCTCCCAAAGGCTAAGAATGGCTATCAGATGTCAGGATTTACTGTTGAAACCCTGAACTGCAAAAGTGTTTTTTCTTGGGAAAACAATAAGAAAGTGGCAACAACATTGCCAGCACAACCACCCTCCTCGGAGGCAAAGCATTCTTCTACAAAGAGCCCAGATAGTTCCCAGGTTGTTCCCAGGAAATGGTAGCTTTTAGTATTCCTTCTGCCTTCTCTCTAAGCTGATAGTTTTCATGCAGCAGACACTCACTGAACTCATCCTCACCAAATGTAAACTGTTTGTATCATAAAGAAACCTAGCGTATATTCCAAGTCAAATCTTATTCAAAGCTTTAGCAACAAATTTCATGCATCCTTGATCCTTTTCTGTTTAGACCTGTCCATATTAAAAATTAAAACAAAGAAACAGACAATGAAAAAAAGCCCCCCACACAACAAAAAACCAAAGGGAAGCCCTGAACATACACTATTAATAAAACTGTATTTGGGTACAGATTTCAGCAGGCAGTTCTATAATACTCCTATTTTCTTGTGCATGTAAATGCAACAGATTCTAGTACCAGCCCCTCTGCATGAAGAATACAGAAGCTGACAGTTCCGCCTTACTCAGTGTTTAGTCACATCAAATGCTGTATTTTCTATAGATCAAAATTTTAAATAAAGTTTAAATTCTTTTCTGTATGGTTTCCATATGGTTCTAAGGGCGCTAATGAGCCTTGACAGCCTGACCCCCGTCCTGAGGTTCCCACACCCTGCCCACAGTCCCAGGACCTCATGTCAGGTCTCCAAAGCTCCCCTGATGTTGCACGGGGCCAGAACCCCATGTGAGTCCCCCAGGGCCATTAGCCCCTGCCCCAGGGACACTTCAGTAGGGTCAGTCTTCAGCTCCCCAAGCCCTACCCTGACAAAGGTCTTGCTGAGCTGAACCTGTATCCCAGCCTGTCCTTGTCCCCAGGGAAGTGCCCAGTGCTTGGGTTGCCCTGGCTCCTGGCTGTGGCANTTTTTTTTTTTTTTTTGATTACTGAATCACCAAGATGTTAACCATGATTGGTCTCCAGTTCCAGCAGAAATTCTGAAAGCAACAGCTCCTCACAGTCTGGTAGCAGTGCCAGCTTGTCTCAGGTAAAGCCTCCTGTGCTAGCTTGAGGAGCCCTCACTCTCCACAGATAGAAAATTATATTAATTGCTGTCTCTGGAAAAGACTCTGGGATAAAGGAAATTACAAAATGCCATACTAGCCTGGCTTCCTGCTTCACTCACAGTTTACCTTGAGGTTATGTCCTGCAAATCAGTCCAATTTTGGTAATGGGCATAAGAAGCATCTCATCATTCTTCGCCAGAGCTGCAAACTCTGCTTTCGCTAAAAGGCAGCAAGTCACCTGAGAAAGTATTTTCTCAAAATTCCAACACAATTGCCATTTTACTTCCAAGCAGCCTCTGAATAGGGTTGCACTCTTAGGCAGGGAACTTGCTTTGCAAGTTCAATTTGCAATGCCTGCCCATTTCACACATCCCAGGAGAATGGAATATCTTAATCAGTATACAACAAATGGACATGCTGGGGGCAGGGAGAAGGAATTACATTCAGTTATCAGTTTTTCAGAAACAGAAAGCTGAAGAAGCTGAAGAAAGACAAAAGAATTGTAAACACAAATTATAAAGACATCATTTCTAATCCACTTGAAACAATGCTTCTGCCTCCTGCCATAAATCACATATTTGCCACAGGTCAGTACACACCTTGAGCGTGACTCACTGAGCTTTTATTTGTCAAACTTAAAAATGCCAGAGATACAGCCATTCACACGTGCGCATATACATGCATACGCACACAAAAAAATTCCAGATGTTTTCAAAATTAACAGCTATATATGTCCTAAACTTCTGGGCTGGTGTTAAACTGATCCAGGTGTTAACACTAGGGTAAAAAAACAGATGCGACATTCTAAAGTGATTTAACGAGTTAAGCCTTATATCCAGCTTCAATACTGCTAATGGTCCCCATATGCTGAAAACTACCATCAGCATTTGAAGTAGACAACATATTTCAAAGGCAAAGGAGAATTCCCAATTGTGCATGCAGGAAGCCCTTGACCAGATATCTCTCATATAAAATAGATAGTCAGTGATGGACTGGCAAGGTTGAACATGGAGGTTCAGTGGAGGTTCAGTGTTATTTTTCCTCAGTCATTTTTAAACAGTATCAATTTAGTACTTCTTTCTTGACTAGCAACGGGAAAACACCCTAGGGTATTTTTATAGTAGATATTAATGAGACACTGTAAGGATGCTTTCAAGACTGTATGTTACTTACATAGACAACATGACTGAAAACACAGCCAAGAGCCTACTTGCTTGAGTACAAACAGCTTCACATCCCCAAAACATACAGCAGCTAAGTAAATCCTCAAGACTACTTACAGGTTGTTAGGCAGGTGGTAAGAAAGCAGGGAAGTAGAGCTTGTCATACTAGCCTGCAGACCACTATATATATATCTATCTAGATATCTGTATCTATCTATCTATCTATCTATCTATCTATATATATATATACACACACACATACATTGTCTGTACTGTCAGGATAAAGTAAAAGTCAGAAAATACTACTTAATATGCAGAGATGTCTTAAGAAAGTAGTACGCTTAAGTATATAAAAACACATTCATCTAAATGTTTAATTATAGACTCAAGAGAACTACATGCCATTCTGGCAGAATTCTGGTGACAATTATGTCTGACATGTTGTGTATTAAAGTTCATCTTTATCAGTTGTTAAAGTGGAATTTACCTTCAAGTACAGCAGGTAGTAAAGTTTTACCCATGCCCCTTCAGAAAAAAAAAAAGACCCACCACAAACAACAACAAAAGAACACCACACCCAAAAATAAAACCCCAAACCACTACAGTGACTATCAACTACGGACACCTGCAGGAGACCAAAATCTGCACATCCTGGGAGTTTCCAGTTGCAGCTTTTGGTTTGTCTCAGGAAAATTCGTTCTCTGGTGAAATCTCCAAGGAAAATCTAATAATTCAGCTGCTTTCAGAAAGGAAATACTAGGCAACAACTAGCTAATTGACATACAGGATCCTGAGCTGCTAGCTTGCTGATGGAAACACCTAGGTTCGAGTCATATTTTAAACTAATTAAAGGAAAACATAACATCACAAAAGGGAAATTGGCTTACTAGAACTTTGTATCTAGGTAATTTCTGCTAATAAAATGGTCTTTTCTAACTGTATAGAAATAGCTGAACTCAGAGTTCAAACACTGAAGACAACATATAGTTTTAAAATAATTTTCCTATCTTATGTAATTACTAGTGAAAGCTGTTAACTCTATACAGAGTTAGTACAGGAGCTCTGGAAAATATGTTGATAACATTAATTCTGTATTTTGGACTATGAAAGTAATTCTACAGCCAACTTCAGTTTAGTAACAGGAGCTACAAGTAACAGGTCTGTAAATAGTGTTTTATTTGTAAAACTTTACTGGAAAAGGCTTTCCTGAATTAGATATAAACAGACTGGAAAGATGGATGAGTGAGACAACTATACCCTTAGATGATTGCAACCACTGCCAAAAACAAAGACAAAGAAACAAAATTACTAAAGAAAACAAAACAGTAAAATCACAAGGAAAAAGAGTAAGAACACAAAGGTTATAGTCTTATACCACAGTATAAAGACACACAAACTTTCTAAGATTTTTCTGTACTACACTATGTCGTTTAAAGAAATTGATCTTTTAAAATAAGCAATAACTTGTCCCTTGTTTATTTCCATCAATGATTTTATCTCCTGTGGTTTGACTTGGTCTGCCAGTGACTATGGGCTGTGATCCAGCAGCCCATCAGCTGCATGCTTCTAGACTTCATAATTTTGCAACTAAAGATACAGGATGTTATTCAAAAGAAGGAAGTGATGGCAATGCTTACATATAACACTGAATGCTATTAGGAACTGCTTTAACTACACTGAAGCATGCTGCATCTATTGATTTTCTTATGGACTAAGAGAGCTTTGAAATCTTTATGTAACTAGAAGTTCAAAATATTTTGGTTACAAGGTCGAGATGGCCCTAATTTTTTTTTCCACCCAGAATATAAATATTTCAAAAGCTGACTATAAAGGTTTTGAACTCTTTCTCCATTGTATAAACCTTTCCATTTTTATGTATATCCTCCTATGGGGAAAGAACATGGCCTTAATATTAACACTAAATGCACCTCACTCTCTTCAGTTTAAGATTTAGCCTGACATAAGAAACACTAAAAGATGAACTATGGGAAATTTGAAACCCTAATTAATTCCAACTGCCCAACATGGTATTATTTGATATTCATGTGCAGATTAAAAAAAAAACCAACACTGGAGAGAAATGAAAGAAGTAATTAATACCTTCATATGCTGAACAATGGGAACACCATCAGTGTCCTCTTAAGAGGAAGCTGATATAAACATAAGGAGAAGAACAGCTCCTGTCTTTGTCTCTGCTCCCTGAGTTTCTTCACCACAGCATGTACCATAGGTCTGTGAAAAGATACTTTCATTCCTAAATCAGAAATGCTTTCTGCTATTCTCACAGCTATTTTATAAACTTGCTTCACTCCCAACTGCACGCTGCAACACAAAATTGCTAATTCTGTTCTTCTGAAACTTCAAGATACTTTGCTTTTACCTGATAAATATTCTTTCACACATACATCTGAAGTTGTTCTTTAAAACATTCTTCTGTGCCAAGTGACTGCCTGGCAATAACTCAAAATTTGTTTGTTTTATATATGTATGTAATGCCAGCTTCTGAAGCATGGTCAGAATTCATAGCTGGAACCTCTGCTGCCCTTTTCACACCTATTTTAGATTATAAAAGTGGGCCCAGCAGGCCTTATTAGATTCATTGTTCTGCAGTACAATATGGCACCACATTATTTCTCTTCCCTACTTCCCACTGAAAAAATTAAACATAAATAATTTTTTGCCACTCATGAACGTAAAATGACAGATATTTAAAGGCTTAAGAATATAGCAATTAGAATAAAAATGTTGATTTTCTTACCCAAAGGATATCAAAATACTTTTTTGACCGGTCACCTTCCGAATATACATTAAGCCTTTCAAAGACCATTATCAGAAAATAGAGGCACACATACTACAGCACTACAAAAAAGAGTTTATCAGCCATGACATCAGTCCCATGACTATTCACTTCTCTCTTTTTTTCAGTACGTGGCAGACCATGGAGAAAATTAAGTTCAGCAATTTAACTTCGGAAAAACTTTTTTTTTTTCCCACATTTAATCTATATTTGGTAGTGCATTTCCAGGAAGTCTGAGGAAATTGTACAGAATTATGCCTAAGCTATGACTCTTACGCACTCTAAATTTAAAGCCTGGAAGAATTTTTAGGTTCTGATTTTGATTTTTATTTTTAGGAAAGCACTGAAGAGAATAACCAGGAACACGTACCCATACAAATATAGAAATAATGAGTTGAAGAAAAACCACTGAACCACAACATAACTTACAGACACTCACCTATTCTTATTTTTTTGAAGGGGACAAGGATAAAGAAATGCAACAGGGTTTTAGTGCCTAAGTTTCCTTCTTCAAGTCTTTTATTTTAGCAGCAAAACAACCTTTCATTAATAAGAGATGATCTAAACTTAGTTTTACTGGTTTAACTGAAAAGTATTATTTGAAATCTAATCAGTGAAAACAATTTGGTGCGTGCATATCCATAGAGGTCAATTTAACCTTCACACTGTCTTTAGAACTCTTATTGAAGAAATATCCATATTGGTGGAGGGGGGGGGAAAACCCAATCACAAAAAAAACCCAGCTATCCCTTGTCATGTTCATGTTATTCACTGTAAGAATCAAGAGAGATCAAGTGAAACAATCAGAGCACAGTCAGACCCACCTTGGCTTAAATTATCCACAGAATTGCAAGTACAGGCTGTGCCACACTGCAACCTATCAAACACACACTCACCCAAAATTACATCTCCAAGAAGTCTCCTCTTCCCGCCCTCCAGCACCACTATAAGATACATAAATGCATAAAACTAGTATTCTGACACACATCAATTGTACACCCTGTATCACTTTTCCTACCCAAAGGGTATCATGTTAGCAGATTTGCAGGGTGGGTTATTTGGGTTTGGAGTTTTTTTTAATAATACTGCACAGAATAAGCATTTCCCATTTAGGTTAAGTCTGTTCTGCTATCTCGCAAATATTGATGCTGAAGCTTTAAAAGACTATTTTGTATGGCAAGAATGTAGAACTCTTGCATACTTTTTCTTGCTGTATTGTCCATTTTTAGTATAACTGCCCTCACAAGCTGCCCAATTATGTACATAAAATATTGCCCACAAATATATTAGCACACTACAAAAGGTACCCTTTTTAAACAGCAATTTCTGCTTAAAATTTTTCTTTCCTGAAATCAGTCTGGTCTAAGACACTAAACAGACACCATTTGTGTTTCAAGTCACTACTATCTTCCTAGTCTAGTTAATCAACCTGCCTGATACACAGTCAATGATGATTGCAGTCACAGTCCCATTTCAAAGGCAGATATTAAATAGTAACGAGGGCAAGGGAATCGTCCCTGAGGATTACCAAAATTTATTCTATGTCAGCTGCAAAGTCCAGCTACACTACCATGAACCAAGAGATGTACTGCCATTACAGTGGAACAGTCTTGAGGAAACACAAAAAGCAAAGCTTAACTTGATGGAAAAAAGCAAAAAACGTTAACATATCATTGAGGCTTACATTTCTCTGTGATGATAGTTTATGACAGTGAATCAACCAAAACATTTCAAGTACCTTCTCAGAGGATTCCAAATTTAAAAAAAAAAATGCAGTACTTTTCCTTCTCAGATGCCTAATAATCAAAAATTCCTACATAATATATAAAGGGCCTAAAATCTGACTAGAAAGCATTTGTGATGGAGTTAGACTTTACCTTCAGTCTTTGCCAAGCCACGTCAAACAAATTGCTGTAAGCATTTTTATAATTTTATATTTTTAGCAGGGAAAAAAGGAACTTGCTACAGACTTATGTCAAAACCGATTTTTATGAAAACTAAATTCTCACAAAAAAGTAAAACAACCCAGATAATTAAAAGCAATGTTTGTTCACGGGGAGATGTGTAACAACTTCTAGTGAATAGAGAGACTGTTCAGCATAGTCCTGAAACAGTCTCCCCAGGAAAGTGGTGAAGTCACCATCCTTGCAAGTACTAAATAAATAAGTAGATGTGGCACTCTGTGGTAAGGTTTAGTTGGCATGGTGGTATTTCACCAAAGATTGGACTTGATTATCTTGGAGATCTTTTTAAATCTTAATGATTCCATGAATGAACTACGCTTTTTCTACTTTTCAACATCTTTACAGAGGGCACTGTGGGATGTACTTCAGAAATGTACCTTAAGAGAGCAGATGGCACCCACTCATTTGGAAAGTGTGAATCCTACCGAAAAAGGCTGAAATTACTTTTACTGATTTGCTTCACTTTTGTGCCTCAATAGTTTATAGAGATGCAGGGATTCAAAAGAGTATAAAACAAGTTTTGTGGCATGTCACAGCAATTGTGAAACACTAGAAATTGAAACCATAGCAATGTTTAAAATAAATTTTATTTTCTCTGAATTGCTTGGTTAAAGCACCCAGCTAGTAGGCAACAGTTTGGGAGTGACATCAAGACAACTAATCACAGTTATTTTAGACTAAAAAAGTGTTTCACAGTTACCATCGTATGCAAGTTTGTGTCAAGCATACTCTCGAGGATTTTACTGGATGCAGTCAAAGATTGAGGTAAAAAGGCAGGAAATGACAAATTAGTTGAATTATGTTATCAGAACACGTGGGATCAAATCCTCATTTCTGCTATATTAGCTTTAGTTCACATTGGTATTCAAATAACTTGCACTTTATGTCACTGAAACCAGTAGGTTTTACAATCAACTGCAATTGGCATAAGCTTTTATAGCCTTTCTGTATACTTTTTAGACTTCTAAGCATAAAAACAAAACAACCAAACCCCATTCCTTTCTATGTGTTAGACAGCTAGCAGGAGGCAGGCAGTTCGCAAGAAGGATCTCAGACAATTCAGGTAAACTGAAGCCACTACCCGAATCACAAAACCAATCAACCTTTCTTGACAATAAAACTAGAGCTAAGTCAAGCTGAACTACAAAAGCAGGGAGCCTTGAACTGAAACAAGCCGGATTTTCAAGTCTCTCCAGTTCTATGGTAGCCAAATGCTTGCACTCTTCTCCACTAGTGATTTCTGTGCTTTTGGTTTGTTTTTTTTCTTCCAAGCAGCTTTAACTTTCCAAAGTAGTATGCTTCAATAAATGAAGGTCTGAAGATACCCTGGAAGATCAAACCAATATTTAAATGCTAGGCTTAACTGCCCACTCTAACATTAAAGTACAACCACCCCTGACAGCAGCACAAGAGGACTGCTGTCCTGGCAGACAGCATTTTTTCCTGGCAGATGAGAAACCCAAGTGCCACAAAAGGTTATGGTGTTTCATAACACTGGCCTTCAGACAACAACAGCTGTAAGCTCTGCCTAGAGAGACCCATAGAAGAAAGCTGATCACACACAAAGGTTTACAAAAACTTTAAAAAAGTAAGTAGTTTGCTTCTTTCAGTAGCCTTCATAAAAAAAATATGTGCTCTGTGAGAGCACAATTCATGTAGCATTTTATCACAACAGAAACTGTATGTTATCTTTCAAAATTCCAGCACTGCCAAAGAACAGTAATAATTTTGCTCCTCTTGCTGAAGCAGGAAGACTGCCTGAGATCACAATAAGAAGAAACCTCAAACATGGAGGAAAAAAACACAGGTAGATTAAGAGAAAAACACGCAACTCCGTGCAATGAGGCTGACCCAAACAAATCTCAGGCTGCCTTGGAGAGGTCAGTTGGCACTTTCAGACTTCAAAAAAACTGGGTACTGTGTTGCTGCCTTTGTTGACAAGCAAACATATTCTCTTCAAGTATCTTCTATACATATATGAGAAGATGAGAAATGCAGAATTTCAACTTGGAGAGAAGTAGCTTCAAAATTCGTATGTCTGAGCTTGAACTGAGATTCTTTTCTGCTAGTGCATGAAGACATATGATATTATATATAATGCTGTATGATATGATATATAATGATATATAAAACACATTTTATGTACCATATAAGGAAGAGCAATGGTCCATTTGAACCTTTACATAAACTAAACAAATAGCTAGGGGAAGGTTACCTCTTCAGAGTTCAGGAGCCCTATTTACTGTCTCCCCTGGCACTGTAAGCCACTGAAAGTTTAATGAAGAAAATTATAGTTTGCTAGGTCATACAAAACACCAGGATGTATTATTTCTGCATAACAAAATCAACCTAGAATAGTATAAGGAATAAGCAGTTTCTGCTCTACCAGACTTGCTTCTCTTTCTGAGGCTCTACATTGATCTTGCTGCAAAATAATCAGGAATTCAAGATTTATTTCTTACCACAGGAAATTAACAGTTTGGAATAATAGTGCTGTGTATGCATCATAAATTTCCCAAGTTCCTCACATGCTGTGGTACACAGAAGGACAATGAGAAATTAATTATGACATAGCCAATAAATAATTATAGCTATGCAACCCATTTGTATCATCCACTAAGACAAAGTGGCAGCAAAGGTCTATGAAGACTTCAGCGCATGCTGCCATGTTCTTTTAAGGAAATCTGAAGAAATACTGAGACAGTAAGATATTCCTGTCCAACTATTTTTAATAAAATTACCTGGATGATGAATGTCATCAGCCATAAACACCTCATTGAAATCAACTTCATTGCCCCTTATTGTTACTTCTTCATCTTAGTCATTCAGGACAAAAGCATGTAGGAAGTGTTGTGGAACAGAGGTAACTTCTGGCTCATAAGAGGCACTGGGAGTCCACAGGAAAACCAAAAGCTCACCATCACTTTTTCAAGCTCAGTGGAAGATGGAAGTCCCAGCCCTGCAGCAGTCTAACTGGGAACTACAGCAGTGCTGAATATGAGCCTTATTTCACTTATTTCAATGAAGATATTCAACTTAAATCCCAACCTTATGCAGTGAATGTTTAACAGCAGCTTCTAAGAAAGATAAAACAGTCTTTCTAGAAAAACAAGCAGCTGCTAATTTAATATTATAGGGCAACAAAACAGGTGAAAGTTTTTAATTAAACAGCCCTTCTGTAGGCTGATATTCTGCAATTTTATGTATAAATCATGCCAGGTGACTTATTTCTAGTAAGTCTGAAAATAATAAAATTGGTTTCAATGACCTCAGAGATATATATGCTTATTTGTGGTTATGGCCCCAGGCAACCTTGAAATCAGTCATTCCATTAAGTCAGAAGCATGGCACAAAGCCAAACTCCTGTAAGAGTTAAAGGTCTTGCACATACTTTTTTTGTATGTTTATTTGAATACAGTGGTGACTTTGGGTTTTGGGCCACCCATCACTTACAGACCTCCCATAACATTTAAAGGAGCTGAATCAACTGAATCTTAGCATACACCAGTTATCCTTGGGACACTAGCTCTTTAAACATGATGTAAAATCACTGAAAATTGAAGCAACTGGGGAAAACAACATAACAGAGTTTATCTGGAAATATTTTAATGTGTATATTCTTCTACAGATGAGTCAGGCAACATTTTGGGGATGGTTTAATTACAATAGTAGAATAAAGAACCTAACACAGCTGCCTTTATGCAGCCAAAAGAAATACACAAATATAACACAACAAGAAATACTGGTGATAATTATCACAAAACAAAGAAAATAATTCAGGCCACCATACTGGGGTTTTGGGGGTCTTTTCAGTTTGTTTTTTCATTGTTTGGGTTCTGGGGTTTTTTAATAAATAAAATAAACTCTCTTTTCCTTTCTTCTCCAGAGTCACAAAAAGAAGCTGCAACAGCTAACTCATATTATCAGGAACACCACAATGATGTGGGGAAATCAAAAACAAATTAATATTTGAACATTCAAAAATAACAGCAGTCTTAGGGGCACCCTGCTAACTGAAGAAACATGCAATCATTTTCTCATTCTTGGCTCCAGAGCCCCAAAAGTAATCATTAATTACTTTTTCATTCAGAAGCTTCAAACTTTTTGTTAATTTTTAATTAAGGGAGTTTTCATAGTACAAGAAAATATCAGAATATCTTATTTCAACCTTTACAGCTGAGGTCTCTCAAATAAGAGAAATTCACAAGGAAAAGAAGCTATGCCAAATGATGAGCAGGAAGAAAGATGTGTTAACCTTGTTATCACACATAACAAAAGCTATACTTACTGCTCTGTCTTCTTGATTGTGATAGCACTATCTACCATAAAAGGTATCTCTCAAAGACAACAAGTGTCATATTGACCCAAATAAAGAAAATGAAGTTTTTAGTACTTCCTAATAGCAGTCATCCTTATCTATTCTAAAAGACATGCCCCATGTCTATATTTCTGACTGTAAAGAAAAGTCATCAAACAGAAGAAAGCAGCAAGAAAAATGTACTACAACAGGACAAAATTGTGATGATTTTTTCTCTGAACAGGTACCATAATAAAAGTTGGCAGGTACCAATTCCAGCAGTTCCAGTTCCAGCCAGGTCAACTACCACTTTGAACAGTGTGCAATAAATTATACAAGTGTGACATACACTGCAATTGAGGAACTCCTGTTTTAGATAGTCGAGTGCCTGCATCTAAAGTTTCAATTTGACTTCTGCATGACTTCTTACTGAATGCAAAGGAAGGGATTCAGTGCAACTTTCAGTAACAATAAATATCAATTAATAAAACTGAATTATTATTATTATTATTGTTGTTGTTATTATTATTGTTGTTGTTGTTATTATTATTAATATTAATATTATGCAACTTTTTTTAAAAAGTACTCCATTCTTTACGGACTTAAATAAAGAAAGTATTGCCAAGAACAGCAGACAGTCTGAATTCCTGAAACTCCACCTTTCCTGGCACCCAAAAGATTGCTAAAAAACGTATAATGTTTGCTCCAAACTGTATTCCACACAACTCTTAACATCAAATGGATTAACTCAGAAAGGAAAGTTGTTAATTAAACACAACCTCAAGACAACGCATCTAACAAGTTAGCACCTGTGATCTGAAAGACTGCATCTGACTTAATGCTGAAAACTAAAACAGGACAGAAATATACACAGATGTTTAGGTTGCATACATAAGTAAATGTCTTCATAGCCAGCTCAGCTTAACTGTTCAAAAGGGAAGAAAAAAAAAGCCAAACCTGCAGTAGGATATTCACCACATAAGGCAGAGGTGGTAAGTACTGATTCTTGTAGCATACCTGCAGTTTATGTTTTCTTCATCAAAACAGCACGAAAAGTGGTTTGTAGATACCTCACTCTGATATGACACCCCACTGGGCTTCCTTCCCACCAGGCATGTTTTGCCTTTGTGGAATTAACTTAAAACCAGGAACAACAATCCACCTTTGCTCTCAGTATTTATTACATGGCTTCTTACTCTGTGAAGGAAGTCGATGTCTCTTATATATGTTTTTGTAATTTTTCAGAACTTAAATAGATGCTGTGTAATTCAACTTAAGTTTCATGGTTATGTTTTTCAAGCTCAACTGATTAAAGCTTGTTTAATGGATCTTGAGGAATATATATTATTCACCTTAATAAGAATTTATGCAAATCACTGCCACTAGCTTTTAAAGAAAACCTTTTCAAGTAATTATAATTAGGCTTTTTAGTTTAAGGTTTCTGGGGCGTTTGCTACTAGAAAATTATAGGCATGGATTGTTGGAGGCTTTTTTCAATTGTGGGAAATAAAATTTCATTGTTGTGATGTAAAAACTCCTATACAAATGAACTTCTAAGTACAGAACCCTTTTAATCTCTGCCATTCAGATCAGGTCTAAATATATACCCCCAGGTATTTGTGACTGGAAAGAAGACAAAGCAAATTAGTCTCTGGTGTTGATATACACAAATTACTCCTCAGCTTCAGGAGAGTGATTTTATAGGAAAAATAAATAAAATTATTCAAATAAATAAAGTATACAAATATTGGCATGTCTCCCTATCACTTTTTAAACCCTTACAAATACACAAAGATATCTCTCTGAATACAATATTGTAATAGTATTTTTTGGTACATATTTCAAGGCCATTTCAGTGTCTTACCATTAGTATAAAAAAAAATCTTGCTTAAGTGTTCTTTAAATATAGCCAGAAATATTCCAGTAGAAAAGGTGCAACAACTCAGAAAGAGTAACACACTTACCAGTAATAACATTTGAACCTTTTTTATAGGTACAGATTAATACTGAGGAAGACACAAAGGTTAATACTGTAATATTGTAGAGTTTATTATGATTCATTAAGAAGCTCCTTGTATAAAAGTGAAATTCTTATTGCATTGCAACTGATTTCCTAAACCCAGGTGCTTTGAGCTCTTCTGAACAGAGAGCTACCAAGCACCACTCTGGTTCTCATTTTATAAGCTGTGGCAAGGGAGGGAAAGTGGGAGAAGATTTCTGTTACAGTCTTTCCAGTGGAGCATCTTATTTTTGGAGAACAGCACACATGCAGTGAGTTTTGAGTGTTCCCATGAGGCTGGAGTAGGGCAAAATCCTGCCACTGCTTCGTTTTACTGTCTTTCTTGTGCAGGGAAAAGTTCTAATCCACACTTATGGCTGCAATCATAGCTCCTATTCATAAAACAGAGGAATTGCACATAGGCATATTCCCTCATCTGTCACAATTCTTTAATTCTATGTCATTTAATCAGAAATGAAAGAGCACTTTCTCTTGGAAAAGCCACTATGAAAGTGACTGACTGGTTCTAGGTTTATAGCCTTCCAATCCAGATCAATGTGCTCACAAAAAGAAGTTACCTATCTCCAGCTGTTAGCTCTACAAAATCAACCAGGTTTTGCAAATCAAACTGTTCCATTTTGAAGCCTACATGGCCTTTGATTTAGGAGTAAAAGTTTGGTGGACTAATTACAACTGCAGTGACTTTTATATAATGCAATGTTAAACATCACAGACCACAACAAGACATGCACAGGAGTACATCTACTGTGCTCAAAACAGTAACACTGAAAATTAATGTACAGGACAATCGGTTTGAGTTGAACATAAAAACAAGAGTAAGGCTTTGGAGGAGCAAGCAGATTCATTAGAAATTAAAAGGCAAAGCAGAATATTAAATAGCCACATAAACAAGGTGAAACTGTTCTATGCTTCTACTTTGCAGGCAGAATTTGGCAGCTGAAACTTCATTAGCAATTCTCTAGGTGATATATGAACCAGCTCAGCCTCTCATGGCAGTACCTGTTCTGCAGGGCCAGTAGTATTAAAACTGACAGAATAGGTACAATCAAAGACAGAACACCACTTTTCAACACCCTCAATAAAGCAGATGTGGTTTTTTTTTTAAGCAGCCACTTGGCCCTTTTGGAAGTGTGGTTATGGTTAGATGACAGAAACCACGTTTTGAACTTCAAAATTCCCTGCCAAAGGGCTATTGGGATGCAAAACTACATCTCCTTGTTTTGCCATTAACACTGCCTAAGCTGCCAACTTCTTTCTAAGAGTAAATCAGACATTGTTTAACAGAAAAATAACTTGCTGGGGATTATTTCTTTTTTAATCTTTTATAATCTTTTTTAATCCAAACAACTAAAATGTTCACCAGTTTTCTAGATCCAATTTCCACGTAGATGTGGCACTTAGGGATATGATTTAGTGGTGGTCTTGGACTCCATGACAATTACTACCCCATGCTAAGGAAATGAAATTTCAATACCAACTCATGGAATTGTCCAAATACGTGACGGTCCTTGTCAGAAACAAACACTCCACCCAATAAATGTTTGGGACTTTTTTTTCCTAAATCACTTCCTTTTAAATGCCAAAATACCTAAAAATTAATCAATTTACAAGAAATATATTTTTCCTTGTTGATAGTTGAACTCAGTGCTAGAGGTTCTTCCCTCTCTGACCAAGTCTAAATTTAAAATGTAGCGATCAGTCTTAGAAACTTAAACACTCTATTAAGCAAGTGATCAAAATTTCAAACCTTTTGCCTTTTTGAATT
The DNA here is from genome assembly GCA_013396995.1 of Dicaeum eximium. NCBI lineage: Eukaryota > Metazoa > Chordata > Aves > Passeriformes > Dicaeidae > Dicaeum > Dicaeum eximium. The sequence goes on along the minus strand of VWZP01009794.1, from coordinate 2,895,234 downwards.
ATGTTACTTCTTAATAGTCTGACTAAAAACGTCTTCATAGCAAGTTCTAAAATCTTACTCCTAAAGGCAGGTAAGAAAACATTCACATCTGACTGTGAGCTGTTGTGAATACGTACCCTCTCAGTTTCCCTGATTACATCAACAGCTCTATCATCAAGCACATTGTTGTTTTATGGTTTTTTAATGTATGTATAAAACTTCACACCTTACAATGTCCCTCTCTAGGCACCACAAACACAATTAATATATTTATGCAGAAACCAGTCAGCATAATTTGGGGGGGAGAAGCAAAGAAACATGGGATTGTTTCTTGCATACTACTGTCCCATTATACCTAGGAGAGCCAAGAGTCTTAAGAGCAAGCACAGTCATCTACTATTGTTTATGAACAAAAGTTAGAGTTGGCAAATTACATTAAACTAAAGAAAATAGGTTTTTAATTTATCACATCTTTGTTCAGTCATTTTTTTATAGCCTGTGGGGACATTCTCAGTACTGCTGATGAGTATTCAGACACCAAGCTTCTCACCTACAGTACAGTACAGGAGTGTTTTGAAAATTAATTGATGTTATTATAGCACTTCAAAAGTGTAAAATACTACATAAATATTACATGCATCCAGTTATGAAGAGTAGTTCAGTTAAATCCCATTCATCATACTGAATGTAAGCATTTTATATTTTTCAAGTTCACAGACTGTCTATAAAAAGCCTGACAAACACATCAATAGGCACCGGCAAGCACAGTAAAAGCACGGACAGCCTCAGCTTGTTTCTGTAATCAGTTCTGAATAAAGCCAACTCAGAGCAGTCACCTCCTGAGAACAGGAAGCCCCCACAAAATCACAGTTCCCAAATGAAAGGGCAAGAAATGAACGCCTTTTTAGCTGCTGTAACCCAAAAAGTCATAGAGGACAATGAGACTGCTCTAACTACTGTGAACTTTGAATCATGTTGTAGAGGTCAAGAATTATTAGATGAGTAACAAGAAGAAGCTATTATCTTCATTACCTGAAAAATTTGTTTCAGTAGAAAAAGAAGTTCCATTAACATCTCATCCTCCTTCCTCCCCCACCACCAGTTTCTGACAATAATATGATGTTGATTGGTTTTCCCCTGTGCTGTAAAAATGTCTGGGGTTTAAAGTGTGAAAGGCCACCTGAAATAAACACATATGCTATAGCATCTACCTGCTATATACAGCCTTCATAACCATTACCGATGTGCGAAATAGATTCCTTTATCTATCCAAGAAATCAAATCAAGAAGAATATTTATCAACCTTGCATTAAACTGTACAGTTGGAGAAAAACATCACTTTTGGATAGCACTGCCAATTCCTCAACAGAAGAAATTACTCTGCAAGAAAGGACTAATGTTTTTATACACTGTGTACCTTCTTGTCTTCTTGCTAGTCATCCTCCACCTATGCTTCCCAACAGAGAGGTTAAACATTCCATTATGCCTTATTTACAAAAAAAAATTTAACCCTCTAACAGGAGAATTTATTCTGTTCCAATGTTAAACAGTCTCCCATTGTCATGGTTTAACCATAACTGGCAATTCAATTAAAATTTACATGGGCTACTAAAACCAGGTGAAGGATACATAAGGATATTCGCATATATGCGAATGTAACTACTTCAAATCATACAATATTCTGGGTTGGAAGAGACCCACAAGGATTCAGCTCCTGGCCCTGCACAACACAACCCAAAAATTATACCATGTTCCTGAGAGCACTGTCCAAGTGTTTCTTGAACTCTGTCAGGCTTGGCGCTGTGCCCACCTTCCTGGAGAGCACCTTTCAGTGCTTGACTAAACCCTTGGGGAAAGAAACTTTCTGCAACATCAGAACTAAAGCTCTCTTGACAAAGCTTCATATCATTCCCTTGAGCCCTGGCATGGTCACCACAGAAAAGAGATCAGCCCCTGCACTTCCCCTCATGAGTAATCTGTAAACCACAATGAGGTGGTCTCCTCCACAGCCTCCTCTTCTCCAGGCTGAATAAACCAAGTGACCTCAGCTGCTCCCCACACAGCTTCCCCTCCAGACCCTTCACCATTCCTGTGACCCGCCTTTGGATGCTCTCTGATAACTTCATATCCTTTCTTATGTTGCGGTGCACAAAACTGCACACAGAACTCAAGGTGAGCACCTGCGACTGAAACAACAAATGACAGATTTTTTTCTAATACTTATGGAACCGAAAAGGACTGAAAACATTCAAATTATTCTCTCTAGGCATATAGAGGTATTACTGATCTTTTCCATATCTGCCTCCAGCAGAGAGATCAGTAAATGTACCGGAAGTCTGTGCAGAAACATACCTAAATTTAAACTTCTCACAGCTGTGCAATAAAGAGCTTTATTTAACAAGGTGATCTGAAGCTACATTAAACAGATCACATTTTCAAATCAATGTCAAAAATAAAAATATCATATTTTGAATAAGCACTCACAAAATCAGTAGGAAAGCAGCTCAATTATCTTTGCTACTACTTCCAGATAACATAAATAGGGCCTTCTATATTCTGCAGAAGTTAATACACTTCAGAGTTCAAACGTCTGGTACTTCTACAGCAGTGTCAAAGTTCGATGCAATATGACCAAGAAGTGGGTTCCTGGCGTTCACATTTCACTTAAATCTCTAGGTCCAGATGCTTGGCCTCAACACTAACATTAAAGAGTCATGACTTCATTTCAGAACACCATTTCTGTTCTTAAGACTTCAGTAGCAACTTTGACCACCGGTGAGTTTTATATTCATAGAAGGCAACAGCAGTCAGTCAGAGGTTTGCTTAGGGGCCCGTTCCTGAAAAGACACCAAACACACTCTGGGTCCTGCCATCACCACTCAGACAAGCCATGCACACTGCCACCTACTACTGCAGCCCCTATTTATGCACCTCACTTCTACAGCCTAAATTTGTCCACCGCATCTGACAGCACCCATTTTATTGGCACCTCTAAGTCTCCAGGGCCTTCTCACATTTATGAACAAATCATAGTCCGTCAGAAAGAACACTATTAACTACAGCCAGGACAGAAGGCCAAAAATGGCAAATACCAGCACTGAATATAACCCGTTTAGTTTTCAAAGTAAGATTTCCCTTTAGAAAAAGATGAATAAATTGCTAATCTAAGCAATTGGAGAATAAAGAGTAATTATCGTAGTCTAATGGCAGTTAGACCACTCCTAGAATACTACAGCTAGAATACTCCCCCCAGTACTACATGACACAACTTTACACTGTCATTCCATATGAAAATAAAATAGTCAAAAAACTGACCATATAAAAACCCCAAAAGCTAGTTGTTCTGTGATAAAGCTTTTCTGTTATTAAGCTAAAAATACGTTCACTTTACAATGTTGATTAAAAAAAAAAAAAAAGTATTTCAAAATCTCTATGGAGTCCCTGCCTTTTCACGCAATTTTTCTTAATTACAGTTGATTGAGTAATGCTACTATCCTGATAGTAGCAATGGTATAGTGCACTTCTCCCAGTTTTTTTGCAAGACCTGCTCCAACGACACAAGTCAAAAATCTTCAGACCCATTTATTGAAGCAGTTTATCCATCCCTCAGTCAATTTTTACTTTACTCTCAGTTTCCTTTCAAAAATATCAACAAAAGGCAAAGAATAAAGCAGCAAGTAACCAGAGGGGATAAATAAAACCCCTGAGTTACAAACAGAAACAATGTAAGCAAACCTTATCACAGAACACAACAGTAATGCTTCCTTTCTCTAAGTTTTCAGATCTTCAGGATTCTTAAATGCAAGAATGAAAACTGAAGACCAAAAATATAACAACTACAATAACAACACATGAAAAAAATACCACGATTCTTTAAAACATCTAATTACAATTCTGCCTAGGGGCAGAATTGCTCACTCAGAGTCAGATTTTATTAATTAAGGTTCTGTCACGAACAGTACAACTATTTAATTTGCTGCCAGTTCACTGCTTAAATGATATGTGCTGTACATTTTGTTAGGGAGATGGGTAATAAGGTTGCCCCTTAACACCAGCTGATTGCTGCAGCTTCAGGTCACAGTGAACCATCTGGAAGAGCAGGAAATTATGTTTTCATGTCCCAAAGACCAACAGAAACCTCCCAACCTGGAGGAGCTTTTGTAGCTGGCTTTGCCGAACACATTACCTCTGTGGTCCAAGGTAACACTCCTTAGAGGCCTGGTAGCCATCGTCACCAGTTGCCATGCTCAGATCAAGCAAAGGGGATGCAGCTCTAGGCTTGGTAGTGAACACATCTCAGATTACCAGAATTTTAATGCCCACTGAAATCACTGAAATACACAGAGAAATTCTTTAAGATGTAACTTTAAAAAACTTCTTGATCCATAATTACTTCTCTGTAGAAGAGTAATTAAAAATATTTACTGTGCTGAAATGATGAGCTCTAAAAACACTGTGAGGAGCTCAAATGTTATAATGATGTAGGATGGAGAACTCAGTTTCAAATGCAAGAAGTGAAGACAGAACAAGCACTAACTTGCTTGACAAATGAAAATAATTACAAATAGTCCTTCCTTTTTCCTTCATGTATTTTCATTGGAAGATGTTAGTTTGATGGAATGCAGAGGAATTACATCAATAATGGGAAGAATACAAGTAATACTGCTAAGACATTACACATTTTTCTCCTGTTGAAAAGAAAAATAGCAGCTCAGTGTTTGGGCTTCCACTCAAGCTCTGCACTGAAGGCACTCATCCCTGTAGAGGATTCCATCTGGGAATTTTCTTTGTTCTGTTGTGGATGGAGAGAATAAAACTATTATGTAGGCTAACATAATAGCCCTGGAAGAAAAATATTAAGTGCTAATATTTCCATTGAACAACATTTCAGGGCAGACAAATTGAAAAGACATATAGAAGAGTTAAGATTACATCAAAGTGCATATCTGGATCTTATTTCACTGATGAAAACGGGATTTTGTCAATGAATTAGTTTCAGAAAGATCTGGATTTTTCTGAATAGCCTAGCAACATGAAATATGGAAGTTCAGTGGTGAATCAGTTGGATTTGCAAACAATGTTTCATATCAAATACTCCTTTCAAAGACTTTTTTAGTCCTAGGAGCACAGAAAGAAATTTATAGGCTTTAAAAACACCATATATAGTGCAAGAGCTGCTGCTCTGTGCTTATGACTATGACCAATACAATAACAAAATGTCAGTGATGTTAGCCATGAATTTGTTTAAAATCTGGTACACTTGATCGAAGTCTGGAAGTGGTTGCTGCTGAGCATATACACCCAGGGTCTGCCCTGTATGTACAGAAGTCTTTATTCACACTTAATATATTTCATATATTCACACTTCATTTGTAAATAATAGATTGTACATTACTCATAATACCAAAATATGACTTATTTTTAGAAAAACAAATGTTGTTTGTCCCTTTCCATGACCACTATGTAAAATGTTCATGTTTCACCACACATTTGAAATAACTTAAGTCTGCAACTATCAAACCAGTAGCATTTTTACGGCACCCCAAGTGAAATGGCACACTAAAATCTTTTCAAGCACAAAAACAAAATGCATGCATTCCTCATGACATCCAAAGACTGTCCGGAAAAAGCAACAGGTGGAGGAAGGTAAAGGCTATCCAGTTAACAAAATTAAAAGCATAGAAAGCAATGCAGAGTGCATGCAGATAACAGCATGCTTTAACAATCTACAATTGTAAGCAAAAGCTATCAGTACTAGCACCCTTAATTTCGCATCATTTTTGGAATAATCAGCTTGAATTATGCCTATTACACTCCTGAAAATTCCTGCTTTGTTTTCCTAAATTTTCTTTGAAGTTTATTCCCTACCTCTCTATTCAGACTATGGAAGAAGTGTCAGCTCAGTAAATTCTGAATAAGCAGCAAAGACACCTTTGTTCAATTCCTCCCCAGATTAGCTCAAAAGGACTTTTATCCAAATGATTTCAGACAAAAACAAATGTCCCCACTTAGAAGTTTCATGTAAAAGTCTAACATATCATTCCATGGAAGCATCATCCAGGGAAAGAGGCATCCATTCACACAAAAAACACACACTTATGCATGGGTTCCCAACACAGCCGATGCAGAGCTGAGGCTGTTCTGCCAAAGGTAATTTAGACCCTTTGAAAGGGAATTCCTACTTTATGAAGCTGGTACTGAAAGTGTGTTTCTTTGAACATATTTTCCAAAGAGTAACAGAGCCCCTCTGTCCCTCCCACATTTCTGGACTGTACACCAGCAAATAAGTGAAAGGTCACAGATCTGTGAATCAGCTGTGTGCGATACGAGGCGGAAGCAAAGCTGTGCAGCCAGTGTCTGAAACACTAGGACCACAGCAGGAGAGCATGCAGCAAGGGCCAAAAGAGTAAGCTTATGCTGAGCACATAAGACATAACAGGTCTGTAAAAGTAATGACTTCCAGCCTTCAAGAAATATTCTGTGGCGTTCCAAATCAATATAGCAGCCAGCTCTTTGCCTGCCCTGACCTCTAAGATGTCATGCTCTAACAAACAACCCAGATGACTATTATGCTTTTTTTTTTATTATTATGAGAATACAGAATTACTTTTTGGCCAGAAAGACAGGATGATTTAGGTGTGAATGAGCATATACTATTGAGAACTTTCAGCAGAAACAAAACTACAAAGCAGATCTTACAGCAACAGCAAGTGAACAACAGCAGACAAGCACTATACAGAAAGCATGCCCATCCTGGAAGCTTTTAACAGCCCAACAAATGAAAGAAGTGCTGTGCCACCCCCAGCACACACCTCTCCAATTCAAGTTATGTCACTACTTGCTTGGAGCCACATATACCCAATTATCTTCCTTCAACAAGGACTGTCCAGACAATCATTAAGACCTGCGTGGCCACCTTTCCCTGCTATCACCAAACTGTAAAAGCTGAGGGAGGAAAAAAACAGCAACCGTGAATCAAGCCTTAAATAAAGGAAGAAGGTGAGAGAAATTGGTTTGTTTGTAATTCTGCTGCCCACAAAACAAGAATTAAAATCACATCCACATCTCAAGCAGTGAGGATGTGCCTGCCCAGAATGACCTGGTAGCCCAGACTGATCTCATTCTCATGCTCAGCATCTGCATGCCCACAGGGTTTCTTCAACCCTGCTGCTGGGCTCCAACCCCAACAACTTAACACAACCCTTCTCTAGCTTTACCTCTTGGGTCTTATGAAGGAGAATTTGAAAGGATCAACACTTAACATCTGCATCCTCCATGCACATGTACCTACCTGAAAAACCACCCCTCAAGCATCAGCCCCAAGGCAAGCCCCATTCTTGACTGCACTCACAGGATGAAGATAGTCTGTCACCTCTGAGTGCTGAAAAGCAGCATAACATTCCAGAAAAAAGTAAGGCATTTGGTTTGGACTAATCTATCTCTATTTGAACGAATCTCTTCAGCACAAGGTGTTTCTTTTGGGTGTGATCACATTCGATGCCACACAATGAAGTCTGTTCTTAACTGGAACTTCTCACAACTCCCAAGCAAGTACAAGTGACAATAGATCTCTTTATTTTCCACACAGTTATTGAGAAGGTTGGGTGCTTTCAGCTGGAATGTGGTACCTCAGCTGGGAGGTGGCAAAGGAGGGTGACAAGGAACGACTTCAAGCTTAAAGACATTTAAGACATTAATTCCCATGTAAAAGAACAGCTGCATATCTCTGACTATCTCACTGAAAACAGCATATCAAGACAAAAAGCAGCAGCACTCATTATCAATCAAAGCCACCTGCTATGACTTACTTTGTTACCTCAAACACTCTAAATAAATGGTATTACCTAAGTATTTCCTATAGGAACAGACTCTACAAAGAATGAAGTAAATGAAGCCAAAGGACAAGCAGCCTTCTGACATTTAAATTTATTACCAGGTTATAAATAGAACTAAACCTCCTCCACCCCTCAAAACTATTTTTCCCCATACTCTTCAGGGAGGAATCTATCATAACATTTAGTATAATATCATTATTCTTCTGCTTTTAAAGTACTTTTCTAAAAAAAAAAAAAAAAACAAGCTTTAATTGATCCACACATTCATATCCCCATATATACACATGTAATTAGTGCCACAATGTATTTAAATAATGAAACACAAGGATACACCCAAGTACAGCAGCACCTAATCTTGTTACAGACCATGTTCCATTCATCCACATGATCTTTTTTCTTAATTTGAAAAGTTTATAATCTCAGCAACATCAAATGGGAAATGCAAGTATGCAACACATGCACCATGCTTTAAAATACAATGGTATACCCCAAAATAATCAAAATTTCTAAATATTCAACTAGTAAGGGGTTTGCATATGGCAACATTTAGCCTATGCATGCACAGAAATTCTGTGATAGCAAAGCTCTTGTTCATGAACCCACCAATGTGGAAGTTTACATTACATTAGAATTGACTGAAGACAGAATTTTTATGGTTTTGAATTTCAGTTGACAGTGGCAATGTCTGAAATGTTTTAGACAAAGATAATATAAACCCAGATTTGCTTTCCTACGCACCAGCCATAAAACTTATTACATCTATGCTTGCTGCTAAACAGAAAAGCTTTTCTTTCCATAAATTGTAACTCAGCTAAAACAAGCAAACAGCTTACTTAGCTCTCACATTTGGGAGAATCAGGAGCAAGTGAGAAATGGGGCAATGAACCCAAAATAAAAAAATAGTAACTATCTTAGCAGTGGAAAGGAGTGAAAAACTGAGAAAATTAATTCAAAGCCAAATGGATGATATCATAGAAGAGAAATACCACATGAAAGAAACACAGTAATAACATCAAATTAATAAAATAAACTATTTTACAGTTTCTAATATGCTAGATTAAATATGGTGTATAGGAAGAAGGAGGCTTCTTTATTCAGGAAGTTTAAAATCCTGTCAATTACTTTCAGGGTACAATTCTCAGTACCAAAATGTATACACTTTACAAAATAAGGTAACTAAAAAAAAAAAACCAAATCTATGTAGATGTAATTTCACTTTCTTTGCTAGTAGGCATCAGCGTAAGAGGAGACCAGTAGTACAATTTCACTGGAAAATATCTAGCTGCATCGTTCATTACCACACACCATCAACCTGAATTAGGCTTTTCTGCTAAAACTCTCTTTTATTGAAGGGTAAGCTGTAGCATACTTAAAAGTGAAAAATATCTGGATGTTGAGGTTGAATCTACATGGAGAGATAAAGCATTCTGATGAGTGTTACAGGGATGAAAAGAAGTACAGCCCTTACAAATAAAATACGGCTTCCCTCCACAGTTAGAACTCTTTGGGAGAGTTAAGAAAACAGTGGGCAAGGAAGCAGCCATGAATGTAGGTTACATGTCCTACATCAGAAGCTGTTTGAAAAACAAACAAAGCAAAACACAACCTTGGTAACCACAGAGTGAGTAGTAAAGCCCTGTCATAGCCTGAAAGCCAGCCAACAGGTAGGAACCAAAGGGATATTAATAAAAGGCAGACTCTCAGCACAGAAAGAAGTTAACAGCAGTGTGCCCTGGGGAGCTGTACTGAGACTTACACTGTTCCACGTATTTATTAACGACCTAGAGGAGACGGAAAAAACGCTGATGGCAGGAAATTATGTAGGCTAGTCAAGATGAAACAGCACTGTGCGAAGTTCCACAGCAGCCTAGCAGAACTAAGCTGGAGGTAAATCTTCCTGCATATTTAAATAAAGCCCATGTACCTTCATGAAAGACAAACTGCATATACACTTCTAGGTTTACAGTTTATGTCTCAAAAATCTGTTCACTACTATGGCGAGTATAAGTAAGTACTTATTTTAATTTGCATAAAGTGGTAGTAACCATTTATGTTGATCAAAATCTGATACAAAATTTCAACAAAAGAAGAACCAGACATAATACTTTCAAACAGAGCTAAATGCAACAGAAGAAAGACTGAAATAGAAAAATGCATGTATTAAAATACTAATAAGTAAACTAAAGGTTTGGTATCATCCTAACAAATTCAATTTTGGTGATTTCTTCCAAAAAGTCAAGGAATTTCCAGAACCACACAATGCTTTTGATAAAAAGTTCATGAGCAAAATGCTGCCCCTGTAAGGGTGCCATTAAAAGAAAATGCTACTTTTAAAACAAGATAGCTAGAAAAAAGACATAAGCCTTATGACAGCCTCAAAATGTTCTTAACACCTATTGGAATGTGCTTAGAAAGATCCAAAAAGCATCTCTGCTGTTCTCATTTTATTAAATTTTTTTCAAAAACAGGTGTAGGAGCAAAAAGAAGTAACAGTGAAAATAAAAAAAAGTTTGCTGTCAGGAATTATTAGATATTCATAAGCTTGAGTTTTAATGTTGGTTTACTACAAACTTCAATATATAAGGATATTTGAAGGGCATTTAAAACATATAAGGATATTTAAAAATATAAGTATATATAAGGAATAAAATACATATATAATAAATAAATAAAATATATAAGGACTAAAATATAAAGAATATAAGGCTATTTAAAAAATAAAATCCCACACCATATACTTGTGCATGCACCCAATTATTTATTTATTTAGAGAGCCCAAGCCCTCTTTGTTTTTTCTCATAAAAAGGAAACAAGAAATCATACAGATAGAAAAAAAAGATAAATGTATTTCATATAAGGAGCAGCTCAGAGACTGAGAGCTTTCAAACTGGAAAAAAATACCACTAAAATGCCATTGAACAGCTACGTGTAAACATTTGGTGGTATGCAGAAGTGAACTACAAAGTGAGGTTTTTGCTTTATTCTAACACTCACTAATAATATAGGTATTCAGTGCAGATCCAAAATGCAGATTCTTGGTATTAAGGTTCCAAAAAGGTATCACTGTGTTTTCCTCTGCTATCATTCACATCTTTACTCACCTGCTGTTCACTCCTGTGAGCATAATAACAAGATGGATAAGCAATTTGATCTAGTATGACCACTCATACATTCCTATTAGGAAGAAAAAAAGCTTATGATTGAAAAATGCTGGGAAAATTATTAAAGAAATGACAACCTGGAGGTTAAAATTTATACGAGATAGCACTAAAAAACAATAACCTGCCTCATACAATAACCTTTCTGTGTTTTAAGTACTGTAATATAAAAGTTAGGTGCTGCTGATAATTAGTATCACAGAATTTACTCTCCTTAACTTAGAAGGTTTACTAATACTTTTAAACAGTCATACAAAAGGCATCGCACATGACAACCTGAAGGCACCAGCACTTCAGCAAAAGATTCAGATTTAGTAATTTGGTATTCATGAAGGTTCTGTTACGTCTCAAATTTGACTCTTCTTTGCCTTGAATCATAAAGTCATTTTTACCTATAGCAGAAGTGTTGGTAGACAAGCCAACAGAGAAAGTCTAAAATGCTGCCAAATTAGAGCATAGTGACTTATACCTACTCTGCAATAGTCTGAATAGCTGCAGAGTAATTGAGCATTAAGACCTGATTTACTGTGAGAAGAAGGGGATAGAAAATGCCCAATTATTTACTGACCTTTTCTAACTCCACTCCACTGGAGAAATATATAAATAAATAAAACATTTAGCATGCAACAGGAATAATGAAACAATTCTCTTACACAAAACTAGAGGGGGAAGAAAGCTCTCTAACTTAGATGAAAATTAAAAAGAAGATATTTCAGTGTAGAAGTAAGAAAGTGAAGTAGGCTTGGAAAATAGTAATTCCAACAGTCTGGTAAGAGTAGCAACAGAGATAAATAAGAACAACATCCTTAACTGTAGCAAAATAAAATAGAATTACAATACTCAAATTACAGGAATTTTTAAGCAACCTCTAGGCAGTCTAGATTTAGCTATAAAATCAGAGATTTTCACACTAGTCTTTATATAACTTTACTCACTTTTAGAGGAAAAATATTCCAGTACCTTTCCCACGTAAGTTTTAAACAAACTTTTGAAGTAGCCTTTACATCAAACGGTATCAGCATACCAATTTTGAAATCAACATTAAGAAGTATTTTATGCTTTATCAAAAGGTTCAGGTAATAGTTCAAAGAGTCACAGATTCTAAGCAGTGAAGACTCTAACTGCTTTTTTCTTTAATAAAGTAAAAATGAAGCTGTTTGGAAGCACAGTAACATTAAGGAAGGTATCTGTAAACCACAGAGTGATGAAGGAGTGAAAAATCTTGATGCTGCTTTAGTAAGAGAAAAGCAGCACTGTGATTAAAAACACCTGAAGAGATCTTATGTGTCATGACATTTTTCTTTATTACAGTTCTTCCTCTTGTTCACTTAATAATAAGGTATCTTATAACTATAGTCATAGACAAGGTACATGCCAAATATATCAGCCAAAGCACTCTTTTTTAAAAATGACTGGACAAGGTTTCCTGTTTAAGAGCAATTTGGGGCTGTGATAGAATCACAGAAAGCTCAGCAGTAATCACTCACAGCAAAGATACCGGAAATAAAACGCACGCACATGAAATCCACATTCCTACACTACAAACCACAGATACATGCTCTAAGAAGCTTTTACTCCTCTACTTTTTCTTCTATGGAGTAATTTTTCAATCTGATGAACAACCAAGATGATTCATGGCTATCCACTTACTATAGAACTTCTCTAAATATTCAAGCACACCAACAAAGATTTAACACAATAACTGCATTCACACACAAAACAGAGTAACAGTTCCGGGAAAATTATGGAGAACATTATCCTGAAAGGTACTGAAAAAACCTGATGAACAACACAGTCATCTGTCACAGCTAGCTCAATTTCATGATGGCCAAGTCCTACGTGTCAAAATTACTTCCTTGTACAACAAAATTACCTATCCAGTTGAAGGAGGAAAGCAGGTTGATGTACTCTTTTTGGATTTCAGGAAAGCATTCAATACTGTCTCTAACAGGATCCTTCTGAACAAAATGTCCAGTCCACAGCTGGACAAACGTATCATATGATGAGTGAGCAACTGGCCCACGAGTCAGGCGCAAAGGGTTACAGTGAAAGGGGTGACATCAGAGTGGTGACCTGTCACTAGCAGGGTTCCACAGGGCTCCACCCTTGGCCCTGTGCTCTTCAACATTTTCTTAAAGGACTTGGACACAGGACTGGAAGGGATACCAGGTTTGCAGAGGACACTGAACTGGGAAGAGCTCTTGACTCCCACAAAGGCCCTGCAGAAAGACCATGACAAATTAGAGAGATGGGCAGTGACCAATGAAACAAAGTTCAACAAGGGCAAGTACTGGATTCTGCACCTGGGGTGGGGCAATCTTGGATATTTGGACAGGGGAATGTCCATATATCCTGGATGTATATCTGGGGAATGAGATGCTGGGAAGCAGAGCTATGGAAAGAGATCTGGAGGCTACGATCGAGGGCAAGTTGAACAAGAGCCAGCAGTGCCCTGGCAGCCAGGAGGACTAACCCTGCCCTGGGGGACATCAGGCACAGCACGGCCAGCTGGGCAAGGGAGGGGATTGTCCTGCTCTGCTCTGAGCTGGGGCAGCCTCACCTCGAGTGCTGGGGGCTGTTTTGGGTATCACAACAAAAAAAGGATATAAAGCTATTAGAAAGCATCCATGGAAGGGCTATCAAGATGGGCATGGGTCTAGGTCTGTAGAGGAAGCCATATGAGGAGTAGCTGAGGTCACTTGGTCTGTTGAGCCTGAAGAAAAGGCAACTGAGTGGAGACTTCACTGTGGTCTACAGATTCCTCACAAGGGAAAGCAGAGGGGCAGGCACTGATCTCTTCTCACTGGTGACCAGTGACAGGACCCAAGGGAATAGCCTGAAGTTGTGTCAGGAGGGCTCAAGTTGGATATTAGAAAAAGGTTCTTCACCCAGAACGTGGTCATGCATTGGAACACACTGCCCAGAGAAGTGGTCACAGAACCAAGCCTGACAGAGTTCAAGCATTTGGACAATGCTGTTGGGCACACAGTCTGATTCTTGAGATTCTCCTGTAGGGCCAGAAGTTTGACTTCAATGATCCTTGTGGGACCCTTCCAACTCTGGATATTCAATGACTCTATGAATAATAATCACCCTTAGTTACTGCACTCCATGTTCATATTTGCAATTTTTAAAAATAGTCAGCAGAAAGGTAAGTTTTCCATCTTAGCTGACTGCGTCTTTTAGCGTTGTCTAATCACTTTAAAATAATAAGGCCCACAGCTTCTAATTAAAAGACTGTGCACGGTCTTTTTTGCTCACAAACTTCACTCCAGAAAGCACACAGGTCTCACTAACAAAATTTCTGAAATCAAAACTTGTGACAAGTTTCAAGTTTTTGCAAACTATTTCCTTGACTAAGCAAGCTTTATACACTTGCAAATATGCATATAAAATTGGTTCCGCTTGTTTTGAGTATGGATATTCTGCAATATTCATTTGATAAATACATAAAGATATCTAACAGAAATTAATTTTTGTGGCTTTGTTAACTCAAAATAGCTTGGATTTTAAAAATGGTTCTCAATTTGTAATAGACTCATAAGCAAACTTATCACATCATTCGTAACATTACTAAAAGCAAAAGAGAAAAAAAAAATCACACGCATCAGCACTTTCTGAACACCACCATTATCACTGTTCTTAAAATGTGAAACTGTTCTTAAAATTGTGAAATTGTGATGCAAAAAAAAAAGACAGAAAATTATGAACAGAAATTTTAGCTCATATGCTTTCCAAACCATCCTAACTATCCAATGACATACCTGTGAAGCTGATACTAACCTTACTGAGATGGACTTAGGCAACTCTGTTTTTTATTAAAGTATTCTATGATATATTTACAGGATATTCTAGCTGGTTGGTGCAATATAACAACATTATACTAACTATTCAAAAAACAAAAATTTTATAGGCAAGATTCACAGTTTTAACAAAGTCCTGCACAATAAAGAAAGAATAGAAACAGGTCATTTGAGGGTAATTTATACACTGGTTTTGGTTCTATTCAGGCAGCTGCTTCCAAATACTCAAGTTATTTTCTAAAGCCCTGACACCAAATGCCTATTAGTTCTTCTGTGGTACTTTTACAAGGAATGCAAAGGCAGCCCAGCACACAAAAAGTCTTGCACTATTTGAATCTTCAGCATAATAGTCTTTTATATGGCCCTCTCCGTGTTCTGAATCAACATCTACATTTTAAAAAATTAAACCAGAATGTGAGCACAGACAGGCAGGACATCAGCATGCTCCTTGCTGAATGTGTTACCTAGCTAGTCAGAGAGCAAGCCAATGCCACAGTGTTTGAGCACTTGATACCTTAACCTCATTGCTTAATAACCACATAATGCACCTCCTATGGTAACTGCTCACAGTGCAGGCAGTGAGGGCAACTGGGAAATGTGTTGCATCACTGTTTGGGACCACCAATGTGGTCTTTAGACAACATCCTGCTTTCAGGAGAACACGGCTGAAAACAGCTCTCTAATTAGCATCAGACAGGCACAAGCTTGAGCAGAAAGACAAGGGTCAAACAGACTGAAGGGCGGGTCAAGCCACCAAAACTCTATGGGACAATACAGAAGCTACAGGGCAGCAAAGCTTCTCGTCTGTGTAGACAATAAGCTATGCTAAAATCTCTAAACTCTCCTCCCTCTCACTGCCTTACGCTTCCTAAAGGGGGTAACAAAATTAAATGGCTCTGTTGTTACTGTGACATGAGCACTAATTTGAAGTTCAATTTCCTGAAAAAAAACCCAAATAAACAGAGGCCAAGTCCACATCACTTCCAGCCAAAAATGTTTATGTTATATTTAAGGGCCCAATCAGCTGAGCATTAAGAAAGTACAAATATTCCCTAAAAAATTTCACACTACCCATTATACAGCAGATAGAAAATACACAGAAACATTTCTATAAGGAATCAATCATACCTATTCAACAACTCCGATTTATTTAATTACAAGGATTGATGGTGTAATGGAATTTTTTTTTTTGGACGTAGTCATTTAAGTTCAGAAGGTTGTTTCTCATAAGCAAAATTACTACTGATTGCTGCTCCTAAGTCAATGCTCCTCATCCCTGAAGAGATTTTCCAGTCAGATAACATATTTCAAACTTTGGATGTCTATCTTAGAGAAATTAGCACTCATCCAACTATTTTCAACAACAGCTTTAACTGAGTCATGCCCAGATTGCCTATTTTTATTGCTGGCTTTGAAGGGAGTCCAGAATCCTAGCTTAGATGCTAACATATACCTTTAAGCTCTCTTGCTGATGGACTTCTTCCTTTTCAAATTTCATGTAAAATTGAGGTAAACACACCATTGTCTGGTTTTGGTAAACTGTTACAATTAGAACATTTCATAAACTTCACACCTCCCTGAACTTTGATGAAATGCTTGCCCTTTATTCAAAATTTTCCCTGTGGAAAAAGAAGATAAAAAAGGTGGTGGGGGGGAAAGTGTTGCTCTCATCAGAGAACTAAATTTACCTGCAGCTGCTTTGCTCAGGAACAAGCTGTCATCAGCCAGCAAGACCATCACTCCTCTATTGCTTCCCTGGCACCAAGTCAAACTTCTCTAAGCCCAAAGGGCCAAACCTCAATATAATGCGTAGCAAAGGCAGGAAATGGCAATGGGAAATGAGTGTATGCCGGGGAGATGTGGAGGGCAAAACCCAGGTTTACACACAGGCGAGGAGTAGGGAGCTAAGGAAGCAGGAGAGCAAGGGAAGAGCTAGACCAGTGAAAGGCACAGGAATGCAGGGCATCAAAAAAGCCCTGAATGGGAAATTAAATTACATGCCAAAGATATTATGAGTCCTATTGCATTTGGTGTTTTGTAATGATTATTATAAAATGTAGAATAAAGATTATCATCCATGTGTTAACTGGAGGGGGTAAAAAAAAAATCAAAATAAAAAAAAAAAACCAAAAAAGCACTTCCACCAAGGACTACAGTCTTCTACTAATCAGTTAAAGAATGCTGACGAAATGTGATGAATAAATAGCAGGACATCATGTAATTATTTAAGGAGGTATACACTGCATTGCTAATCCTGTAAGCCATGTACTTATGAACAAATAGGAAAAATTATTTTAGGTTAAAAGGAAATAAACGAACAAAAATACTTCCACATTTTGGGATGCTTCAGGAATTATCACTTAGTATGTTTTCCAAAATAACTGACTAAATTAGGAGACCACTACAAATATAATGAGAGTAAGAGTAAAAAGATGGTCACTGTTCCAAAGACAGTAAAAAGATAGACATGAATGGAATCAGAGCTCAATGCCCAAGAGGAATTGACCAAAACAGTAAGATAATTCTAAAATTCACAGAGGGAGGTAAGAAATTAAGCCTTGGGAAGATGAAGGAAAGGCTTGTTTTTGAAAGTCAAATCTGAAGCCACAATTCAGATAAAATTAACACCAAAGAGGAAATTCAGACAAAGTCAATACATGACCTGACTAAATATTGTAGGCTTCAGACTACTTTGAAACCTAAAAATTTAGGGCAACAGATGTTCCAGAATAAAATAGGTCAGGAACAGCAGTTCAGCATGTTAAAATAAATCACTGCTTTCACATTTGAGTGTTGTTTACAGATCGATGAATTGGAAAGGGAATAACCTTCCTAAACAGAACAATGCAATGGAGCCACTTCTAAAATAACACCTGCATATTAACTGTTTACTAACTGGCATATTTTTGATATTACGTATTTTAACTACAGTGAATGCTCTAGAGATGGTAATATTTAAATGCAGATCTATATTCCTATTGGTTCAAGCTGAGAATTTTAGAAACACCTCATGCTAAGTTTTAGGAGTGATAACTTAACATGGTGCCTGACTTTCAGGAAACTTTCTTTCAAGAAAGGAGGAGAAAACACAACTTATGCTTGTAGTACTATATACACCTAATACATGCCATATGTATAATGTGTTAAACATGCATTCAGTTCTCATTTCAGTCATAGATAGGAATTTTTTAAAAAGCCACTAACAGTTCAGATTTTGGAGTACATTTTTGTCTTGAAAAACAAAATTGTTTTATTAAATGCAATTTGTTTTTAATAGGTTTTCCTTAATGAGCAGATTTGAACATAATGGGGCAAAAATCTTTTTTTCTCCTTGCTTATGTGCAGTATCACACTAAATTCTCCTCCATTCTTTAAAGCAGTATAAACCTCAGGGAAAGCCCATTTAACTTCCCTTTTCAAGGTGTATCATTAAAGTGAAAAGACTAATTATTCTGAAGCTTCAGGAGACTTATTTTTGTGAATCTTTAAACCAATGAGTTAAGCACAGTTGAGGTGGGAGAAAAGACAGAGAATGGAGGTGGCACTTAACCGCAGAATTATCTAAGATAAGCAAGTAGCAAGTTGTGTTAAATATTTCAAGCAAAGAAATTAAAGAACACATGTTAAATGCAGAATACCCTCTCTGGTTTAAGCAATTCACCAGCACCTTTCAAAACAGCAGTTTGGGTTACGACTGAAAAGGAAGACCACAGATTTTAAAATGAACTTCAGAAATTGTACTTTAATGATTGTAGCCCGGTAAGCAGGGATGGGATTCACCTGCCTAAAAAGGGCAAAGTGGTGAGAGGGGCTTTAAACTGAAGGACTTGGGTGCTGGGGCTGACCCACTGGAGAACAGCTCCCTAAGAAAGGACCTGGGAGTCCTGGTGGATGACAAGCTGACCATGAGCCTGCAGCGCCCTTGTGGCCAGGAGGGCCAATTGTACCCCGGGGTACATCAAAAGACGGTGGTCAGCAGGTCAAGGGAGGTCATCTTCCTCCTCTGCTCAGATTGCTAAATCTGGAATACTGGAATATCTGGAACATTGTGATCAATAATTTTGGTCTCCACAGTTCAAGGAGCTGCTGGAAAGGGTTCAGCAGAGACCACAAAGATGATGAGGGGTCTGGAGCATCTCTCCTGTCCGGAGAGACTGAGGCAGCTGGGGATGTTTAGTCTGGAGAAGACTGACACAAGATCTCATCAGTGTATTTAAATATTTCAAAGGCTGCTGCCAAGAGGGTGGAGATGGACTCTTTTCAGTGGTGTGCAGCAACAGGACAAGGAGCAGTGGCCATTAACGAAAACACAGAAGTCCCACCTCAGCCTGAGGAAGACCTTCTTTACACTGAGGGTGGCAGAGCACTGAACAGACTGCCCATGGAGGTTCTGGAGTCTCCCTCTTTGGAGACAAATCAACCCACCTGGATGAGTTTTTGTTTAACCTGCTCTAGGTGACCCTGCCTCGGCAGGGGGGTTAGACTAGATGATCTCCAGAGGTCCCTTCCAACTCTATCTATTCTGTGATTCTGTGACATAAGCCTATCAACAAAAAGGAAAACTAATTTTCTTCATTTTCTTTATATTTGCTTTTCCTATTTTCTACTACTTCTACTACTTTCTACAAGAAGTGCCATGTTTATAGTTAAGTGTAATTTGGAAATCTACAAACTTGCTCTAATATTGTTGGTGAATTCACTCACACCTCCACTAAAAAACATTGCACTACATTCACATTCTGATCTGCAGCTCCGTATGTATTAGTTTTATGCTTTTGGAGGAATTAAAGCAAATGCTTTATTTTATGCTGAGCTGAAGTTTTACTACCTGCATTCAACATATCTAATAACCCTAAAATTCAATATTATTTTTCTTAAAAAGCATTTATTGAAGAAAAGCTTTTGAGACAACATGCTTAAAATCTTAATGTAATTCATTTATTTGAGAGGGATTCATTTAGGACAGGCCTTTAACTAAAGGATTCCTCATCTAATCACACAAAACAAAATGCAATCATTCTGCTTTTTAAGTTATGTACAAAATCTTATTTGCAATATTATTCCATAGCTGGCAAAACCACAGCTTGGACAAGAGTTCAGAATTTTGCTAAGCCTGACTTGAATACTTTGGGTTTCATATAGAAAAATCACAGGTAGCAACATACCCCAACTTACCTACAACAGCTTGATCCCATATGGCCTTCCTCACTGACTTCAGTATAGAGAAGCTCTGAGGTACTAAGGAATAAGTGGCCAAAATTATTCCACACCTGTAGAGCTACGGGAATCCTGACTTAAGCAATTGTGGAATATGTATTTATCCATCTCCTTTTCCTTCCCCCTTTCCAAATGAGACAGTTCAATATTACCTGGCACATCACAACCAGCTGGAATTTGATGCTATTCCCAGCACTGATCAATCAGGATCTTGACATTAGATGGGTGCATTGAGGCCCAGAACATTTTCAAGTGTAGGCTTCAGCTCATATGGAGCTGGCAAAGGTTTCACTCCCCCCCTATTGTTCACCAATCCATAGAGAGTCCTTACAGATGCTGAAAGTTATACTGCAGTGAAACCAAATCTTTAGAAGAGCAAAAACAGAATAGGAATGAATGAAGCTGCAAACCAGAGTGAAGACAGCCATTAGCAAGATTCTCTAAAAAGGAAAAACAGGCTTAGTATTTTGCAATGACATAAAAAAATCCTCCACAAGTTCGAGACTTTTCTTCCAAAAGTCTTCACAAATCTGGATAGAAGCCTGCTTTGCACAAGCAAGCTGAATACCAGAATATTGATTGTAGCAATTATTCACTCCTCACCTGCCAGTTTGCTGACTATCAGTGTAATTTCTTCTGAAATGTAGCTCTGCTTGCAAAATACCATTCAAATGACTGCAAGGGCATTCTGTCTTTCAGAACCCATCACTTACCGTAATAAGTATCTACATTGTCCTCTACAAAATCATCTTATTAGCATGTTTGCTTATTAAGGTAAGGGGGAAATGGATGCCATTCAGAAAGTCAGTGAGAATATTTTTTTGACTGTGCTTTTTAAGGTCTCCTTACAGAGTCTTCATTAGGGCGCTCAAATTGCATGTTGGTGCTTAACAGATTTAACCCTGGAAGCCACTAGTGGAGTTTTGCAGCACCCTGAAAGAATGGCTCAATTCTTTCCTCCTTCATGTGAAGCAGAGTGTTAATTTGGCTCCTATACTGCTGTTATCAAGACAGATCAGGACACAGTAAAGGCAGGCACTGTGCAAGCATGAGAAAGCCTTGCCAGTGTGGCTCACTCCCCATCTACAGCTACCCAGCGGTTCCAGCACTGAGTCTCTGCAGAAGACAGGCTGCCAATGCTCTCACAACGTGTGGTATTTCTCTGATGCTGACAAACGTCCCCAGAGTGAAGAGGATGAAGCCCATAAACTCTACCTCCCTTGTGAGTCATGCCAGAACGTACATGTAAGAATAAATAAATAATAATAATTTGAAAAGCAGCTGTTCAGTGTTAAAAACTATAATCACAAGAATTTTTCTTTCCTTTCTCTTCTGCCCCATTCTAGAAATCAGAGAGAAGTCCAACTGGAGAGAGCAGAAAAGACTTCCCTTTCTCACACTTTCTAAACTACACAAACTGCTGTAGCTGGCAAACCCACAAGAACCTAAGCCATACATAACCAAAAGTTAAAAAAAAAAAAAATCTACATTTCAAAGAGAAGACAAGCTATTATTATAAAACAATAATAATAAAGCCCCATACTTTGGGGACAACATTAGAGTCCAGTCTTAGAGTCATATATGATTATGGATATTAAAAAATTGTTTCTCAGAGTATAATTAGGGGAACAAGCAGGCACTCCATCACATGTCAGCATTTCATATTTATTCCCCTAATAAGAGACTGGTGTTCAACAGAAAATTCTGCATCTCACCATTTCCACTGAAAGCTGGGAGAAATATACATTATTCCCTTGGTTTTCATTCCTGATCTCACAAGGCTTTCTACTTTAAGCTACTGAGCAGTTCCAACACAAGCACTGTCTTTAAGCGCTTCAGTTGCTCAACATCATCAGTTGGGCTTAAAGAGAAAATAAATACGTAAGATAAAACTCTTGCTGAGACTCTAGAGAACAATAAATTTTGTTTCATTTTCAGGTGGAATCATCAAAAATACAAGAATTTTACTTTCAATTTCAGATGCCATGGTATACCAGGGAGACTGTTGCTCATCATCCTCATAACCAGTAAAAGATTTTCTCTCCTTCCTGCTCTGCTTCTTGTGTCTCCCCAGGTATGTCAGTTTGGGCTCTGTGTTTAACAAAATAAACAGAAACAATTATGTCCTTCTTCACCATCATGAACCTTCAAGGTTGTTATCCTAATGCCATCTGCTCTGGCCTGGGTAAGAACAGCTCCCAAAAGTAGAAGATACTATGAATGACACTCATCCATGCTCAAACTCCAGCGTTTCCTCAAACAAGTAGAACAGGGCTGGAGCTGGCTATTGCAGTGGCAGATCAGTGGGAAATGTTGACACTAGCAATGGACATTTTAGTGAGTGCATTATAAAGAGAAGAGAGTTTTTTTAGCTTCCATGGAGATGCATGCCTTAAAACTGGAAATAGAGATGTAGAGCTGAAATACAGAAAACTGCAGGGACATTTTGATAGGCTCTTCTCCTACTCCTGACAAGCTGTTTCCTTCCCAGTCTCTCTTAGTAGGCTCACATGCGCAAGCATTACCTGAAGTTCACTTTACATGGGTAGTTCCAGGAGGAACACTCTCCTATTTCAATCAAACTCTATCTTAGTGCAGAGACAGAACTGGTCATTTCCAACTTTTCCTTCTCTATGTGAAGGCACAGCTTCAGTAAACTTGAACAAACATTATTCTCCTCCTTGCTCTCATAAGCAAGTGGCACACAATACCAATGGCAGTGCAATATGTAGCTATATGCTGCTTTGTATGCTTAGAATCACCATTTCTATGGATCCAAGGAAGTAGAAAAAGCAGAAAGCATTCCAACATTAAGATAATCCCTACATGGTTTTGTAACATGATAGCATCAATTATCCTTAGCTCAAATTCCCCAAAATGCCTTTTCTGACAGAAAATAAGACCAGAACATTGGTTTCTTATGACATCACCAAGCAACTACAACGTAGTAACTATCAAAACAGAATGATCAATGTCTTCAGGAGTATATCACAGGGCAGACACATAGTAAGAGTAGAGTTGCTTTATTCCTGGACTATGGATTTCTCAATAAACTTTGGAGTTTGGATCATATTTTCCAAGCAAATTATTACATTGTTTATCACCAGAGCTAGGGAAAGCAAAAAGCAGGCAAGACAGCAAGGAACGTGTCCAGTGATACTGTGAAAGCTGGCAATATGGTAGGTAACTTAACACAGCTAAGAGGCTATTGACCACACAGAACTAATATGCATGTGAAGTCCAGACAAAACACTGTCAGAATTGCAAGTGCTGAAGTGCCAGAGCTGGAAGAAAACGCAAGAACGAGCTATCAGTTGATTAAAAGTTAAAGTTATCCCTATATAAGCTACTCTGGAGAGAACACAGAGACTCAGCTCTTGACAACAGCTTGGAAAGCACTCCTATGCTTAAGAAAATAACAATTAGTCTTTGGAAACACTCAATACCCCTGTGCAACTGGCAGATAGCAAGATGGCATGTCAACCAAGGAAAGAAAAAAAAGTATTTAATTTGTATTAACATTTTTCTCTTAGTTAATTTTAATTTTCCCTAGAGGTCTACACAGGAAAAATAACACACAACATTCAGTCAATGAAGAGCACTCAAACTTATGAGAGGCAAACAAGCTGGAGGTGAATCACATTTTGAGTACTTTTCTTGAAAATGTTTCCTCTAATTTTAAGTAAGCAGTTAGTTCTCACCTTTCTTCCGTTCAGCAAGCACAAGGAACAAGAATGTATCTACAGCAACAGTAGTGCTGAACAAGAAAGCATTAATATTAACTTTGCAGAGTTGCCTGGATCTGTTCTTGATGTCTATCACAGTAACAGCACTGGCATGAGGTACCAGGATTCATTCTCTGGGGTAATTGGTTGGAATCAGGCTCTGGTTAAAGCTGAAGGGAATCTGTTGGCCACTGTTCAGACTATAAAACAACAAATCTCACACCACAAAACTACCAAACATTTCTGCAAGAGCCAGCAGCATAACAGACCCACCAGTACAAATTACATGGACAACAAATGTTAAGCCACTGGCACTCTGTTGGACATTAGGGTTATCTGCTATTTTGGAAAGAGTAGGTACAGAAAAAGTGTATCAATAATGCAAGAAATGTGGGACATGGATGATCATGATGATCATAACATTACCTTGGATGTTATCCTTACTCTTCAAGTATCCCTAGTAAATCAGACAGCTCTGATGTTGACATATGCACACAAACCTCACATAGTTTGTTAATATTACAATAGCTTCTTAAATATTACACAGTTCATCTACAGCTAAAGGGAATAAGGTATTCCTGAATTTACTATTTGTTTCTACAGATGTCCACACAGTAAACATACACATTATCCATCGCATATGGGGAAAAGAACTCACTTTATATGAAAAAAAGATTTTTTGTATATTTTACCAGAAGTACAATTTTACACAATTTGACAAGTTTAAAAATTTCACCGCTTCCTGGAACTCAAACTGCAGCTAGACTTTTAGAGGTGAATTTTATTAACTGGTCAATTAACATGATATTGTAAAGTTTCTTTCTATGTCTGAAGTATTTTGTATATATTAACAAAATTTATATACTGATAGCTACAGAAAGTAACTATCAGGCAATGCAATTTCTATCTCAGACCTAAATTGCCCTTCATTAGGTATGATTATACCTTCACACCAATCTGACAAGATTACTGCCTGGGATTACAGATCATCATACTGCAGGAGGTATTTCCAGAGGTTCAGTAATGTCTTTCCTTTCCACAGTACAATTACTATATTAGTTCCATTCAGCTACTTAAGAGGAAAAGATATACACTTCATTTTTACAGAGTTCCAGGACTAAGAGTTGTAATGAAATGGACAACTCACTGAATGGTGAGGGACCTTCCTCAGAGACAACACAATTCTGCTCTACCTCCACCTTACCTGCAAGCAAATCCTCCCATCAACTTCTTTAAATGACAAGTGATTTCACTTGTGGTTGGTACAGCTTTCTCAACACATTCCTTTCTTAAAGTGGTTTACAAAAGAACATCCACAAGCAGAATTTGATTAACTTACTTAACCAATTTGACCTTGTGACTGCTCACACCCTACCCCCTTTCCCTGAACTTGTATTTTCCATAGTATGGGCCAGAGAAAGACTGAACAGAGTCCAGTGTTTTATTCATATTTTTCTTCCAGACAACATTGAATCAAGTTTTGAAATCACAGCACTTCCTTAAATTCATAAGGCCTGATTTTGATTAAACAAAATCAACCTCACTGTATCAGAAGTCTCTAGGGAGGAAGAAAATAGTTCCAATTTTTTGTCCTAAATTCAATTCCGTGAATGGGATCACAAACAAGTCTGAAAGAAAGACTGCAACCCTAAGAAGAAAAATTAATTGCCAAGTTTCTTATGCATGCAAGCAGACTAGGTCTATAATAAAGCTGTAAGATGAGAAATGTTTGCATGGCTGGATTACAGATCATATCCAGAATTCCCAAGACATCATGAAAAACCAATTGCATGAAGGTAAGGTAAAGTAAGGTAAGGTATAATGAGGCTTAGGTCTGTTTGGGGTTTTTTTGCGGGGGGGAGGGGAGTAAGGATTTTTTTCACTTTTTTGCAAACAGGCAAGTAAAACCTTTCTTCTATTTCATTAATAATAATGTATTTATACTTATATTTAAGCTGCTTATATTTAATTACATGATCCTCAAAGAAGAAAAAACTGTCTATAACAGTATGTTCAGCATTGTATCTTTTGATTTGCAGCTCTTCAGCACACAGGAAGAAGTTTTGATTCTAATTGTTTCTGCAAGCCAGCTCCTCTGAATTTAGACTGAGGACATGAAGATGCTAATTACTCTTCTGTTGATTCCTCCTTATTAATTTAGTAGTAGCAAGGAGTGTCACTTGCATTCAAAGTTTCAGATACTCTGTATATAGATCAAAAGACATCACTGTAACAGGAAATATGCTTTGAAATTTAAATATCGGCATAAATTGGATTTATTTCCCTAAATGAGAGAAGCTGTGACAACTTGCAGGGAATTCTACATCATCAACATAAGACTTCAAAATTTTAATTTCCTCTACCATCAAAATCATTGCCATAACTCTCACAGTTATCTCCTTTTCAAGTTCTGACATTTCTTTTAACCTTGTGAACTCTAACAAGGTTGATCTGAGGAATTTACGAATCAGTGAAGTAACCTGGTGAATACATCCAGGTCACAATTCCCAATGGCACCTTGCTGTTTTCCTTTTTTTAACCAACAAAACAAAGAAAAAAGGATACCTCTCAGTCTAGAAACACTGACAAGACACTGGAACTGCCTCTCTCTGCTTTACTCAGGCTTAAGGCAGGAGGAGGTAACATCATGAGCACATGAGAGGCTTTCAGGCATGGAGGCTCAGCCTGGCCTGGCCAACACCCACCTCTCACAAAGCCTGTTCAGCGCCTGCCCCTCTCGGCAAAGCGCACATGATGAAGGCTTCAATCTTTGGGGCTTCAACCCAAGCTCTGATGAGATCCTCCCAAACAATATGATACTGCTCTTCATTGCATCCTGTTACACTGACACAATTGTTCAGATTTATAATGAATAGCGGTTGAGAAGCGTTCCAGGTCATTACTGCAACAAGGCTAAACCTGGAGTAAGTAACCTCCACTGGTGAAATTTTTCCCTGGAATTCACTTGATTCCACTGTTTACAATACTAGAACATCAGTTCTGAACCCAGCAAAATTGTTTTCCCTGAAGCACCTTCAAATATTAAGCCATTTTATCGATATTTAATCTTACTCATTAGGTGAATAGGCATTTAACCTGTGTTTTGGACTTACATGAGACTTTCTGTTGTAATAAAGTATAAACCAATATTGATTTGTATTTCAGAAAAACAAAGAAATGAAAACTTTCTTCTCTAAGATTACAAAACAGAAAAGTTAAAATACTTTAAGAAATTGTACCATTCTCAGAGGGAAAACATTCTGCAGCCTTAGACTGCACACTCACTACAATATTATCTGTTCCCATCATACCTTTTTTCCATTACAATTTATTATATATTCTTTTAAAACCTGCTGTACACAAGCACATCATTATAACATGTAAATTCTTTAGCTGTGAACTTCATTAATGTGGGTGAGCTGGATTAAATAATGCTGCTTTCCTCATTTGCTAAATGAAGAGCATTGAAATAATCCACAGAGAGAGAAAGAAGCAGGAACTGCAAACTAGACAGCTCAAGTCTCCTTTTGAATACATACATTTAGCATTAATAAGTGAGGAGGTAAGGCAGGTACATATATCTGGACATAGCAATAAAATTAAAATTGGTCCAAATACAACATAGGTTTTAATTATCAATGGTCTTTCACAAAAGCAAACTAGGGAACAGTGAATGCATCAGCACTCATGCACTCATGCCCATGCATTTTAATGATTCTGTCCTAATTTGCATACACCTAGTTTAAAAGGGAAAAAAAAAGTGCATAAAAGCTTTTAAGGTTTGGAAAGATTGTACTTGAACCACACATGTAAGAACTCAGAGAATGCCTGCTCCAGTGGAGTCTGCATGAAGAGTGAATTATTTCCTAGCCTCTTACTCCAGGATCCTAACATCCTATTGGAGAGCCTGTTTACACAATGCACATTAGAAGCTGACAAGTTTAAGGCTCAAAAGTTCAAAATATGCTTCTTGGATATTGGCATAATAAATGTTCAAGTTGTTTTGACAGAACTATTTTTCCACATCCTAAATATAAAGCTAAAGCTGCTACATGATTTAATGTAGACAGCTGATGGGAACAAGACTTGTACATTCAACATCAACTTTCAAGTTTAAATATATATTGAAATATAGACATAAGATCATATTTTCTTATTTTTCATTTGACATATCTTGCTTTCATTCTCAGATACTGCTAATATCAAGGTAGAGGGGTTTTGTAGGGGTTTACAAGCATGCTTGAAGATCTTTCTTTAAAACAAGAAGGAAGAGTTTAATTTGTGGACTCTTGGCATTAGGAAGCCAACAGCTGTAGAAAGCTCATTTCATTTGAAACTCTACAGGCAAATGCTCTTGCAGTCGCCAAAAGCTACATCAAATCATACAAACTGTTAGCAAGATTAAAAGTTGCTTATACTCAAAAAAGCTCAACACATGTAATTCAACTCTTGCATCAAAGTGAAACTATCCAATACTCCATCCAATATTTTCAGGAAGAATTACTATGCGCAACCTTTTCAAGTAATTACTTATCAAAGATATTTGTGCAAGTCATGCAAAATGGAGAGGAACTGTAGCAAGCTCAGACCTCTGCCTACTTGTAAACATTAGAATATATTGCATGATAGCAAACCAAAGACTTTTACAACATTAAATACTGTAATAATAAATCATTTGCTTCTGTTTTTGGCATTAAAAAACCAAAACTAGTGCACCTGTATCACTGCAGGAACTTGTTCTAAAAAGTCACAGTAAAGCCTACTAGCTTCACCTGGAAGAAAAGCAGCCTTCAGTCCATCAGGAGACACATCATGTTTACCTACATTTTAGAAGATGATTTTAAAAATTCTGTGACCTCTATAAATCAGGGATCAGGCATTTCAAACTTGGAGATTAGCTATGAATCTGCTTATGTGCATATATAAAAATGAAAAGCTGAACTGAACTAGGAGGCAATTCTTGTTCGGTTTTTACTACTTAAGTTAGTTATTCAGGTACTTAATTACCTCAATATGTAACCAAATCACCAACATCTTGCTGAAAATATAACTGACATTTTATGGGAATGAGAATGGTAATTCTTTTAAATACTGTATGTCCCCTCTGGGGACATCAACAATATCCTTTAGTATTCTGACATAAACAAAAGAAGGTATATTCCCAAATTTCAGAAAACAAAATAGAGGGCAGCATCCATAAAACAGGAACAGATTTCCAGGGTAGCAATGACAGTCTTGCTGCTTTGACAGACTGATGCTTTGTGTACTTATCCTCTTATAAACTACAAGAGGTTTTCACTGGAAAGTGTCTAAATAAAATACACTACTTACCTAACTAAACAGCAAATGATATTTTACCAACAAATACAGCTTACTAGTAAAACTGCATTCATTGCTTCCCAAATTTTAGAAATCAAATTTAAAAATAGTGACTGCTTCCAGAAGAGCTAAAATTTAGTACTTGCGAGATGACAGCTATGGGCACCTGGTTATACATACTAGTTACAATACTCTTGCATGTGCTTTCAGTTCTTGAAATGTTAAAATTAAGCCATGATTTTAGCATCCATTAAATGAAATTTGGGGAGTCCAAGTACTTCACTGTTTTAACAAACTTTAAGTTACTCTCTTAAACTTTCCTTTTCCTTTTAAGAACTCATTTCAACACGTTCATTTGTTTTTAAAACCTCCAGCCCAAGGGAGTAGTACTGACTAGCATTCACACAGGCTATTGCTTTTCACTGTCAGCTTTTGGTCAAATGCTTATTTTACTGCTCATCTACAGAATACCATGAATCAGTAGCACTAGCTTGCTTCAAATATCGGACAGCAGCAAGAAGTACCTCTTATATTCGCCTTCTGCAGCCATTCCACTCAGAGTTGTTTACAAATCTTGATGTAACAAGACTTTGACCACACTGACACAGCCTGATAATCACAATGGCATTGCATTTTACACAGAAGCTGGAAGTCAAAAGCAAGAATAGGTATTCCCACACAAACACAAAACTATTCAGCCTCGGATCCGGATAACTAATAGTGTATACTGTGAGCATTTAATAAAGGGGGGAAAAAAAAGAAAGAAGGTAAATATTCTGGGTTTATACAGTAACAGGAAAAGCCTGATGGTCTACAAGATTTCTAACTATTCCAACTGGTTTTGTCCATTTAATTTTATCAAATTATATATGCTAGTAAGCCTCCCCACTCTAATGTTAAAAAAAGCAATTAAAAAGGCCTCTAATCATTCTTCTTTCTGTCCATGCTGAGATCTGCAAAATTATAATACACCAGGAAAAGTCTGGGCCAGGAATAGTAAGGTGCAACACTTTTATAATTCAGGAATTATATTCAACTAATTCAGGAATTATATTATATTCAGCTAATTCATCTACTATAAGGCAGACTATGGTGCTATGAAGACAAATTTTCACTTCTCTGGTCACCTGTCAATGCTTCAATTTCATCATTTGCTTTGTCTGACAGCTGACCTTGAGGAACGATTTTTCTGTCACTTATCCAAGCACCTTTTTGCAGATCCTTGTGCACAATGCAGCACATACCATGTACAGAGGTAAATTACCATAATAAAGAAATAGTACCAATTTAGGAACAGAACCATATTGTAGATCCAAATCTTACTGCACCTATAAGCTAGATAGCATAATCAAAAATATTTAAATGGGTAGTCACATTTATTTTTACTTCTTCCATGCAGGCCAAGCTTCTCCACTGATTACCACAAAGACCAGGGAACATAGGAGAAATTCAGAGCATTTCCTCTAAAAGGTATCTCTTCTATACAGAGCCCTTTATACCTCTCCTAAGTCATACAGAAAAAAGAAGTTCAGCTTATCTGTCCTGAACTTATCAGTGGGTTTAGTAATGGGAACAGAGGAGAATTTTCAGGTATGCACTGCAATATGAGGGGCAAACCAGAATTTCTACCCAAGATATTAAAAGAAGGTGACAACATTCAATGTTTCCCTACTCCTCTTATTAACAAGCCAGGAAGATTAATTAATTTAATGAGGAGGGGGGTGATTTCACCTTCTTACAAATCATGAGCAATCTATCACAACTATAGAAAGGATGCTTTAATGTTTCTACTTATATTAAACTGATGTTCTCTGCTCAAGTACTTAATATCTTATCAAATCTCCACAGCCGAGTCATGACAAAACTCTTCCCCAGGTCAGACTGGCAGAGTGCACTGAGATTTATAGGCACATATTTCTCCACATCCTTATTTAACATGGTATATATGCTCACTAAGCAAAAGCCCTTGATGAAACAGACCATTGCAGAAATATTTCCCCCACCTCAGACTGATTTTTGAGGCTAATGGCTCCTTCCCAACTCCTAAAAGCCATAAGAGATATACTCAATAGCTAAGAACATATGGTTTGTGGTTACATACTGGCATACGAAGCAGATGAATCCCTCTAGACCAGCCATGTACCACACGCTCTCATAGTAGACATGATTCTAGCCAAATTTTTCCAACAAAAAAACCCAGCCACAAATTGTGGAGGTCATTTCAGTTCAACTGCTAAGTGAACAGCTCAGCTTTTAAGAAGACTCAGCTGGCTCTGGACTCTTTAGGCTTTACTCAGCTCTGCTTTTTCATCTTTTGGAGAACTCGTTGTCCAGTTTGTATTGAATCAGGTTCATGCCCCATTAGGGCCTCACGGCATAAACCAGCTATGGGCCAAAAGTCACTGTCAAAAAAGTAAAATCTACAACTTAAGCACGGAAGTTGCTGTAGCCAGAAGACACACATTGATCCATCTAACCAAGTTACACAGCAAAAAGAAAATCTGACAGCAGCAGCTATTTACTTATTGTCATGAGGGGGGAAAAACAATCACAGGATGAATTTGAGTGCATTTTCTTAATAATGAGAAGTTATTTTAGAACTTCATTTTTTAGAGTGCTACTCAGAAGCCTCACACTATTTTCATTATAATCTTCCAGCGTTCCTGGTGTCTAAAGACTAAGAAATAAATTATGTGCTAGACTGTTTAGAACAGCAAAATGCTCAAAAAGCCTTCACTAACACTGCTGATATTGAAAATAGTGCTTAACACTTGAATGGCATCTTACCCAGCTGTCAGCAAAATGCACAGTAAGAGTTAACCTATTCCATTCACTATGACTTAGAACAGCCTTTTGATTGTATCATTTTGCACATCTCCCAAATGAAGTAAATTACAAAGAACTAAGAGTTTTACTAAGATGCAGTTTGTTAGGAGCATGAAATGCTTGCTATGCTTGTTTTCATTTAAGTCATTAAAAAACATTTCTGTACCCTAATAATGGTATCATGTTTAAGGGCAATATATCATGACCCCCAGGCTTTATACTGTCATCCTCTAAGGGCTACTCTCAAGAGGGCCACAGTTCCAAAGGCAAAAACATCTACACCACACTTCAAAGCAAAGCTCCTGAACTAGCTCTGAGCAGGCATTCTCCACAAGGACAAATCAACCACACCAGCTGAAGATCAGTGAAGGGGCAGCTCCAATAAGCACAATCACACAAGAAGGTAACCAGGAATTTCCGCCTAGCCTTGAAGTGACCACATACTTAAATATAATCTCAGAATATTACAGTATCTACAGCCTACATCCCACTTCTTCAGTTTTATGAAAGTAGGTATTTGCAATCTGAAATACCCTGACCACTCTCTAAAACTGCTTAATTGATTCAGTCTCATCCACATCAAACATCTCCACACCCTCCTGATTAGCAGCACAATACCAAACTTTTATGGTCCCTGCAGTCACAGAATCCATGTCAGGGTCACAAGGGCACACAGAAAAGAAAGAGACCAGTAAGTCCCAGGAATGAAACCCAGCAATGACCACGAGTGCTTCAGGCAGGGCTGTTCTACAATGAATCACTAAGGAACTAGGAAAGCTCTCTGGCAGCTGAACTTCCTCTAAACACACCGGCTGGAGTCATCTGCTGCAAAGAGCTGTATTTGCTGTTTCTTTTTTTCCCCATCTGCTTAAACAGTAGAATCTTGGAAAGGATATGATCAAATTGTGATTCCATGCTCATTTGAAAGAGGAAAGGCTTTCAGTGCTAGAGAATGAACTGAAAAATGGGAGTACATTAAAAAGTTTATTCACGCATTGATTTTTTTTCTGTAAAATGACTACATACCAAAAGTTTTGTTCTGTTTGTATCATGTGAAATGTTGCAGAAGTACAAGCTCAATGAACTACGAGGCACCAAAGACATTTTTCATGACACTGGATGATCTCACAAGAAACCCATTTTAAAGTCTGTGCTTTTTGTTTTCTGTTTACAGAAATCTTTTTAGAGATCGAGTAGTATTAGCTGTCTTGAATTCCTTTCTTGCTATATGCATTTTAATTAAATATTTTTCATTCCATTCTGTACTAAATTGAAATGCTAAACTTAGACACACTGAGCAGCAGTAGGCTCCTTGACCAGCCAGGAGATGAAGAACTGGCTCTAAATAACTAGAAATTACTTGCAACCACTTCAACCATTTGCACCATTTCAATTAGTATCAGTGGGAATATTGCTTTAAATGTAGTCTTAACTGCATTTTCATGTCTTCTTCCCAGTGATCCTGCTTGGACATCAAGAACACCATTTATATTTACAACCAATGTGCTTAGCTTCTACTTCAACGAGTACACTGGACTCCAAAGGAACTTCATAACATGGTTTGAGATTAGTTCTATGAAAGGCCAAATTTTAAACAATTATCACATCTTTACAATTCAGTTGCCTGAAGTAAACAAAAAACTTCATTAAAAATTCTGATCTCACACCCCAGATATCTGGATTGCAGTTTGGCTATTGAGAGCTTCCACTTCAGCAATGATTCAGAAGCATTTTCATCCACAATGAATAGTGATGAAAAGGTATTGCTCTGAGGTAACTGGAGCTCTGATGCCAAGTAAAAAAAAATCCTAAATATTTTATTTATTTAAAATCCATTGTTGCTGTAGGCGCTTTTATTCAGTGTCAGATACAGCCAGTACTTCAGGGCATGTATATGAGTTTTGCTATTTAGGTTTAAACTAAGAATAGATTTTCAAAATAAGAAATGCCAAAGCTAAAGATTTGTACTTGCTAAAATGCCAGAACAAAAATAGCAGTCCATCCTCACTTCTCCCACGAGAAGCTTTGCAAAAACACTTTCAAACTGGATTCCTGAACTGTTATCCTGTCTACTTTACCTCTGAAAACATTAGTTATAAAAATTCTAGGTTGAATGATTGAATTTTCCTATATTCATTTTTCCCCTCCTCTATATCCTGAAGGATATTTCTCTCATATAAAAGCTATTCTGGTCTCTTCCTAGTCTAAGGGTCCAGCTATAGGAAACAACCTTCGCACACTGACTATTTTTCTTCCTAACAGATGCAAAGACTGATCTCTGATAAGATATTCAGTAATGATAGGTAGGCAGAGGGGAGCAGAATCCCTTTGGTACACTCTGAGATTAAAGGAAAACGCTGATTCAGACCAGATCAGCCGTCAAATAACTTTATGCACATAAGTTGAACATTTGTAACATTATCTCATTGTTACCAACAAAAATCACTACACATTCTCCTATATGAGAAAGAATGTATCTGTTCCTTTCAGTTATAATAATGGGAAATAGTCACAAATCCTTAACTCTGTTGGCCAATAGTAAGTACTTTATTACATTGGTATTTTCTCTGTACTTCATCAAGCCCACCCTGTGAATGAGGCAACTGAGCATCCCTGTGAACATCACTCATGACATAGTCTACTTGAAATACGTGCTTTTGCACAGATTTCATCTGAAAAGCCATCATTAGACGTGAAGATCATCACAGATTTGTTGCACTCTAATACTGGCCACCATGTGACTGATGCCATCTGTCAAAGGAGAAGCCTTTCCCTGCAGGGCACTTCAGCACACTGCACCAATCCTTGGGCTATCACTCACTGCAGGTGTCACTTTTCCCTGTGCCAGAAGTAGGAGCAAAGAGCTGTAAATAGAGGACAGAAGATGCAGCCTGGCATCAAAGCCAGGCTCTACCTTTACTGTATCTACACACAGTAACTCCAACCAACTCCAACCTGAAGCACCTTGGAATTTCTACATAAAATGAGACTGGCTTGTCTCTCCCTGTACATAGTATTTTAAATAATTCATTGCATCCCAAATTTTCTGTACAATGCCTACACATTTTGGTTCTGAAAGACTACAGCATTGTTTCTAACCTTTCAAGAGAGAAGTAATTTTATTTAAAGATTCCTTCTCACACTGTTTAGTTTTCTTCCTGATAGAAACGAATATCAATTTTATTAATGAGGATGAGAGGAGCACTATATATCATTAAAAACTGATGTCACCTTTTAACTTATTTTGCCAGTTTTTCACCATCTCCAAACCATAAAAACATTACTCCCATTTTACAGATGGTGCTGGAATGAAGCCAGATTTGCCATCCGTTTCTGTTACAAGATACAATGAAACCTATTTACCTTCAGGGCTACACAACAGCAACACACTGAAAGGTAGTATTACCACTATTTCAGTTTCAGATGGAAGAAAAAAATACTGTTCACTACCTTCACCCCAGAAGAATTTTGAACACCACACTATCAAAACCAAGTGAATTAAAAGCAGCTTCTCAATAATCTAAAATGGGGTACAAATGGTATCAACCCTCAGTAAGTTCCCACTAGTACTTCCAATGTCAGCATATAGGAAAGGAGAACACATGAGCTCTGCTCTTACAAAATTAACATTATTTCAAGTATGTTCAAGGCTTCCCTAAGCATTTTAAGATAAACCAGCATGGCAGACTATTTCAGTTTTATCCTTCTTTGCAAAAGGAAGTCAGAATATCCTTGGCTACAAACCTGCACTCCTGTAGACTACGCAGATTTCCTACAACAGATCTTATCTAACCTTCTTTTGATGTAGCAAGAAGAAATATGTCATTAGATGATGCACAGCATTTCTTGTTTCTACTAATCCAAGGTTATGCAGTACACAGCTTAAGGGATCAAAGAGATGAAAAGGTCACATGTTAAAACAAAGGAAAAAAATGCTAAATTTCTAAGACTGCTATCTATAGCCCTTCCTAAAGATTACATGTTACTACATCCATCCTATTGTCCAGACTTAAACACCAAAATGAAAAATACAGACTTATTTTTTTATTTCTTCTCCCCTTGTACAAACAGCATTAAAGAACAGGGTAATTATGATGTGCATGTTAATATGCAAATTCAAAATAATGATAATGAAAGGTATTGACAGTCCTTGTATCTTATTATCAGCTTAGGACAAAAAAATCTCAGCAGTACTTATTAGGCAGTAAAATAGGACACCAGCAAAGATGATCAATACGAATCATCTCAAAACCACTACTCTGCATCTGGTGCCATCATTTTAGTCATTATGGGATAAAAATGCTCTCCAAATAAGCTAACATTTCCAACAGATTGCATCTTTCTCAGTTGACCTTCAGCTACAACATCGTCCCCACCCCCTTCACCACTGCAGTAAGTTTACAGCAGAGCTAGAGACAAATCTCACAGCACCAAAGCTGTGCCTGCCACCACTGCTGAGCCCTAAAGCCAGGAGGAAGACCAATGAATCTAACACTATTCATTACCTAGAGACACCTGCAAAGGCCAATAATATACACCTTCTTTCATCTAATGCCTTTCTTGCTACAGGATAGCATCTGCTTGATTTCACTTATAAAAGACATAAATTGGAGCATCTGAAATATGTAATTGCGGTTGTGATGATTCCCATTTGGCTGTGAAGCTTTCTAATAGAACAATACCATTACTAACGCATTACGTCAGTTACGTACTTTATAACCTAACTGCATTGTTTCTAAGTTTGTGGTCTGATCCTGTCCCAGGAAATGCAGTTTTATTTTTCTGCACAAGAAAAAAAAATATACCATGAATATATTTCAAAAGCAGATAAACCAAAACAGAACTCTATTCCTAATTATATTAAGAGGAAACAGAAAAGACAGTTTGTCTAAGACAAAAGAATGCTGTGTACCATTTTGCTAAAGCAATGCTGGGTGAGATCACTGGTCTGTTTTCTCCTCAACATGTTTCATTTGCAGTTAAGCTTTACCTTTTAATAGTAAAGAGCATCCACAACCAAGAGCATTGAAAGAATCATGGAACAAGACCAGAGGGCAAGATGTGCAGCAGAAACAGTGCCCAACAGACACGCATGGCTGGCAGGCGTGTGAGCAGACATCAGTACATAGCCAAACCCTCCTGCGATACACTCCTCTCACCAGACTGAGCCTCAGGACACTCACCATATCACTACGCAGAAGTTTGGTGTCAGCTTTCTGTCTGCAGTTTCTAGAGGGCTTGGTGAGGTTGCTTTGTTTGTTTGCTTGAGGTTTTGTTTTGCTGGGGTTTTTGTTTGGGTTCTTTTCCCTCTGAATCAAGCAGGGTAGCTGAAGAGTGTATATATGGCAATAGCCCGACTATTAAAAAATGAGATGAGGTTTTATGATATTTCCCAGTGTTCTCAGCCCATGTTAAGATAGAAAGCAGGATTCTATCCCTATTACATTTCTAGGTACACACCAGTGCTTTTAAAGATATTTCACAGTCCATGAGCACAGGGGGTAGTGCTGTGTTCACCAGCATCTCCATACCCCAGACTACCCCTGAAACACACATGGTGCAAACTGAGTAAGGAAGAAACAGAAACCAATGAATGCTCATTTCTATGGAACTATTTCTCTACCACACATGCCTCCTAATTTCACCACCCACAGAAACTGCATGTAATGGGGAAAGGATATTTGAGCCATAGTGTATAGTTTGAGCTACACATATAGTCACACAATGACAGTGATTCAGGCCCAGGAGAAGGAGGAAGAACTCAGAAGATGAAAATGAAAGAACATAACCCCTGGTGTAGGTCAGAGAGACCAACAAGATTGCCAGCTAAGACAAAAAAATCTGGGACACGTGAAAACAATCACAATCACAGACAGTTAATTTGAGCTATCGGTTAGCCTATCGGTTTTTTGAAGGGAATGAACCGATGAACAGTGCTGTCCACTGACATTTCCCAGTTTCTTTCCCTACATTTAGTTCACAGACAACTGAAAAACAAATTACTGTGTTGCTGAGGCACAACTTTGCTCAGGCAAGTTTGCTCATAGCACCAATTCAAAACTTTCCCTCCATCTCAGCAACTATTCCAATTCAAAAGCAACAAGCTGCACAGAGGGAAAATGTAGCAATAATATCCAGTCAAACAGCCCAAGTTTGAAGGCCACACTATATTAGCTGCTAGAAATTTTCAAAACAAAATTTCTGTATTTTTAAGCTCCCTTTCTCCTAAAAGGTCTTTTTCATATACATGTTCCTTACACTTCTATTCCACATATATATTGCACCTGATCTGCCTGGCAAAGAGAGATGACCAAGACACATGAATTTTTATGCATGCAAAAATGTACTAACACTCTCAAGAACAATACTGACTGCATGACAATACAAGAGTGAAAGCTTTATGGTGAGCTTTTATTTTAAAAATTCACATAATATGTTTGTCTAAGCACGTGTAGTTCCTTGAAGAGAGAAACCAGCTTTGACAGCTATAGCATGTTTTATGAATACAGCAAGGCTCTATTTTTTCTTTTTATCTTGGCTCATGCAAATAGCTCTATTCAGTTACCAATTTATTAAAAACTGATCAACCCCCAGAGAGCTGAAAACAAAGGACAACTTATTTTCCAGTCCATCAGTAAATGAAAGTGTCATCTCTTTTAGTTCCATAAACAAATCTGGAGGGACAATGGTAAGCAAAATTAATTAGCTCTAGTCCCTTAACTACAAATACCTCTCTTGGTAAGTTGGCATTAGAGGGAAGGCTGTTATCATTTCTCTTAGTTATTCAGTGTATATAAGGCAACAAGAATGTAAAAAAAAAAAAAATCCATCAGTCATAGGAACATTCACTGAATTAGCATATACTCTAGGTTGGGAGAGACCTTTAGAGGCCATCTTGTCCAAGCTCTTGCACCAGACAGGGCTAATTTGAAGAAAGATCAGTTTGCTCCATTACCTTGATCAGTCTAGGCAAAGAAACCTGAGAAACCTCTTCCAGTGCTTACCTACATACGCTGTGGAGACTTACCTGCCTTCTACCTTATCAGAATTTTCCTTCAACAACATGTGACTGTTGTCTGCCATTTCCACTAAATGTGTCCAAGGTCTATCTCCTCTAAATGCCCTCCTTTAGAGAGCTCAAGTCAGCAGTCAGACCCCTTAAGTCCTCTCATCTTCAACTTGAGCCAAACCAGTTTCCTCAGCCTTCCCCACCCCGCACTTACACCTTTACCCCCAGACCACCTCAACATTCCTCTGCTGGACCTGCTCTTCTTCATAAACTTGTCTCTTGCACTGGGAAGCCCCACACAGGATCCAATTCCCCAGATGCAAGCTCCCAGGCACTGGCAAAAGGGGAGCCACTGCTTACCTTTACCTTCTAGCTGCACGTTTCCTCATATGGAACACTACGTGGTTGGCCTTAATTGTTTCAAAAACACAATACAATAATATCCAAGATACTGCAACAATATTTAACTGAAAGTAGCCTGATAAAAGCTAAAAAAAAAAAAAAAGAAAACTAGGAAAGAAAAGTAATTTGAAGTGTCATTCATTGTTTTATAAAAAAAGAAAAATTAACACTGAACATATACACTGGAAAAAGAAAAAAAGTAATAAAAAGTTGATTTTCATACTAAATAACTATATACTTAACTACTACCTAATATGTCATGAAAGTTAGAAATCAAAAATCATTAAATACTCTTTAAACTTAATGTTTCCTGATTTTTTAAAAAGATAATTATTGGGGCAATTAGAATAGAATAATTTTAGAATCATTCTATTTGGATTTATTTATTGTGTTGGAAAAACAAAAGAAAACGTCTTTTTTGTTCTATTTTTCTTCAGTTCATATTAGCTGCACTAGATACATCCAGACCCTCCAAACAGACAGAGGATTAAGCTTTCGAAGAGCCTGCCTGAGCAGCCTAAGCAACGGCACGCATGGAACCAGCGTCCTGTCAGCCAAACAGGCTTTGCTCTGAAAGGCATCTGGCAACAGAACTGTGGTCTCCATTTATGACTCTGAGGATCAGCAATGAAACCCTGCTGATGAACTGCACAAAAAAAGCTGAATATGCTCTTATAAACCCTTAAATCACAGCAAACTTAAATATCATGAAACACAAAGTATTTCTGGCAAGGCATTTCCTTATAGACTCTTACAGAAGACTAAGCCATCTGCTTACTCAAAAATCAATCCTGATGAAATTAAATGAAACAGGATAGTATTGCATGAGATCACAAGAATAGCACTTAGGTGTTGTAGAGCAGTGTTTTGCAAACGGTTGAGCTCAGGATGATGGGATTCAGTATGAAAATTACGAATTTATCACCATCAGCAAGAACCTAAAATCATCATTTAGGGTACTGGCCCAGGAGAAAAATAAGATTAAAAAAGCAGAACTGGAAAAATTCTTTAAAAATGCTTTTTAGCAAGTGTCAGATTGCCAGCTTTACAGAACATGAAAATCTGGCAAGATAAAAAAGCAGTCGGTTTACTTATCTGGAAATCGCATGAGTACATAGCAGTGGACTAACCTGGGATTTGATAGAGACAGCGCACTGCATCAGGGATTTTCTGGAATCTCAGCACATCACAAAAAACATGGTTATTCATACTAGAAGTCAGATTTTGCCCATAATGCTTAGAATATTAGGTTTGCAATATTGAAGTGTTGAGCTGCAGCAAAATTTATTCAGTAAATCAGATGAAAAGGATTTACCATGTCTTTCTGAAACAAATGTCTCCAGCCATTTTTTGGTTCTGTTCACTGTACAAAAATATAACATTTGTATCCCTTAGATGTAAATTATTTTGGACATTCGGGAGGATAAGATGTTGGACTACATGACAGTCATAAATGCTATTTCCATATTTTGAAAGATCTGTATTCTCTCATTCAACATTTTTTTCATGAAACATGAAGTATCAAGCACTGATTCTGCTCCGAGGCTGCTTCTGGCTGAAAGCCCTGCTAAAACAGATATTCTGATTCTCACCTAATATTGTAAGTAATTTTAACAGACTTGTATCACACAAGAGAGATGAGAGGCAATATCAGCTGAGGGTCTTTGACAACCTGTGTTGTAAATAACTAAAAACACAGATTGTAATAAAAACCTTTACACATTTTATTATGCTGTAAAACATTATAGGAGGCTCACTATTCCACACATATCATGCCTTCAGCAGTAGTTACTTAGTTTTTCCCTTCCTAGGGTTTTTTTCTTGTTTTCCTTTTTTTTATGTGCCTTTATTTGTGTATAATTAAAAGTGAAGGCTAGTCAGCAACCAGAGAAATGTAGTTTACTCAAAAAAACAAGCAAAAAACCCCTCAATGCAGTGAGGGTGCTGCAGTGCCCACTTATACACCAATGCTCAATCTCATCACTAAGAGATCCTCTTTATTTCCTAAAGAAAGGCATACTGATCTTAAAAAACAGTAAAAAAAAAAAGAAGGTAAGACAGCAAATGGTTCAATTGATAACACAAGGCTTTGATTTGCTCCAATAGTTGGTGTATTCACAAGATCTTCAGTCTCCTCTTATTCCCAAGAAGCACCCTAGTGAGGATACTGACGCTGAGGTCTCCTGCCCAGCCTCAGCCACACACCCTGCTCCAGCCAGGGCACATCCTGAAGCTTCCCAGAGCATCCAGGGCAGGAGTGGATGTCCCCAGCACACAGCCACTGCTCTGCCTCCAGCAGCAAAAGCTGACAGGGGCCCATGCAGGACCATCATGTGAGTGACTTGCTGGAGCCCACCTGGAAGCAGCCCTCAGAGCAGCACTGATATTGGCACCAAGCTTCCCACTCTACAGCTGTACATTACCAAAAGAAAAAAAGGTAGAAAGTGAATAAAATACTACATTTTTCCTATTTAGGAACCAATATTGCATTGTGCATCATCACAGAAATCTAGAAACAGTTTGAAATAAAAATAAAAAAAATCAAAATATGCAGAAGCAACAACACTACACACATTACACAGAAGTGTTGCTTTTACAGCCTTACACTTTTCTATGGAAACCAGATTTTATGGATTTATGTTTTGGCCATAAACAAACCGCAAATACCACCAGGCCTTTTCATAACCTGATGCTGTGTGTGATTGGTTTGTTATTTGATACAATAACTCTCCTGTAGAGAGTCAGATTGTAAAATCT
The DNA here is from genome assembly GCA_013396995.1 of Dicaeum eximium. Classification (NCBI taxonomy): domain Eukaryota; kingdom Metazoa; phylum Chordata; class Aves; order Passeriformes; family Dicaeidae; genus Dicaeum; species Dicaeum eximium. The sequence continues at coordinate 2,853,204 of VWZP01009794.1, read as the reverse complement.
TGCCCTTTAATTACATTGTTTGGCTTCAATTATTATTATTATTTTTCTACTTGTGCTACAGATACTGCAACTCAAATGCCAACTAAATAGAAACTTGCTGTGCTTATAAGGCAGGTCTGACTCCCCTGCTCCCTCTCCCCTCAGACAGGTGATGAAGTGAACACTGAGGAGCACTTCAAGAGAAGTGGAGGAAAGACAATTTAGCTTTTCAACTTTTCTGATGGCACAAGATGGTCCTTTTCTCTAGACCAAAATTTGACCTTCCTCTGGATGAGAGAATGGCAGGAAGAGCCCTTATAAGCACAGCCCACCTCTTAAGATTCACTTCAAGCTCTTTTAAGACACCTCCCCCAAACACCAATGTTCTTTAGTGGGGATGCAGAATTTGTCCAAAACCCAGAGTCTAGAGATTTTAACAGACAAATGTTCAAGAGACCAACTCACCTCTTTCACACTATACAAAGAAAGATGAAAAGTGAATTGAATGGGAATGATCACAACTGCAAAAATTATGCATTAGACATGGAAGCAAATATATCTGTCTTCAGCTTTCTAGGAGCCACAGATGCACAGACTGCAGGTCTTGATTAAAAACAAAAACTGAAAAAACAGCAAAGCACTTAAGCAAAAGTGTTGTATAGCCCTAGACTATATTTTTGTACAGTACTTTAACACTTTTACAAAAGAAATAAATGACTGAAAGATAGAAGCATCTAGCATAACTGAGATCACAGGATATCATAACATTCCCTTCATGCCTTACATTGTAAATTTATGTGAAAATATTTTTTTTTTCATTATTACTCAAAGTCCTTTTGGGCTTTGACAGTGCCTCGGTTTAATATTTTCTAGCAGAGCACACAGGCAACAGCATACTTGCCTCCTCTTTTTTTTTTTTTACACTAGGTATCCATAACATTTTTTGACATACAATCTTTTGCAGCAGATACTCCAAGAACAACTGTCTTGCATCTGTATATTATCTACTTCCAGAAAATAGCATCTGGGGATTTAGAGAACATAAGTTTTTCCCTCTGTGGGCTAGATTTTGGCATTAAAAAGCAAATGTTGAGCCAGAAGTTTCCCCTCACTAACAAAAGTGCTAATTCAACCCTGCCACACCTCAAAACAAACTTATTTCCCAACAGTAGAGCTCAAGGTCACAATCGGACCCTCTATCACCAACTAACTAGCAACCCATTGTTTAAATGTACTCAGCATCCCTACACACTCAAATGCAGAAAGGTGACCTTTTCTGTCTCAAAAATACAAATTTGCGGCCACTCCCACACACTCCCATTTCCACGTGGCTCTGAACTGACAGCATGGTGAAAGCATCACCAGCCTTATACTCTCCTTTACTTGACTTACACTGCTAGAAAAGCATCTGCCTCTTACTCTCTATGTAGGTTAGGAGATTTTTGGTTTACTTTTAAGGAAATAATAGCATAGGTATTTTTGTAGCGTGTGTGTATAGCTGCTAGTTCAAAGCCATGTAATTGAACACAGCTTCTCAGCATAGTTGTCTTAATTGAGTGTGGGTTCAAACCAATTTCAAATCAGTGTTTCAGAAAGACTTTAATTATTAATATTATTCTCATATAAGTGTCACTTGTCTGTAAGAATGTATTTTAAATGTCATGCCTGCTGGAACTATTGCACTACCTGTGCAGGATTCCCTGCACACATAAATCAATGAGATGTCACTTATTGAGAGCTGGCACAGAACAAAGAGGAGAGACCACACATGCAAACACACAAGATTATTTGAAATATGGGGTTGTATTGGAATCACCTCATGCACATCCCTTAACAGTGAAGAACACTTTCTCAGTATGAGGTCTTTGTTAGTAATTTTATTACAAAATATTTACCTGAGCTCTTTCACGTTTTCATTCTGTGCGAGGGACTTGAAAAGAGCTCAAGGATGCGACAAAGGCCCTATCATAAATCAACTTCAACAGCAAGCCATACTGAAAATTAAGAATAGATTATTTCCCCTAGGTCAGTATCAACTATTCCTCCTTCACACTTTTAATATATGTAAATTGGGGGCTAAATAAAATTCTGTGTCACATTCCTTTCATTCATGCAAGAAGTACTCCTTTCAGAGAGCCAGCATCCTTCCAGTGGCTGCCTGGCATAAGGAGGCTGAGAAAGGTGAGGAAGGACACTGCACTGCTACACTCCCTTCCCAGATCCCAGCCAGACTTGGACTCAAACCCAGCCCCCTCCCCTGCTTTTTTTTATTTCAAAATACGATCTCTTACTTTTCAGCAAAATGATGTGACTTACAGCTTCAAAGGCTTTTCAGGGGTCAGCAGATTCTTCCCTTTTGGAACTATTGTCAAAACACACAAAACGTGCAGTCAGAAGAGAGATTAAAAAAGGGGGGAAGAGAGTTGGAAGGGCAGACTGGGAGAAGCAGGATGCTCACTTACAGAATAGTAATCTTGACTACAGCCTGATGCCTACTGAGCATATAAATAATTTTGCTAACCATTTTAGCCACTTTTATTTCCAAGTAGTAATGCAGGACTAAAATCTTCAGGCCAGAGCTGCAAATCCCATTACTAAAATCATGGCACATTACAACTGCACAAACATAAATAAGGCTAATGCAATCACATAGTTTGATTTCTGAAAATCACTCACAGCAAAAATTTCCATTTAAGAAGTTCAAAGGGTTAAATAAGACACATGAAGGTGTCAGAGCCAAAGACACAGTAAACAGCACACATACATATCTTACTAGCAGCCGTCCCCACAGACCCAGAGAGTCACAACTGCACACAAAAGAAACAACATAAATGTCAACAGACCACTTCAGGAAAGAAATAAGCAGCAACACTGGATCCTAAATTCTTGCTACCTGAGTTACAAAGTAGCATTATTTTTGCTCAATTTCACAGTGGATCAGATGCCTGGGGATGCTGAAGCCTATCCGACAGGCTCCCACTTTCTCTGGTGTCTCCCAGGGCCAGTTATTCTCACATCCTTCACACTCCTTTGCCTAAAGCCTGGAGGCATTATTCCCTGTAAACAGTCATGCTGTTTCCAGGCTTAGTAACCTTTCCAAAGACAACGAAGTAATTCTGTCCTTCAAAATGCACTCTGGTTTCCTATCAGGTGTAAAGCCCAACAAGATAATGCTCAGAGCCCTACTTCTGCCTTAGTATTAGAGTCCAGGGGAAAAAAAAAGAAGCCTTTTTTCTAATTTTTTGTTCTTCTGTATGCTTGCTTTTTAAACACACATCAAATTAATTAATACTGTTCTGTGAACACTGAAAAAAACCATGCTGCTTCTACTTCCTGTACTTAGGAGGAAAACAATCCTCTTCTCAACAAAATGTTTTGGACCACTTTATCACTTTAGAGGACTTTACAAGAAATAGTACATTTCCAGAGAATGACTTCCATCCCAATGCCATTGATTTCACACACAGCAGAAAGGTGAACATGAAGTAATTTCAGTCACAAAATAGGTGGATGATTTTCAAAAACCACTGATCTGCTAAAAGCTGCCTTCAAAAAGGAAAACGAAAATATGTCTGTATTGAACAATTGGAAGACTATTAAAATATTTTCTAATAAACACCACATTAGAAGTTCAGAGCCATAAATGATGACTGAAAAATGCTTAGAAATTTCTTTTCAAAGACTCATTATTAAGTACATTAATTCATCTTTTTTTTTTTGTTATGATAATAGCAAGCTCAAAATTGTATGGTGAATTGTGTGAGATCATGAAAAAGCAGGGAAAGGTTTTCTTAGCTGAATAGGCTGCCAGGCCATCACCAAAGGCTTCTAGATGAGTAGAGCATCAGTGGACCAGGCACAATGTGATTATATAAAAAAATGTATATTTCATTTATGTAGTCCTGTGTCACATGATTGACCTTCATAACCTTCACATGGGCAATGCTTACTGATTCAAGCAAGGCCACCATTTCAAAGCCTCCAAAATGTATCCAGAAATAACCTTTGATCTTCACCACAGCAAAACCAGGCAGATGTGCAGGTTGAGATCACCCACAGCTAATCCTATAATCCCTCCCTCCACCTTCCAGGCACAGGCTGCGGATGACATTTCGCATAATCCCTCTGAACTTCTCAGTAAACGTTGCCTTCCCTTGTCAAAAACCCAACTGTTCAAATAAATACCACAGGACACAGCCATGTTTGCATCTTGTACTGAGCCCAGAAGGAGGAATCCAGCTAGTTACAATGACTTAGAAGCTGACAGCCCAACCACTGATCCCTGGGAACAAGGAGCAATTAGGGTGGAAGCACAGCATTTCAGGAGATTGCCCAGCTGACAGTTTCTTGTTAGCAACTTTCTACTGGAGAAACGTGTCTTCTGCAAGTTCTATGGCCTCTGCTTCCTTCCTGCTGTAGTCACAGGTTCAAACACGAAAAACATCCTCCCTAGGAGGAAAGCACCTTTTACAAGCATCCCTCCTCTCTTCCTCCTCCAGCTATAAAAACAATACAACAACAAAAACGTCACACTTCTGGCTCAGCTATCATCTCCGGTGTAGATGTGCTCTCCATAACCTTAAATGCCAGATGACTCCAGAGCCTTCTTCTCATCCTGCCTTCCTTAACCCACAGAAAGTCAACATCACCAGAGGTGGCCACAAGCTACCATCTCTTACATATCAGAACAAAACCAGACTCAACCTTCAGTGATCACCAACCTCCCTCTTCTAGGACTGTCATAAGGCTGTGCTAGCTATTAACTGTGTGCTATTTCTATTGCTATATTGATATATTGCTATACTGCTATATCTATTTCAAAGATGGTTTCCTGACAAATACGCTGTGCCAGCCACAAAAAAATAAATACCCATAAGAGAATGTCTGATATAGCAAAGATGTAAATTTCTCTCTCCTCTTTATTTGATCAGATTTGAATGGAAGCCAAATGGGACTCCTGACAAAATCTGGAGCCAGCACTTCAAAGAGGTGGAAAACACTGAGGGAAGGGATAACAGAGTGCCTGGCAAACATCTTTCCAGCTTGAGTTGCATCTCCATCCATCCATCCCCACCTGCAGCTGGTAAAGTTGCTGCTTTAGGAGCAGACCTTGCTACACTAGGATAACCTTTGTTGTTAAGGAATCTGAGCTGCATAACCAGGAGGGGAAGAACATGTCATGACTTTTTTTCATCGTTATGAAAAGCTAAAAATCTAATTCAAATGTGTTCAGCTGTGCATTTCTCCTCTCTAGTCTCCTGACTCTCAGCACTTCCTAACTGAACTGTGATTGTAGGCAGACCCTTATTATTGCAAGCTTCAAAGGAAATCGCGTTAACTCAGGCCAAAAAAACTGGAAGCACCACGGTATTAAAAAGTATTTGGGAAATCATAAAGAGGAGAAAAGAAAGTCTTTATAAATTTTAAGCAAACTTCTAAAGTCAGGAATGTCTAGTTCCTTCTTTTTTTATTTACTGTGTTAAGAAGATGCAAAGTAGAATTCCCAGATGTATACACAAAAACCAGTAACAATTATCCTATTTTTAATTCAATGTTTTAAGTATGAATTTTTAACAGAAAGCTCTTTAAACCAAAACAAGCATTTTATTTTCTTTTTATTTTATTAGCTACATGGTAGCTACATACATAGCTACTTTTTTTTAAACTTACTCCTTCATGGAGTAAGACATTCTCATGAAAAAAAGAGAGAAGATGAGTGAAGTTCACTGTGCATATTGTCTCACAAGTTGTATTGTTTACTATACCTCTCAAACAAAATCAGCAAATATCAGCACTCGTAGTTACATGCTTATCAAGAAAGAAAATATTATCCCCTCCTATTCAAGGTCGGAAAACATTTTATTAGCCCCAGACTTTTATTCCCAGAAGGAGAGAAGAAAAATGCAACATGTGTTTATCAGAGTGTAAGCACCTCCATATTATCAAAATATCAGCACAGTCAGAGATATCTCTTAACTAAGTTTGCAGTAATTCAGAGAGTATTAGACTTGATCAGTTCTCACTTTGTTTGTTTAACTGAAACAGAATCAAATGAAGGTACAAAAACAAACAGTTCTGTCTTTATACAACCCACAGCCTCTAATGCTTAGATCTTAAAATCTGAGGCAGAAGGAGAGCACAGAAAGAACACCACTCCTCTTGATTAATTTTTAATATCAATTGAAGGTTTAAAGGTCTACATTCTTTTTGCTTCAATGTAATTCTCTCTCTATTATCATCAAAACCAGATTCAGTGAGTAGAAAAATTTTGCCCCCCTAGTAATTTTCAGACATTGCCCTAGGTAGCATAATGTACAGGGATATATATTTATACATAGCCAAAAGCTCTCTTTTTCAGGGTTTCCTGAAAAAGGTTACCAGCTAAATAAATTCTCTTCCATATAGTGTGCTCCTTGCCAGAAACCCAGAGAATACACTGACTCTGGATGAGAACAGAGTTTAAGGAGAATAAAGTCAACATAACCTTCTCTTCCTAAAGTCTGGGAAAACAGAATGACTTCACAGCTGACTTCAGAGCTAATCCTAGTTTGGACTTTTTCACACCAGTCAGAGGAAAAAAAAAACCTAAGTAAACTCCAAAACAGCCCAGTCCCCTTCCAAGTAGCCTGAGTTTTTGGTGCCTCTTCTGAAAACACACTCAATGCAACAGGCAGCAGAAGACACCTGCTTCTGAGAGCCTATTTACAGATTCTCTTGCAGACTTTGCAGACAAATACAAGCTACATTTTTGCACTCATACACAGTGGTAGGGGCCACCTAACAATGGTGAGGAATACCATTACAAATAGCACACTCTCTTCTTGCAGCAACTTCATTCTTTCAAGAGACTTAAGGAGTGTGAAGCAAAGGAGATAAAAATACATGACTAAACATAGCTATTTCTCTTCACTGTTCTCAGTGTGTCATGGAAAACCAGTTAACCATCCATCAATACTGATAATGTGCTTTCTTTTATTCCCAAACTCGACCAGAGAAGTGTCCTTTTTTCCAAGTATACACCAAACAAGTTGGTAAGATCCTTTCTTATCCAGTACAAAATCACAAGGCAAAAAAAAAATTTAAAAAGGGGAGAGAGCAGAGAAGAACAGAAAACAAAAGACACAGTACTGTACTATATTCTTTCTACTTGTATGCACTCATCATTAACAAAGAAAACTTTACATTATTCTCATATAATAACTGCAAATTAGGACAAAAAAGAAAAGGTTATAAACAAACAAATATGATTTGAAGTCTGAAGATTCATGATGGGACCTATGCAAACTGAAGGGGTAGCTATGTAACCATACAGGGAAAGTCTGCTGTTATCCTTTGCAGATTAGCCACCAAGGAGTGAAGCATACTTCACTTCGGCTTTACATTCTGCTTATCCATATGATTTATACATACGATAGCTATTCATTCTTTTAATGCCTTTGATAAAAGCCTAACCTAAGAATGTTAAACCCTACATGAACCATGATGTAGTTATTCATTATGTACTTTAATGCAGTGAGTACCAGAGCAGTCAGATAAATGAGTCTACAATCGTTTTTGTACATTTTAAGTACAGCCTTATCTCCTCATTTGCTGGCTTCCTTGATAGGAACTTCTAACTATGACTAACATGTAGAGTACACAGTATCTTAAGTACCATATCCGTGAGAGGTGAGAGCTTACATTCACCAGTTGAGAGTCAACAGCAACACCATTACTTTAGAAAATGGGACAAAACATTAACAATTTTTGAAAAGCCAATGTTTCTCTTCCTTCTTAGAAGAAAAATAAATATTTGGACCTTTACGTTCTTAAATGGAAGTGTTCCTAAATGTCTTGCCAAGAATTTGCCTCCCCCTACAATAAGTATATGGTATGCTACACAGTTTTCTTTAGTTATTTCCTGAATAGCATGTTATTTCTCCTCACCAAGAGCATTATAGTACTTAGTGAGCATAATTTCCAGCGGAGGACAGAGACACTATACTGTACCAAACAACTCCTAGCAAGGCAGTTTCCAATCCCTGCACACTGAACAATGGCAATGTGATACACTGGCAAGGATTTGGCCTGGCTCTCAAAGCAAAATGCTGCAAGGACTTATCCCTGAACATCAGAACTCAGCAACGTCAAGATTAAGCCCATAACTAAAACTGACCACTTCATTTACAAGCTACCTTTGAAGCAAATGTGAAACTGTGCATTTACAAAGCTGGTTCTTGTGCTTGCAGCTCAGAACAATCCATGGAAGCCTACCTTGATGAAGAGTGCAATACAAATCTCTGCTCAAGAACTATGCGAGGCTTCTGGTATCAAGGAAGTTAACACATTTGTTTCGAAATAAATCTCAATTATTAAGTGTTGTTCATACAAGTCTGTAAGATATTTTAAAGGTAATCAACATTCTAAGATATCAAGCCTTCTTTTGGAAACGGTTGTATTTTCCCTGAGTTTGTATGTCTGAGGCTGTATTTTCCCAAGAACACAAATGGATTAGTTCATGAGTAAATGTGTGGATGCATTACTCACTGGCATAGTAGAGACTCAGTTTCAAATCCATCTTACATTACTGGTGCAGACAAAACTGCCAAAATAAAAGAATTCTATAAAAACATCATATGCAACAGATACATGCCTAACATTTCACAAATCATGAATACATTGTTTAACAATCTTGCAAAATAAAACAAAATTGGAAGAAAATGCTACTATCATGTGTCAAGGACACCAAGTCCTAAGTGATACAGAAGAAATTATCTTCACGTAACTAACCTGGGAACACAGTCCCTCCAAAAACGTTCCCTCTTTCTTTTGTCTTTAAGCACTCTTCTATACTGACAAGAAGATTAGAAGCATACCTGGAGGTCACCTGGAAGCAGAAATTAGTATTTACAGACAGGATTTTCAATTAAGCAATATTCTTACTGACAAAGGAATGATGCTTTAATAGTAGAAACTGTTCTCACTGAGAAATCGGTTCCAATGTCAGGTACAATAAAGGTTTTACTGCTAAAGTGCTAAGAGTACTCAAGAGAGCAGAGAAAATTGGGGATTTATGTGGAACAAGAAACACAGATGGAAATCACTTTTAACTTGTTTATCCATGAATCCAACTCAATTACATGCTCTAAAAAACTCTTTCACTATCAAATATTAAACAAAATTTCACAGAATATTTAAAACCAGCCTCTCTCACTGTGACGCAAGAAATGCATTTGATTTACAAATGTTAATGTAATTATGCAAATGTCAAAACCTTCATCATGTCCTGCAAATAGTTCCATCCTTTTGGGAATTTCATCAACTCAGCTTATTTTAAAATGTGCTTTTCCATCTGTTAATTGATTTTATTCTGTCCCACCTCACCTCTAGGAGGCAGCAAGTAGGAATTGGGCTGGTATCCTCCCTGCTAGCCAAGCTCACTTCTGACAGCAGAGCGCAGCTGTAATTAAGAATGCTTTCAGTCAGACAAAAAAAAATTTTAAAAAAAATTTAAAAAAGGCACAGCCAGAGGAGAAGAAAGCCAGGAGCCTGGCCAGAAAGCCAGGCTGGCCTCCTAATCACTTGTTCAGATTGCTGATGCTCTGATGAAGATGCAGAGAGCAGAGTCACCAACATTTCTGACAACCTGGGCATCCACCCAAAACATGTAACACAGATGCTAAAGACAAGCTGAAGCCCAGCCACAAAGTTTGAGACAGACTGCATTTCTAAGAGCATTCTTCAAGCTGTCACTCACTATCTGTGCTCAACAATAAATCAAGAATAGAAGTCATAATTACATTCTCTGTTACTTAATGAAGCAGCCACATGCAGTTTCTTTCCCTTCCCACCAACTGTGAAACTTAAAGGTTCAAGAGAAAGATGCTTACATCAAAAAGGTCATTTTTTGTCTTATTCTGCAATAACACGAGCACTATTAAATTCAAGTACACTTTTCATTCTACATGCTTCCTTCACTACAGAACATGAGCACTTAAATGACTTTGCCCATCTCCATTTCTCCTGCACTGCACATCCTCACACTGTCTTTCCACAGAGAAAAAGCAGAGGCCTCACCACAAAACCTATTCCCTCATTATATCCTTGCTCTGCAGGAGAGAATGATTTTTGCCTAGGAAGAGATACAAGGCCACTGTCTTCCTAAGAAACTGGTTCCATAAAAAAAATCAAAGAACAAATGGCCACAGGGTACCCTGTAAGAATTCTCTTATAGGGAACCATTCCATAGCACACTCAGAGAATGCTGGAGCGATTGTACATTCACCTAAGCCACTAAAACCACCCTGCTTCCATTTCACTGTCAACAATGACTTATGGTAAGCCTTTTTATCTGAACGAATAATCAAATTGCTTTAGGAGCCTCAGTTTTACATTATCATACACCATTATATAAGCACAATGGCAAAATAGATGTTATCTAACTGGTAGAAGGATTCCCAAATCCTTTGAAGAGAGATTGTTCGTTAACCATAAAATCAAGTAGGCCATGCAATTGCACAGCAATGAAGTGGAAACAAAAATATCACATTTACAGAGGAGATTGGTTAAATTACTAACCAAGAATATTAGACATGGAGGCATGGTTTTAAAAACATTACTGGAGGCAACAGTATCACAATGCAGAAATGCATGCACATGGCACGGCAACACTTGAGAAGATCCCTGTGCTGCCAGCAGGATTCAGTTCATGGAGAGATCAGACCAAAAGGTATTGGAACTCAGGAAACCATTACACTGCAAGTAAAATGTTATGACAGCTTAAAATGAAACAGTGCTGAGATGTATGTATTTAAAGCATTTATCTTTCCTTTTTCTTTTAGCCTAGCCAACACATCTTTTAAATAGCAATGATGATATCTTTAAAATTTACTAAATTATCTCTGAATTGTTAAAAAAAAGATGTCACTAGGAGCAGGTTAGTTAACATTACAAGCACACTGACAAAGCTAATCCCAGCTTTGATACATATACCAAGTATCAAACCAAGTGATTACAAAAGCAACTGTGGACTAAGAACAGCATTAAACTTCTGAAGTCAATTTTCTATATGCATGAACACATGTGCAACAGCATATTGGAAATGCATCTGCATAGAACAGACCAGCCAGTTCAGTAACCTCATCCCTGAAAATGGTCTGCGCATTTTTAATTGGTTTTTTTTTTTTTTTCCCCTCAGGCCATCTATCTATGCTGTGAAAGAAACAAAAACCAAGCACAGCCAAAAGGCAGTAAGTGCAAGCCACACTGTATTTCAGACAGGTGTTCACTTGGACTTTATTTCTCTTTTGAATAGTAATTCAGCGACGATTCTTTCTTTCCCATGCAGCATTACTGAGACTCGTAGCTGCTGTGATAACATATGCTCAAGAAACAGCTGTATCTCAGGCAAAGAGACTTCCTAACAACTCACTTCACAATGTCTGATTGTTCTAATGCAATTCGATTTCTGCTGCTGTGGTGGAAGAGATATGCCAGGCTTCTTAAACTGTTTAGAGAACACCAAGACGGAGCAGATATAAGCATACAACTGAAAACTTGCAAGATGGGAGGGAACCTTGTCAATTAAGAACAAACTGTTACAGGCAATAAGCAGCTGCTAAGCACTTCCATAGGCTGGGAACAAAAATTACATTGTCCCACAGAACTCTACATGCACTTTCCACCCTAGCCCATCACCATCAAAACTACCTGTGCTGCTGTTTCCGATTTAATGTATTTTTTCCTGTCAGTCTTAAACTCTGTCATTTATAATGATACCGTGAGGCACAAATTCCTTTTTCATTATAACTCAAGACTCAGCTTCCTACTCTACTATTTGAAATAAAGACCAAAGCAAGACAACTTTAGAGCTTATTTGGCACTACTTACTCTCTAATTTCCCTACCCCTCTTTATTTTCTCATCTGGCAAGCATTTCAAAATTTAGCATGCAAGTTACATGGGCTCAATTCAATTCCTAGATAGATTGTTAACCCTAGATGTATGAAGCACTTTCAATCCAGGCTCCAGTATGAGGGATGTGAGCAATTCACAAGGTTTTTGTCCCTAAACCTTGCAGATTTCAAGAAATGCAGAGACAAATCTGAAAAAACAGACTCTCATCCTTCTGTCAAAAGGCCAACATCCCTCCTCCATCCAACCCACTATCCTTCATGTATCTATCTTCTCTGGATCAGTGCCAGGTTGTCTCAGAATGTCCTCAGGGAGGCTGAGAAAGGGACTGAAAAGGCCAAAAATAGTGAAAAAAAAGCTTTGTAAGAAGCATATCCACTACCTCCAGCTGATTATACAGTGGTATCACCAAATAATTGCAGCAAAAGGTTTTCTAGGTCTGCTACAATCATGCAAATTCGGTTCAAAATGATTCACAAAGGAGTTACTAAATGAGCACTGACAGCCTTGTTTGCTAAATTTCATCCAAGCATCTTTCTCCCAATCTTAGAAGTATGATAATTGCCGAAGCCTCTGGTACGTCCCCATGAAAAACAAATTAGGCTTTAATGAAATATGCAATCTCATTCCAACATACTGAGGCAGATTCAACCCTGCTTAATATTCCACTGCTAGTACCAAGCAGCTTCTGGAATCCAGGGTAGCTCTGGCAGATGAAGCATCCCCAGCAGTCGGTAGGCATTTGCCTGCCTCCTGCTCCGTGGCAGGGATGCCAGGCGTGTGCGGAATGCGCGTGTTCCATCCCGACACAGCCACCTGTGCAACCCCAGCGGTGGGCTGTCAGCAACCAGTGGGATTGCACTTACTCATGTATCCAGAGAGTCCTGAGTCTCATTGCTGAGATGTTTTTAATCACTGCAATTTCATGTTGAATTTTTGATTCCCAAGTCCATCAACAAACATAGCAAACTATTAATTAGGACACACTACCATCATTTGAAAGAAATTAAATGAGACTAAAATTACAACAGGTGTAAACAGGCAGCCTATAGTAATCCTATACACTTACCTTGGAAATCCACATTTCAGTTGATTTGATGAAAGCTTATTCCATTTCATTTTTATGTCCTCCAGAAGGCAGAAATCAAGGACACTTTTCAAGAGGCACAGATTACAAAAGGAGGGACTTTCACATTCTAGCCTTCAGCTACTAAAACTGGACTGAATTTCTGAGCTGCATTAGATGTGATAAGTTGACTTCCACAGAGTGAGGGCTTGCATTAGAAGTCATTATGATTTTTTTCAAGATCAGTGATGATATCACTTCACATGCATGCCTGCTCCATCTACTTTTTTTTAGTGTTAGGCAAGGCTTTTTCTCATTTCTAGTAGCTAAATCTAGACAATAATAAAGGACTCTATATTTAATTTGTCTTCTAGTAAGGCACTGCATTCCTAAACAACTTCTGGGTGTATTTTTTTCAGAACAAAGAAGTCACAGTGCTTTAACAGGTAATGTAACACTTCACATTTTTATATGGAACTTTCAAAACAAACCATGGTGATGCAGTAGCAGCAGCACAAAAACAAAACCAGAAAAACAGTCTCCCAAGTGAGACCACAGTGAGAAAGTATGTAGTGCTAAAGGAGAATGCTGCTCCATCACATTTCCAAACAGCTTTGTAAAATGAAGCCAGGCAGAATTAGCTATTATCCAAACTTACTTGCAGAGCACAGTGTATTTCTCATTCAGAGTGCTGCTCCAAGGGGCAGAGAGGTCCCACAATAGCCTGGTCTGACAATAGTCTGCTACCAGGTGGAAACAATTAAGGAAGGAAGCTCTCCTCCACTCTGCAAATTATTTCCTAGCAATCCCCACTAAAGCTCATGCCACGACCTAATTTAACCAGTTCACTTGCATCATGTCTCTGTCTTCCTGCAGGCCCCAGAAAAGACAATTCCATGAACTCTCCCTGTTTCTACAAAATATTTTGATTTCTTTCCTTTGTCATAATTGTAGCTGTTTTTAAAAATCAGTCTGCCTTCTTCCTGCACCCGAAAGCTGAAATAAGGAACACGTTTTTTTGTTGTGAATCAGCCTAATTCTGTTTACTAGCAGTGTACTGGCTTACAGCAGCTAAAACTTCAGCTCAGATATAATAGCAAGGTATTTTCTTGGATTTTTTTTTAAACATAAAGAATAGGGGAAGTAAAGGAGGATAAAAGATGAAGCTACTGATTTTGTGATGATATTTTTCCAGCAAACCTGCTTAAAAAAGACTGATATTTGTTTGCACAGTAGATCAAAAATAATGCTAGTCTCTCTCTACCTTATCTTTTTATGTGATAGTTTTCTCATGTAGTATTACAGGCAAAGAAAAGTTTTTAAAACAAAGGTTAACATTATATATTCTGCATATTTTAGCAACACTATTTGGTCATCTCCAATACCTCTGTCCTCTAAAGCAAGAAACCAGTATCCACTCCTTATCAACCAAGATGATTATTTCTAAAGGTTATTAATAAACAACCATACTCAAGTTAAAGGAGAGAATCCTCTCATGCATGTAGGAGAAGTAAATGTTTTAAAACATTTGACTTGAAATACTAAACCATTATGAATGGAGATAGAGAAGGGAAAACGCCTCTCTGGTAACGAAATTCATTGAGCCTCCACAAGCTCCACATCTTTGTTCCTTCTGAGCAATATTCTTACCCCCATAACAACTTTAAAATAGACCTAAATATTTTAAGAAGATGAAGTGAGACAAAATAAATCTTGCTCATACTGCTAGTATGACATCAGGCTCAAGTTTTTAAATCAGAAATGTGTTACACAGCAAGAGCTATCCTATCAGTATCGGACACCACTGCAGATCACCTACCCACACACACACAAGAACATGCCTAGCAGAAAAAAGTAGAATTCAAACTGCCTCCAGTTTGTGTTTCCTCTTTATTCAATAAAATAGCCATCACCATGTTTGCCAACATCAAAAGTAAGGAAAAATATCACTTCCTGTCTCCTTCTCAGAAACAGCTAAGGAAGAGGATGAGGATGCAGCACGATGGTCTCAACTGCAGTTTGGTCACTCCTGAGTCTTTCACTGACATCCTGAATTTGAAGAGCAAGGAAAAGTCATCAGTACCTGAGTTAACATCACTTTACAATGAGCACACATACCCAGTGCATGTAGTAAAACCCTTAAGTCCAATTCCCTTTAAACAACCAAAGAGAACCGCAACAGAGAGGGCAACCACCGTCTCTGTATCTTATTTCCTAAGTGCATGGACCAAAGGAAAAAGGAAAGGGATGAAAATAACATTTCTCACTATGAAGAGATAAAGTAGGAACAAGGCACTTATGAATGGGACATGGGTAACAACTCCTCCTCCCAGCAATGACTTACAACACCAAAGGAGTTGTAAAAAGCAGCAGCAGGAAACACGGCAGGGAGAACTCCAACACACTTAATCCCTGGTAAAGGGAGCCCAGCTTAGAGAGTCTGTGGAGCTTTTTACACCACCAGAAGCACAGAAAGTACGTAATTACTTGCTATAATTAATAAAATCCATTAAATAGGGAGTCCATTCCTCGGTCACCTTGAGAAAAGAGTTTTGAAGGATTTTTTTAGGGAGGGAGGAGGTGTAAAAATATATTTTAGTCCCACCAAAAAGATTAGTAAGAGTCCTTGAATTTTACATCATCCTCAACAACTGCCTAGCCTTGTACTGAGAATATGAAACATTAGCAAAATTGTCAGCCCCATAACAATCACTGCTTTACTTCCTCGGCAACAAAGGAAACTTTTAATGGAAAGAGATTTAAAGTACAGCATGCACATTCCTCTCCAGACTGCAACCTTTTCCAATAGACTCTAGTTACAATACATCTGCTGACTATCTCTTCTAGAAGGGATTTGTAAGGCCAAACAGGTCATACACAATTTAAGAGCTTACAACACCACTCTATTAAAAGTACATTACTCTGAAAACAGGAGTTCACCTCCTGGTTCTTCTTCATACATTTTCAGGAAAGAAACTCCAAAGAGGTCAGGAAAATGTCCTTAAACAGAAACAGAATTTGATTAAAAGCATGAACTAAGCAAATGTATCTATGACTTCTGCTTATATACATCTGTGCTGGGCAAAATCCCACCCCGAAGCACAGGCACAAAATAAGTGTTCTCCATCTGTGCATTGGACTGATGTTGATTTAAGGCTGACAAAGTGCTTAGCCTGTTGTCTTGATAGGCAAAACAAATAAATGAATAAACAAAAGCGTTCTGCAAAAGGCTGCACTTGCAAATATATCTTCAACTATTAACAGAAGTACTGCAATAACTAAGCAGATCTCTTCTGGACTTGCACTGTCAGTAATACTGCTCAGCGATCCAAAATTAAAACCACTACAAAGAAAAGTTGAGTAAATACCAAAACCAGAAAACACCTGAAAAAGAGGAAAAAAAAACCACATTAGCCTTAAAGCACCTGACAGTAGGTCTGCCTGCATTACAGCCAGCAGTGCCCAGCTACATCAATGCAAAGACTCAGGTAAAGCGGCCTCACCAAAAGCACTTCTGTGTCATTTGTTCCAGGGTAATTTTCAAAACTGTCATAAAAACACAGGGAATTAACAGCTAGTTTTTCCACAGTAAAGAAGAAAAATCTGAGGAAGGTGGAAATGCAACACAATTCAAAAATCTAGACAAACTCAATACCCACATCAGAACAAAAAATACAAAACAAAAACCAACAAAGACCCAAACAAAAGGAAAAAAAAAATCAAAACCTATGAAACATCAGACTGGAAGGAGAAAGTAAAGCTATTGAGAAACTGCATTTTACAGAAGGTAAAAATACTCTTCCCCATTCTACATTATCTCCTCAAATAGGAGGAACATATGTGAATTTAGGAGTTTCAATATTCGGGCAATTCTTCTAGTAACAAGAATGACACAAACTGGAACTCCTGAAAATTGTGCTGGATAAGAGACTGTAAATCTGCAAGACCCAGAGATGTCCACTGAACAGCAAAGTGAAGCTTGACTAGGCTCAGTAAAGAATGGCTAATGGAGGATTTTACTTAAGTCCCCACCCAGCACATTCAAAGAGTGTGCGGCACACTAGGAGTTACAACATCACTTTTCAAAGCACAAACTACAGTCAATACGTGAGAAAAGCCCTCTTCAAAATCAGGGGAAAATTAATTAGAATACTGCATTTGTATGTCTTTCTTTCCTGCCACTTTTTTCAGATGAAAAAGGAAAGGGATAAAAGACAGATGCCCCTTTCCAATACATAAATGTATATTTCTTGCTTTGAAAGAAAGAACAGAACAGACACATTAGGTGGCTTTTTTTAATTAGAAAGCCATGAGGCACACAAAGGAACAAGCAATCACAAAGGGCTCTGTTTTCACTCTGGGTTTAAAAAAAAAAAAATCCAGAGTGAAACAGATAGGATGACAGTCATAACACTTTGTGGAAAAAAGCACTTAGGTACTTATTTTTCCAGGATGCACCAGCAATTCAGGCACCCCTAAGCAGGTTCCCATGCTCATGCCTGGGTTTTTGCTCTCAGCAGTCAGAAGCAAGTGTGACCCCTGAGGTCCCCAGACACACTGAGTGGGGACCTCGGGCTGATGCTTTCACCCGCTATTGAGCTTGTCAGATCAATACTGCCAGCAGCAGGACAAAAAGAAATGCTTCAAGACTAGCCAGCTTTGGAACTGAAAACATCTTAAGACAGGAGTTTCTGATTCCTCACAGAAGTGTCAAAGGCAAGCTTACACCAGCCACCTAATATCAAAGCCACAACCTAGACATTTTGATAAAATCAAAAACCAAGGTAGGAAGACATGTTTCATCTCATGACATTGCAAGACTTTGCAAAAATACATTTCAATATTGTACAGAGGGGCTGAGAGTACAAGGGTTTTTGCAAAGTACAGTTCCTCAAAGAAGAGTGTTTGTAGATTGACATAATAAGGCATAATCTTTGCATCATCCCTGTACATTTCTAGACACTGAAAAAGCTACTGTTAACAAAGTGACGTGGAAGCTGTAGAAAAGGCAATCTGCAATACCTACTTGAAAAGGTCTCATGGTACCAGGTTCCAATGCTAGAACTATTGAATTTGCCTAGCAGAGTGGAACATTATGTCAAAATGAAAAGAGAAAGTAGATTGCGTTAATAGAAGTTAAATCCAGATTAATTTAAAATGAGAAGATTAACTTTTCACCTGTAGGAAAACAAATTATTTTAACAGAAAATTATGTACATAAAATGGAGGCAGTTAATCCAAGCAGTATATGTTCAAACTGTCTATCAGTATTTATGGAATGATTTAATCACCTACCCTTCTCACTGCCAGTCTCCTCACACTGCAGATTATACATTAAGCCATTTCCAAAACAGTTCAGTGGGCATGCTTTGTAGGACAAGAACTGAACCAACAGCAGAGCACCCTTCCTGAGTACAGTTAGTTCACAAATGCATTCTGAATCTAAGAATAATAAGAGCAGAACTTTTAAGAGACATGTTTTCAGGGACAGTGAGACATCATCTAAAATAAAGGATGTGCATTCTACTGAGCCTCACAAACAATACCAAATACAACAGGACCAACTCCAGCTCTGTATTTTTGAGCTCTTGCTGCCTTGCACCCAGCTCCTCACCAGATACCCACTGACAACACTTTCTGCACTGGATTACAACAACAGACAGCAGGTCTCAATCAAATTTGAGTATAACCTCATCTACAAACACCCACTTTTTCCCTTTAGCTGTCACAAGCAGGGATGCTATCAGAGGGAACTGCTGACACCACATCACTATTCCACACCCCACCCACAGGGGCACTGGGGACACGGCACATGCATCACTGGGGGACCGGCAATGGGGGGAGGACTGCCTGTCACTCATCCTTGGAAATCAAATCTGGGATTTGATTTTCACCGTTCACTTAGCTGAAATAGGGCAATGGTACACAGGTTCAGTGAGGATGATCTTGCTCTTATCTCCACCAGCTCAGCAGGGGTCAGGGCCAGGTTTCCAATGTCCCTGCAGCTTTGTTGAAGCCAGAGGAATCAAAGGGAAACTCCGACAGCTGCTGCAGGATTATCCAAGCAGAGCAGGCAGGGAGGACAAGCCAAAGGCTTTCAGCAAGGCTGACACACCAACTCTGCAGGAAACTCTCTTGGAAACCTGAACATCCTCAGGACTGCAGACACTCCAGATGTAAAGGGGGTCCTGACCCCAACAAGGGGAAGACTCTCACACATCTGCCCTGCTAGCAAAGGTGTCCTAGAGAGTGTACTGCAGCTCATGAGCAGAACTGATGAGTAGAACACATTTTACATAAATACAATGGTTTCCTATTATATTTCTATTTTATCATCTTATAGTGTTCAAGAACTTCATGTAATATAGAAAAGACATCATTACCTGTATTCACCAGCATCAATCTTGACACTCATTCTGACCAAATACTTACAAAAGTGAGGGCAGCAGGTTACATGAATTTTAAGCATCAACAAAAACATTGGGTTTCAAGAAGAGAGTAATGACATTTAAAGAATCCAGCCCATCACTGTTTATGCTTCCCTGCAAGACAAGACAAGTACAAGCTCCAAGCAGGTTTGTCCTTGGCCCATAGAAGGTACGACGTAAGAGTGAGGTAGGAAAGAATAGGTGAACACAAAGCAAATAAAACAATATAAAAAAGATATACTTTTAAAAAATCAAACACCACATCACAAAAACCAGGAGACAGAAAAAATTTAATACTGGCTTGCGAGAAGATTAGTTGAGCTTGTATCACTTTCACAGTTCATGGTCTGTGATGATATGAAATTGGTTTTTTCCCAACATTTTTTTCTGATACGGTTTAGGTTTTGTTCAATATTGAAAACAAGCTATCCCTAAAGATAAAAAAGAGAAAAAAAATCCAACACAGAAGAAAGTAATGTTAAAACAATTAAAAGGGAGAAAATTTGTAAAATACTACTGAAAGATATGCATAGAATTATTTTCCTAGAGAAAGCTACAGGCTGATCTTTGTTAAAGATGCAAATTTTATTCAGTTAATCAATGGATGAGTGCAACTTCAAATACAACACTCTGAAGGCTCACATCACCACCTCAGGGAAATTCACAGATTAGCTGGTGGCACTGCTGATGATTCCAAGCTTAAAACCAAAGTAAATATTTATTAACATTAACCACTGCATTTTGATTCAATAATTTAAGAAACATAACTACCTTCAGGAAATACCGAATCCCTTTTCTCCTAGACATAGTTACACTGAAAGAGGAAAACAGAATTTTCCTTTTTTCAGAAAAAGCTTTCTGAAGCATGAAGGGGAAGTTATGAGTATGTGATTTAAATACATTACCAAAAAAAAGTACAGCAATCCTTTATTAAATGCAATTAATTTTAATTGTAATAGTCAATCCTTTAATTACAGTTGATGAGAAACACTGCACACAATTTGCTTTCCCCACAACAATGCTCCAGATACAGATTTTCATTATCTCATCGGTACCCACAGCATGAAGCAATCAGAAATAAAACATGAGCAAAATCTGAGATTTTTTATGTTCTTGAAAAAATAAGACAACCAACAATGTTTAGGTTTATACAAGCAATCCAAAATGGGCAGGGGTAGATATGAAGCATGTTGGTTTTGGGTGGGGACTTCTGTTCCAACATAGGGGCCTAAATCACAAGGTTTTAGGGCTGGGACAGCTTCAATTTCTATAGTTTCTCAAATAGCAAGGACACAACTCTAGAAGGACCAGACTGCTTCAGAAATCATGGTATAATAATACATTAGAACTTATACAGTTTATACTTTTGAACCACCCATACTGCAGATAAGCCATTTATTGACTAAGTCTGGTCCTGGTCTCTATCTCAGTTTTTTTGCTACATCTGCCCTGAAAATAGAGCTACAACTCTAGCATATGTCAGAAATGTAATTCAGATTAACAATGAAGCACACAAACAATGCTGTTTCAGCTCAGATTCTGATTATATTTAGATCTTGGAGGAACTCAAGAGTATGCACTGTCCATATGTCACCCCTGGATGATTTCCTGTTTTTAGTCCTTTCTTAGGTCAGACAGAGATTGCAGTTGTTCCTCGTATTTACAGTCTCCAAAACTCCAAATTAATCACCTTGAAAATAGATTCTTGCCACATGAACTTAAGATAGTTAACCAAAACAAGTGATAAAATCATTACAAAAAGTACTGGCATTCCTGAATGCTCACTATGGATATATTTTTTAAATTATTTTTACATATAATAGGTCTTGTTATTGCCTTTTGAATTTTGCCATTATCTACCTACCACTTGAATTGTTTTCATAGCATTACCTTGACCAACAGCTTTAGTGGGAGCAGCACTTCCAGGGTACAAGAAAACTTTCTCTGCTGTTGACACTGGCTCGCCTGCGCAAGTATGCTGCTCCCACACCATGTGCAGACCAGTTCTGCCACTAAGTACAAAGCCAATCTCACCATGCACAGAATACAGATGCATTATAGAAAATGCTGTATCAGCTGAAGGTGAACACAGGCCATAGCCATTAGCACTTCTAAAGCATTCCTCTTACCTAAGAAAACGGCATATTAAAAAAAAATCATAACATGAAAATCTCAGTATTTTCTTCCTGGGTTAAGGTGAGAGAGGGAGATATACAAACAAGGTAATGGGGATGGGAAATACTATTGCTATTCTCTTTCTCATGGTAAATTGATACATCTAATTACATAATGCATGTTTAGCAAGATCATGTCAGCATTAAATGTCAGGCAGTATGTAAGGAACTACAAGAAAACTTACAAAGCTTCACTCATTGCTCTTGAGAGCATTCACCAAACATTTCAGTAAAACTCCACAATGAGCTCGTCTCTGAATACATTAGTTTGGGCTACATTTCCAGTTTCAGACCACAAGTCTTGGAAGCCTCAGAGTATAATGTGTCTTCACAAATAATTTCTTCTTTAACGTAAAAATTGTTTTCCTTTGTCCTTGAAGCTAAGACATGGCAGGAAAGATGAGTAAGTCCAAGAAGAGAGATAAAAGCTTATCTACCTGGAATTAAAGATGTGTGTCTACTATAACAATAACCTTGTTATAAGAATACTTGTTTAATTCATAAGATTTAATCTTATAATGGAGTAATAAATGAATGCCACATGCTGTGCAGTGCCACGTTTCACACTCACAGTCAGTTCTCATGTTGAGAGGGATCTGAAAACATCTTCAGTATAAAGCATTCAAAGCAAAAGGCACAGGGCCACTTTTCAGAGTTTTCCATAGCTTTATATCGACTATTTCTTCATACCCATAGCCCTAAAAATAGCCTTGTCTCTGATGATAGCTCAGCTTGGACTTCCATCCAAACCACTACTGCCAAGCTGAGGTTAAAGACTCACGCTTCGTTAGCCACATAGCAGCCTTGGCAAGGGCCAGCTAAAAGCAGCAGTGCTCTGCATCACCACCGTCTATCCCAAACTAGGAATTAGTGCGACGAACAGCCAAACAAGGCAGTCACAAAACTGTAGCTTCTGTAGCAATCTAGCTTTTGCATAGCATCAGCTAAGTCTCTGTCTTCAGTCACATTGTTTTATCCATTTTCCTTTCCCAAACAATTTATCTCTTTTTTTAGGCCATATTGTGTCTTTCTTCTTGAATGGGCCTAAATCTATTAAGTAAGTCACTGCTCATTTCTCCTCCTTTGGTTCCAGCATCTGTTTTCTGTATATGTATTAACAGCTTTCTATTGTAGGAAACGGGAGGAGAAAACCACCCACGGAGACAGAGAGAACAGGTTAAAAGAGCAAGATGAAAACCCATGAAAGGCAGGAGTGAAATCCCCAGAGATTCTCTGGACAGGAGTCCCTGGTACCCTCTGACCAGATTATCTGCTTACCCTCTGATTGCTTACTCTCACTTACCCTACTAACAGTCATCCCTTCAGACCTGCTGACCATGCTGATGCCATGATCGATCTTAGGTTTGTTCCCATCAAGCAAACAGGCTTAAGCAGTCTGACCCAGCCCAGCCTCCGACAACAGAAGAGCTGAGATTGCCAAAGCCTAGGGATAATGTCTCTCAGCAAAGGCAGCAGCATTCAGACTCTGAGAGCAACTCTTCTCACAGCTTGTGTACTGGGTTTGGATCTTCTGTAGCTCACACACCTAAGGTCTGTATCTCATTTCACCTTTCTCCTGTTAGGTCTTCTGCCTTGCCTTCTCCTTTTGCCAGACCTCTCAGATCTGACACCGTAACGTTTAGATGGCTCTTGTACCTGCAAACACTACACAATCCCTAAGACACAGGACCACTGTGCATACACTGCCTCTTTTACATGAATTGCTCCTCTCATACCTTTCAGTCAAAAACTCCTTGGGGCAGAAAATCTCTTCTCAAGAGCTCCTGAAAACACCCTAGGGTATTGCTCCCTACAGAGCTGGATAAAGTAACTGAAGTGAATGAAATTGCATCAGTATCCTCTCAGATTGAAAAAATTGTTTAAACCTTAAAAAAAAATCAACAAAGACTGAGTAAGAAGTACAGAAGTATTTGCCCCAATCATCTGTGCACCCAACAGCTGAAGAGTTTGGTGTCAGTTCCAAACTTTCTACCACCTTGCTGCTTCACTTCTTTGCCGTCTTGCCCACTACACCAAATCTCCCCTCTCTATTCCCCAACAACAGCTGGATTGCATGATCAGCAGGACAATGCAGCTGGGATGTCCTTCTCCATTCTCCAAACACACAGACACTATTTAGTCTCCATTGGAGAAGAGACAAGGTTCTATACCTACCTGTGAGGAGAGAGAACGAAGACAGAAGGAAATTTTGCAGCCTGAATCTGACCTCATCTAGGGGGTGATGTTCCTCCCATCACTGGCATTCAAAGCCACGCACATAGAAAAAAACAGCCTGAGCATGCCAAAATGAGATCACTCAGAACAATCAATGGTAACCATTATTTTCATAAGACCTCAACATTTCTCTCTTTATGCACGTTCATTGTACAATAGAACAGGTTGAGTTTAAATGAGAATTAGGCTGCAGCTTTTTAGTATGCCCCAGGTAAAACAAGTGAGCACGAACAAAGGGCACCTGATAACATTATCTGCACATGCACTACTGTGTAACTGTTAACATAGGCACAAAGGACTGTCAAGCTTCCATAAGACTTCATGCTAATTGCTTCATGTGTGTTATGAAATGTAAATTAGCACTCCCCCAAAACCTGTGAAATTGCACTTATCTAAATCTCACAGGATTGTAAGAGGGCACTCATTCAATAATATTTCTCACCAAGAAATGTGAAACTAGGCTCTGCAAATATGCTCTGCAAAGATGCTCTGCACAAAGGGAGACTAATACAGATCTGTTAATGTATATAACAGTTGTTTTCCTGCACATGCAGCTCCAAATCAAATTTGCAAACTGGTGAAACATCTGGAGGGGAGAGCCTCAGATGGTGAGAACCATGACAATTATGGTAATACCCACAGCGTTTCTTTACCAAGTGTGATGTAAAATTAAGCAGTTAATATACATGATGATTAAAACAGTTGACACAATTATCAAATGTTGCATGACGCCTAGGACTGAAAGGACAAGATGGGGGGGGCTGCCCTGTAATTTCTATTTCACCTTCCCTCTTCCAAAAGAAAGTCTCCCGCTACTAAGTTTTTCTAAATAATGAAACATAATCATGATCCTTACATGTATTTGTGCCAAAAAATAGAAAATAAATACATATTACAAGCACATCCCATAAACTTTTTTACTGCTTCATTATTTAGGACCAACCAAGTATTTTATGAATTGTAGTTAGTTATGATGTTTTATATACTGCATTTGTTTATGCACAAAACGGTTCCCTACTTCCTCACTGTGGCTCTTCATTGTTCAGCAGCAAGACAGGTCAGACTTCAAACTGTGTCACAAGGGTTTTATTCTCATATCCTTGTAGGCCCTCTATCCTGCAAACACTCAGCCATGTGTTTAACTTTATGTATGCAAGCAGTCTCACTGAACTCATTCATTAAATTCTAGCCGTATTTAAAATGCCACAGGTTTTACCATTGACTCCATTTAGACCCAGATTTCATCTAATGGGACTATTTACATCTGAAAAGCTGAACACATGTCCAAGTGTTGGAAAACTGAAGTCCCAACAGCAAAGACAAGGCATACTCTGCCATTTTATCTCTTACCAGCATGTCAGACCTACAAAATTATTTGCTTTCTTTTTGATTTTAACTAAATTAGGACAAAATAAACACTTCTTCACTAAAGCAGATGATTAAGTTATATTTATCCTTTTTTGGGTATTACTAAGCAAGTTATCCTCTCCAATCTGCAGGAAATAGTTAATGCATAATTGTCTACACACAAACACTGACTTTGCTTAGCAGAAGAGTTCACTCATTCATTTGTACTTCAAAAAAGAATAAATTTGGCAGCTACAAGAATAACAGATTAGTAAGGCGTAGTCTTCTTTAATTAGAACAGCAGCAATATTCAACCGATCTAAATTGAATTAATTACATCCAAGTTTAGTCAGTTTCTGAAGCAACACCTGAAATATAATCTCTGCATTTGCTTCCTCATTTAGTTTTATTTTAAAACATGGATAGTGTAAGCTGACCCAAGGAGCTAACTTTAAACCTTGAGCAGGAAAAAAGAAGGAAACCTAAATGTTGCAAAGTCAGAAGAGATCCTTCACTGCAAAAAGTAAAAATTTAGCAGTTCCTGATGCAATTCAGAACAATGACTAAAGAAATAAGAACTCTCTAAAGACAAACAACTTGCTTTTTCTGATTACCATACTGCTTACTGTATTTATAAGCTCAGAAAGTCCCAAGAGCATAACTGGATTAATAATTTAATCTCTGTTGGAAAAGCCACAGAATGCAGGGCCCAGCCCTTTACTTTATCCATGACCTGTGCTGCTGGTGCGGGCATAAGGTAGCACTTGAGTACAGATGGGATGAAAAATTCTTTCATTGTGTGTGTGTGTGTGTGTGTGTGTGTGTGTGTGTATACATATATAGTTAGATGTGCAATATGCATATTAAATGTAACCATCCTGTTATGAAAAGCGTTCTTTTGCATTTTACAACACAAAGTACACCATAACAAGAAGTCTTCCTTGAGCACTACATCATTTATTCTACAAAGGTGCTCACTTATTCATGGCAATGCACTAACTGGTACAATTTCAGATTCATTCTTAGAATTATCACAGTATCTGCTCTTCCTTAACAGGACCATTCTCTGCTACTTCACACACTTTATATAGGATTTCAGTCCAAGAAAAATGAGGAAACAAATACTCTCCACTAATACAGCAGACAGCAGCATATAAAATACAACATTGTACATTTCCATACTCTACACACAGATGTTTCCCCATGATTTCTTACCTTGAAAGAAGTATGCAAAATAAAGTGCTCTCAGTGCCCTTGTTCAAGCAAAAACCTCCAGCTATCACTCCCACTATGCCACACAAAGAACAGATGTCCTTATATCCTTGACCACACTAAGATCCAGTCCAATTTGTATTTTGAAGTAGAATTGCTTCAGTTACACTAGACAAGCAGGAAAAAAATTTGATAAATTATTTCAGCCACACTCACCACTGAAAATTCTAACCCACATCACTTACATTTTTCCTTAAATATTTACAGAAAACTGAGGCACAGGCATTAATAAAATAACTCTTTATTCTGGAATCCTGTAATCTTTCCCATACTTATATTTACCTGTGTTTTAGTTCTTCATTTTTACGCTTTAGAGTAATTTTACTTATGCAGAAACCAGTTCCCTAACATTAGGATTCAGTAGTAAGAAACTGAAGTTTAAATCTTTTTGCTGTAAAATAAACTAACTCCTGTGCTTTTCCACATCATTAACAATTAGGGAGCATAGAGTTAACACAAACTGAAACCCCCTGCCTATAGTAAGCTACAACACAGAGAACCTCCAAAATCCACAAATTTCAGTCTGCAAGATGTTCAGAACAAGCCAAGCACAGAGCCAAATTGGTAGACTGAAATATCACAGACAGCATGTGTTTCTGGAAACTGTGCCTAACAGGGTGCTACCTTGCTCCAAGTTACTGCATCAGAGCCTTTCAAGAGACGTACTTATCACCATGGTACCTGCAGATCTGTACTATCCAAATTTCCTGCTTCAAGAAGCCTTCTTCTCCAACATGATCATCAAGCAACACCAAGATCTAGAGCTGCAAAGAGCAGCAAACCTTTTCTCCTGTAAAACTAGTTTATTTCCATACACATCAAGCCAACAGCTCAGAATTACAATAGGGTTAACACTTTTCTTAGTGATACATGGACAAAATACTACAGGTATTCCTGACAGCCAGTATTTTCATCATTTTTCAAGAGTAAAATACCAAAACTAATATTATTAGTATGGCAAGATAGCAGACTAGGTATATGGCACACAAACAGGTGAAAGTCAATATTTTTAAGGCCTTTCTTCTTTGCGGGATTCTTTCCTCACCTCACCACCCACTTGCCCAGCCCCTAAATGAGTTAGCCTTCAATTGTTCTCAGAGAGGATTGCTCACATTGATTGAAAACAGAACATCTAGGAAAAAAATGGAAAAAAGCTGACTGTCCTCTAGAGGAGAAGGGTTTCCTGAAAATTCTTACAGGTTTACTGATGCTAACATATAAACATCACCTTTTTCATTCGTATCCTGTTTTCTTTTGTCATGTGCTACAAACATGACAATCTAAGTCTAGGACTTAATCTAAGACAACCTAAGATCTAGGATCTAAGTTCCAGAAGACCAACTAGCTTCCTTGCTCACTGGACATCTAATCCTTCCTTTTGCTTTTAACCCTGTATCAGTCAGGCATAAAACTCCAGTTACTCAACTCCATCAGGGTAATCCCAGGTTCTGCTCAGAACACATACATACCTACCCATTCAACAAAACTGATTTAGAGAGACTTTCACAGAATTGCAACTTTTGCGAGGGACCTCCGGAGGTTATCTAGTCCAAGACCCACCCCACTCCATCCAAATAAAGCAGGTTCACCTGCAGCAGGTTGCACAGGATTGTGTCCAGCTGGGTTTTAATTATCTCCAGAGAAGGAGACTCTTCACAACTCCTCTTGTCTTTTAATTAAAGCGAAAACAGTACTACAGCAAAGCACACTCCAGAGAAGCCAAAACTGCTCTAGCTTAGCAGCATCTAAACACCTCACACTGGGGAAAGTGAAAGCATGTAAAACAAGCTCCTTTCTTTAAATCCAAGCTGTCATTTCAAAATAGCCTGATACCCTTATGAAGGCTTGAGTCACATGGAACCACCCAGCATCAACAAACCGTCAAAGATGCAGCTTCAGCCGTCATAATGAGCAGGAACAGGCAGGGAAGAAGGAAAGCAGTCAGGGACGTGGTGACCTGCAGCATCACTCAGGGCCCATCCTGCCACACAGCCCAGGCTCATTTGGGTGCAGCAGGCACCCATCTGAGGCTTCACCTGCCAGGCACATCACCACAACCAGCTCCATAGCAGGAGGTGCTTCCAACAGCCAGGCAGAGCAGGAATGTGCCTGGCAGCAAAGAGCAGCTCAGACAGAACTCCAGGTGATCCAGCCTGGGCTTGGCTTTTCTATCATGAGCACAACAACATGAGGAACCATTTTCTTTGTGGCCTTTCCCCATCCTTAAGTCTTTCATCTTCTGGATAAAAGTGTATTTTGAGAACTCTCCAGAAGGGTGATGTTTATTAAAGAGAAATACTAACAATTTTAACAAGCCAAGTGACTTACATGCAAGAGATGAGTAATGTACTGTGAAACGGAATAGAACATATAACAATATCTTTTCACAAAAATAGAAAATTTATTCAAGTACACTGGTGTTACAAAGAAGCTATAAAGAACTGTGCTACAAAACAAGAGCTGCTAGACACAAAAATGCCATTTGATTAAATTTTTTCATTATGCTTAGTACTTTTTCTTTCAGCAGGCTTTATTTATATAGCCATGCAGCATTTAAATTATTTTTTTGGCACTGGAACCTTAATTCGGACAAAAGTGGTTTAAAAAGCCTAAGTTTTCTTCTCCTTTAATTATAAAAATGTAAGACATCAGAAGTTTAATTACAAATAATTGGTTAAAAAAAAGAAACCTTTCTTCTGCAACTAATGTTAATTTTGCCAAAGCAACGCTTTCTTTCTTAAAAAAACAAACAAAACAACCCCCACAGACAAAACGACCTTTAAACGTTTCCTCAAGTACAACTGAAGCTGTTTGAAGAAAATGAAACACATACACTGAAAATTCATGGAATTTATTACAAGGAAATTCTTGTTATAATTCAAGATTTTGCAGTAAGGAAATACATAGATAGAAGCATACCATACCTAGAAGTATCTTCCCAGGAACTGTACAGTGTTTCTTTTTGGGATGAGAGCTGGAAGTAAGCCTGGAAACCCAAAGAAAAGATAGCAGAATGGGAGCAACCTTGCTAGAGACTTCCAAACCAAACTTCCAAATGAGAGATTATTTCAGACAGCTGCCCAAGGTGATTCACCAACTAAATACTGGCACCAAAAAGGTCAGATGGGCCAATACAGAGAGGCTTAAACCAGGATATAAATATTCTTATCATTTTAGTGGTATCTAAAGTGCTGATGTAAAACACACAAAATAAGGCTTGTTAAGATCCAGCCTCAAATGTGAGTAATTTCTTCATCTTCTTATTAAAATATTATAATATCTTATTAAAATATTAAAATATCAACACTGTTGCTACTACTAAGTAGTAATATCAAATAAATACAGTATCAAATACAAGAGAAGGTATGACAGCACCTTCAGCGTCACATAACTGTTAGAAATGAGAGGATAAAACAAATCAGTGTTTAATTTTTTTTATTTGAAAAGAAAAAATCTATTTTTTAAAAAGCATATGAACCATGAAAAAAAGAGTATAGAGCAGAAGGTTCATAACCTAGAGAACAACAGCTGCAAGTTCCACCCACAAAGTCACCCTCGACACAATATGGGCTCCCTCTACTTCAGTAAGGGAAATCCACAGTGTTATTTGGAAATAGGAAACCTAGGAAATTTGCTCTAATGGCCAGAAGTGACTGCAGGCATTCCATCTGAATTTCCAACTGGATCTAATCCTCTTCTCAAAGTAGCCCAGTACAAGTCCCCTTAAACAAAGCAGCCAGCCAAACATAACTGATTCTGACCCAGGGAAGTTGACACGCTGTGAAATGAAACCAAGAATATTCCAATGTTTCCGAAGAGCTACAATATCACAAAGACTAAAAATACCAATAGGATCCATCTGCGGAGGAGAAACTACTGAACAGCCTACAAAGGCACAGGCATTGTGTGCTTCAAAAGGAAGATTTTTAAGTGTATTTTTTATTCTGCTGCTTTGCACATTGGGCAGCAAGAGCCTCCCATGGCTTTTTAAAGGTCCACCACTGAAAACACACTCTGTCAACAATACCAAACTATATGCACATAAAAAAGTCTTGCAGAAAGCAAAGTTAAAGCCACAGAAATGGCAGACTTTTGAAATTAATTCCTACTTCAAGATTTCATGTGAGAGACTAAAACAAATCAGTCATTCACCAAAAAAAAATTTTTTAAAAAATTATCCAGGATTAAGAATTCCAATTCTCCCCAGTTGGCCTCCAAGATGTTGGTTATTGCTTTATAATCCAATTAATTGCATGTTTCAATGCAAACTGTCTACTGAAAGCCTGTCAAGTGTATAGGCATTAATACAGTAAAGAACTTCAACTTGACAACTCACAATCTCATTTAAAGCAGGTTGAACCCTAAACATGCTACAAAACACCTCTGGGAAATACCCTGGGGTAAAACGCAGGCACAGGAATTACCACAACATATAGGATTCCAAAATCAGCTACACACTGAATATTTACAATTTAAATGACAATGGGACAGACCTCCTCTGCCTACCTTCTAGAGGCAACTTCAGCACACCCAATCTCTTCTACACACAAGCTGGTTTCCTTCTGAAGTCCTCCATCTCCTACTGGAATCTGGATGAAGACATATCAAGGGGCTCTTTGATAAAAGCAAACAATTTTGTGCTGGTTGACTGGATTTCAGGGCTTAGTTTTATCCATGATATTCCACAATAACGGGCTTGGCTGACCCCTATCTACAGACAGGTTTTTATTTTGCTTAATTCTTAAAGATCTTTATAATAGACAACATCCAGTGGCTCAGGGGTTTTTCCTCCTGCCCCCACTAAGTAATTACATCACCTTAAAACTGCTCCAAACATCAACTTTAGGAAACTATTTTCAGCAGAATCACATTTCTTAGTGCTTTATTTGTACACTGGAACTCCGTGCTGGCTTTTTTAGTACCAAAGTAAATAACCATCACCAGCTTCAACAGTTGCTGAGAAAACATAAAAGCTATTTTAAAAAGCATCAACTGAGAATTATTCCTGCATAGAAACTGCAGGCTGGAAGCTGCAAAGGCACTCTTGATACATCATGACACTGGAAGCCCACACACTTAGCCAGGCACCGTCCCTTAAATATAAGTACCTGATTCACAGAGAGCCATACAACTGAGCTGCATTCCCTTATATCAGAGGGAGAGAAAAATCTTAGACAAGCAGTTAACTCAAGCAGTACACTTAGAGCAGGCAGCCAAGCAATTGGAAACACTATGTACAGAAATGAAATGCTATCTCTAAATTGGGGCTGCAGATAAACACTTGTGGTATATCTTTTAGTTAGGTATTTGAGAATGTTCAGAGACTGGTTTCCCACATAAGCAGTTGGTGCAGGTCATTCTACAGCAATGATGTGGAAGTGACACACTGGAGCCTGTTTCCTGGGCCCAGCTTCCAATTATTAACTGCTATATGTAAAAAGCTGCAGAGGTAAGAAGAGAAAACTGGACAGAGATCTAGGAAGGGCACTAGCTGCTGTTGAGTGGGTTTGTTTCCATGACAATTTTGGTCACTGAATAGTGACCCTGTTTCAAGAGTTCAAGTCCTTTTTTAGGATTTAAGTATGCAAATTACCAAGCTGCATGAAAATAGCATCCAGGCACTGGCAGGGACTTCACAGCAATAGCTCTGCTACCAATTACTGCGTTGTTCCCCTGAACACAAATTGGACTAGCTGACTAAAACATGTAGGAGCTAAAAAATCATACAGTCCTCTCATTAGCAAAACAGCCTAGAGTAACGCCACATTCAGAAACACCCATCCTGGACACAGGATGCTAAATTCAGAAAAACCTGTCCTCCCTTGAAACCCAGAGGTCAGGGGTCAGGGCAGGGCTTTTGGGGTCTACTGACAAGTTGGTGAATAATAAAAGATTCCACACACCAGCCCAGTCATCTAGAAACAACGGTTTGTACCTTCATATAGGAAATCCCCGTTCAATTACCTGTCAGTCTCTGGCTTCCCGGGCCAGCTGGGACTGGGAATGCTGCTGAGGCCAGTATGCTTAAATCCTGGACAGAAGGAAATGATTTGAGGCAGTCAACAGTGACCCCCGTGAATATATTAAGGAGCCTTTGTGGCAGACTAAGAGCAAACCTGTCCACTTCTGTCGGAAGAAAGACGCCATAAAAGACAGGGTCTCAAATTTTAGCATACAACAGAATTCTGCTATTTAATATAATTATAGAGTATATACCTACAGTGTTTTTACAGATTACACTGATTCTTAACAGTTTCTGAAGCATTAATATGGGCCACTTGAATAAACCACTGGACAAAAAAAGAAAAATAATTAAGATGTAAAAGACAAAAAAAATCTTATGCTGAAAGCACAATATTTCCAATTTAAAAAAAAAAAAAAAAAAATTAAAAATAGGAAGAGGTAAAGGAAATAAGGGACATGACAACATTAACAAGTACCATTTACCTCCAACTGAAACCTGCCACTATTCTTGAAAAATTTCCTCATGAAGCCACTGGGACAATGAAGGCTAGCAGAGTAATTCTCCGTGTCCTAGGGAACACAAGGATTAGTATTTAAGAAGCCACTTTTACTTTCTCTCCCTCTCAAAGCTTAACAAGACCAGGAATGGTCAGTGAAGCATCATCGATGAACCTTCCCCAGTTACAAAGGCTGGGTCACAAAATTTTATCAGCTTCAAACAGTTTGATTTACCGATTTTCTTTTTCCTTGAAGTAAAACAGAGATTGATAGATTACTTGATCCTTGGCTGCTGCCCCAGTGATCCAACTTGTTCCTTTGTTTCACAATCAGCTGTCATACACAAACAGCAGCAACCCTGTGCTAGCCTGAAGCAGCTTCTGAAGACAGAGCCAAGTGCATCTCACTGCCTTTGGAGATGTCTGTCATAAGCCATTCACAGGTCCACAAAGTATTTCAACTGTCCTGAAGTAACAAACTGAGCAGTAGTGTTGACATGCTAAGTAATATTTAGGATGCTATTCCAAACACTTTCCTCTGACTCTTCGAGTTTGATTTACCAACAGGCTACCCTTTGGGGAAAAATGGTTTAGTATGGAGCTCTACAGAGAGTGAAACTGGGAAAGAAACTGCAAAATTTATACCCTCTTAGTAGGGAGGGACTGCCTGCACAAAAAATAACACATATTACATCTGGATGACCATCCTTATCCACGATACAGGATAAGAACCTGATCTAGCAGATGTGAAATAAAATCCTACTGCCATCCTGACTTAACCTGCCCACAGAACAAGCTCCCATTCTAAAAGATCATAAGGAGAGTTTATATGATCAGTCATCTCAAGTGGGAAAGCAGAAGGAGTCAAAGGTTGCCAAGCCTTAGGCAAACAATAGGCTTCCACAATCAAGAGAAATTCCAAAATTTATTTTAAAACTTTTAGCATAATGTTCAGGTCTCCGTATAAAATGCTTCCACCTTTCTAACAAACATTTCAGACAAAAGTTAGGGTTAAAAGAACAGAGAAGGAAATGGGCATTTGAAAAAGGTTTCTTTTCCAAAAAAACAGACAGTTATCCCAAAATCTGAGTAAAGCCTATAAAATATTTAGAAATATTTTTTTTAAATCTAACATAAAACACTGGCCCAAAGAACAGATTCACCTCTACATAAGTAACATAAGTAACAATACCGTAAGTAACGATAACACTAAGCATCTCTGCCTTCAAATTTAGTCTGTTTCTCCAGCTTTGTTTTTGGAGCAACTCTCACCAGAGATTGCCAGAACTCTTGCATCAGTTTCAGCATCAAATATTTCAGCTGAAGAAAGAAACAACATAAACAAACAACAAAGTCTGATTCAGTCAACTTCACAGGAAAAAAGAAGAATAAAAAAAAAAACCAAACCTAGCAGCAAACAACAAGGGAAGGGCAAACTTCCAGATGAGGGAAGCAAAGGAGCTCTAATTCATCACTCTTGCAGCTATCAGATGGTTAACAAATTGAGATGAGATACTTCTGAGCCTTTCAGCAACTTTCGCTCTGGCAAACTTAAAGGATTCAGAAGTGCAGCTGGAATACATATGGGAGATGTTGGAGAAAGTTGATCATTTGAATTTGTAACTCCATTGTGTGCTGGAAGAACTTCCTGCAGATGAGGCGCATCCCGTCAGTGACTCAGGGAGACTCCGTCTGCTAACAGGCATGAATTTATTCTCTGAACCTGCTACCAGAAGTGACATGCTTTATGTTAGTGTTACATATGCAACAAGAATTTTGAAATAAAGCCAGTGGGGACATAATTTCTTTTTTGCTTTCTAAAATCTCTATACTACAGCATCTCAAATGGAAAAAAACAAAAACCAAAACAAACCACCCACCAATATTTTGATGAAACTAAGATTTCATATTTGGATCAAAGTATTTCATTCAACATAATTTTTTAATGCAGAAACCATTTTTAAATCAAAAGTAAAATACATATTTAGGTTATGTTCAGCATTTAAAAAAGAACTGATATTAATAGAATATTATTGTGCCGGGTTCATCCCATTAGACAATCAGTTACCAGTTCACTTGGTTAATACTCAGCTACAACACAAACTCAACTATAAACCTTTACTACACAGCCTAAGCTACTCAAGCATCTTCTCCGATTTACCTTTACTCCTTTTTGAATATGTTAAAGCTCCTGTTTCATATAAAAATTATCTTTATGGTGGTTTGAAATTAGCATGCAGAAAATGGAACAGAGGGGACAAAGGGAAAACACTATAGAGAAAGCACACAAGTCCCTGTCGCCCCATTATCAACCTCACTCCTGGAATTCAGGAGATTGCAGCTACCTGTAAACTGGAGCTACTAAAAGCTACTGGAGAGGTGTACTTGGAGCTGAAAAATTGCGAAGATGACAAAAAAGGGCCATAAAAATCACAAATGTAAATTAATAATCAAATATACACACAACAAGGAGACAGATGGCAAGTAATTTTCCCCAGTGCACTTACACTTGTTCTTCTAGTGCACGTATTTGGGTCATTTGCTAGATTAAATCTCATGTGGCAGACCCAACAGAGGTACTGTCAAATGTGTATGGGCTCGGCCTGTTTTAAAATGATGCAAGTCTGACACTACAGAGTGAAAACATTTAACAGGATTTTTTCAACACAGTCTGGAATATTGCCCAGCGGCTTTGAAACAGGGCTGATGGATATTTTCTACCATCAGCAAGGCTGTCCCATTCAGGCCTGCTAAATAAAATGCCGTGTAAGCTAGAGAAAGTTGGTCTGTGCTACCAAATTTCATCGAAGAGCCCTAGACAGACAGGGACAAATCTGTATGCATTTTCCAGAACACTGATTTTGACAATGTGTCACTGGGACAATACATCACTCAGGGTTAAAGCTTCCTACCATACCCTCCCTAAAATACGCCTTTCTTCTGAGATTTAGAAGAAAGGACCACCTCAGTAGATGAGCTGCTTTTGCCATGTTCACTGTAACAATGCATGAACTCGGATATGCAGAGCACTGTATGTTCTCCTCCCCAGCTATAAACTGATGGTGACCTGTCTCAGTCAGCACAGGCCACATGAAGGATGACAGCTTCAGTGTAAGGCACCTGCAGGTCAAATTGCCAGGTGTGCTGGTGGGGCTTGGATGGCAGGCAAAAATGGTCATGCCTATGTGTAAGCCTAACTGCAGCAATGGGTCTCCCTCCTGTAATACTGGTAGATACTAGCATGAAACAAACTATGTGCACAGAGATTAGCCTCCCTTAATCTGGCAAGAAGCTGGATTTAACATGGTGCAACAAGCAATACATTCAATACATCTGCTGAATGGAATTGCATTTCTCTCTACCCTGTTACCAGTTTCAAGATGATTCTGCTTAACAATAAATAAACCTTTATTAACAAGCAACGTGAGCTACCATGGCATTAATATTTCCCCCTCTTTCTTCATTCATCTCTTGTTTTGGGTTACTACATGCCACATTCAGCTTCAAATAAATAAGTAAAAAGAGGGGGGAAATATATCTATTTGCTCCTAGCTGATCAAGGAGATCCTGAGCTGGGGAGGTGAAACTCTCAGTAATAATCTACACACGTAACTAGGAAATATCACAGCTGTCTGTAAGAATTATAGTGGCAGGGACAAGGGTGGCAAAAGCTTGTGTTTTCTAGGTCTACATCTACAGAACAAAACAAAAAAAACCACAAAAAATCCAACAACATTGGCTCTTGTGTTTAGAAACTGACAAGTGACACTTTCATTCAAAGTAATCAATAAGTCAACTGCTCAAAAATATCGGGATTGCACTGATTATGTGGAATATATCTGCTTAGCCTGAAAGAAATTAATTAGTTAAGCAGACTAATGACAAAAAGTAAGAACGTGTACATTTGCTCACTCAA
The DNA here is from genome assembly GCA_013396995.1 of Dicaeum eximium. Classification (NCBI taxonomy): domain Eukaryota; kingdom Metazoa; phylum Chordata; class Aves; order Passeriformes; family Dicaeidae; genus Dicaeum; species Dicaeum eximium. Next base: position 2,816,435 of record VWZP01009794.1, on the reverse strand, counting down.
CTTCCTCAGGCTTAAAATTCATATTATTTCAGTTTAAGTGGGTAAAGGGTAGGAAACAAAATATTGAATCCTTTGATACAGAGTCAAAGCCCAGAATACAAGCAAGTCTGTTGTATCACTGTCCACAGAGTCTTTAGTTTGGTGCCGTGCTGCTGCTAAAATATCACATCTTACCATTGGAAAATTGATTTTGCTATAAGAAGTTTTATGATGCCACTTAATCTTGCCCAACCTACATAAAAAATACAGAAAGCAATTACAGACACCCTTTATGTAGTAAGTTTGATCACTATATTAAAAAGAGAACAGTTGATGTAATTTCAATATAATAGCAAAGGAAGTAGAAAAGAAAACATGGCAATATGCTGCCCTCCTGAAACAAGACATTGCTGGTTCCCAGCTTAAATGCACAATCCTGGTTCAGCTCAAGTTAGTAGCATGATCCATCTCCCACATGGAGGGCTGTGTCCTGCAGCTCCAGCATCGACCTCCTTTTCTACTGTTACATTTCAAGCCAGCTCCTGCAGGGCAGCAAGATTCTGTGATTACAGTTAAAAGAATACTTTGGGTCTGAGAGCCTGCCTCTTTGAATAGATAACCCTTTCTAGTTCAGTAATTACTAGCACGAAACAGCCCTTTCTGCCTTGTCCCTTCCAGTGCTGCAATTGAAAAACATCCTAATTAGATGACCCCACATACAGATATGCCATTAACTGGCTTTCAGAGCTCTCTAGTCAATGCCTAAATCTCAGCTACAACGATGAGAAGTACCTTATTTAGTCAGGAGGTAAACACATGAACAAAGCAGTCTTTTTGAACACCTTTTAAACAGTGTGGGATTAGTACTAGCAAAATCTGTGTGTGATTATCTTTTCCACACTTTCAGAGATGACACTCAAATACCACTTTTTTTCTAACTGCATTAAAGCACACTCAGGCAAGATCAAGAGTAACCTTGACCTCCACGTCAACAGCACCAGAAAGTACTTCATACTGCTTTCCATGCCTAGTCCATTTGAACTGGCCTGCAGGACATGCTTTTAAGCTTGTGCTTAAACAACCCAGTTTTTGCCCAAACATTGCAACGTATGCTATGCAGGGTTATGTAAATATTTCGCAACTCCTGCAGTTCTTAACTATAATAAGTGGGTTTAAAATAGTGTCACTGTATCAAAACAGTCACTCCTTCCTATTGATCCAACTCGGACCTCACATTTCAGGGCAACAGCAGACTTTTATCTTTTATTCTTTATGAATGAAGCTTCAAAACTTTAAAAGAGGTTTAAGAAAAATCACTGCAGAAAATTGGAAGACTCACAGAAACCTAAAACCACTTAATTGCTCGCAAGGCTTCAAGTATATGTAAATGACCTGGAGGGCTGAAGCCCGAATTGCCACATTTTGCAGCCAACTCTGTTCCCAGCCAGAGACCTATACCAGGACTAACACTTGGCATTTGCTTCCCGCATAATAGGTTTAAAAGTAGCAAGCCTTGAAAACAGGGGGGAGTATTCTGGAAGCGGTGACAGATCTTAAACACGGCAGGTGCACTATAATACCGCTTAAGGGGGGAAAATTCCAAGTTTAGTAACTAATTACTGCAGGACAGGCAGGTTGTTTTCCAAGGCAAATGCCTAATCAAAGACACATCTGACCCTTTCGCATCCCATCACCGTGCAGGAAAGTTCAACTCATCCAGCAAACATCTTCCAGATCAGGCACATCCCTCATCCCACCTCGCCGCGCTTCCTCCCGGTTCCTCTTCTCACACCAAGGCACCAACCTTGCCTGACAGCTGCTCAGGGACTTGGCTGGCACCTGAGCCGCACCCTAAGACCCTCGGCTCACACACCCAGCCAGGGGCACAGCTCGCTCCCGCACACACAGCCCCGCACGCTGCCGGTCCCCGCAGCATTCCAGGCGCGCTGCCGGGATGGGACGAGGCCGGGAGAGCCGCGCCGGGCCCGGCGGAGCCCCCCACCCACCGCCCCCGGGGCAGACGGTCTCTGGCCATAGAGGAGAGAGGCTGATGAAACGCTCACAAAGTCAATCCCGGCTCACTTTTTGGATGGTTTAATTGCAATGGAGCATGAATCACCCCAGCACTGTTAATAAGTTTAGCCAGGCGTGCTGTTCTCCCTAATAATACATTATAATTATGCATCTGTTTTAAATGCGCTCAGATTAAGTCACCGGAAAAGGCACAAATCGGAATTTCCCCCGACGAAGAGCAGCGCCTTTCCGCAGCTCCGGCGGGCAGGTACGGCCAGGAGAGGAGCAGGTGGGCAGCCCCAGCCAGCCCAGCCCCGCTCCCCGCGGCCGCCCAGCGCAGCCCGCCAGCGGACAGCAACTTCCCGCGGGCGCTGGGTCCCGGCGGAGCGGGGGCATGGGACGGGAGGCGGCCGGGCACGCCGCTGACACCGCGCATGAGGGATCAGCCCAGGACCTGCCAACTTGGAACGGCGGGTCCCCTCCCGCTGCGTGGGGCTGGAGAGGACCGAGTCCGAGCTGTCAAAGCCCCGGGAGTCAAGGGTGCGGCCGCGGCCACCCGGAGCTCCGGAGCCACCGGGACCCTCCGGAGCCGCCCCGGGCACCAGGAGGGGGGCGGCCGAAGCTCCGCTCCCGACAGGTGAGCAAC
>VWZP01009794.1:2711168-2813598 GCA_013396995.1 Dicaeum eximium | reverse complement strand
CCCCGCCGCGCCTGCCCCTCGCGCCCCTCGGCACCGCGGGGCTCCGCTCCGCGCTCCGCCGCCGGCCAAGCCTGACGGCGACCCTCCCCGCTCCGCCGCCCCTACCCCATGGCAGCGGGGCGATCGGCGGCGANCCCCGCCCCGCCCCGCCCCGCGCGCCCGCGGCGGAGCCGGCCCCGCGCGCGCTCCGGCACCGGAGGCACGGACCGGGCCGCGGGATGGGCCGCGGGATGGGCTGTGGGATGGGCCGTGTCCCGCTGCCAGCTGCGCGCAGTCAGGGCTTGTTTCCTGCCCCTTTTCTCCTTTTTCCATTTTCCTTTTCCGTTCTGTTTGCTCTTTGACTTCTTTTTTACCTTTCTTTTCCCTTTTTCTCTGTTCTCCTTTTCTCTTGTTCCTTTTCCCGTCTCTATTTTCCTTGTTTTCCTTTTCCCCTTTTTTTTTTCTTTTTACTCAGCCCTGCGGAATAGGTCAGATTAGTAGGAAAGAGAAGGGCTATCCCTGTATTGGGGATGGGATGGCGGAGCAGGAGGCTCCAGACCTGCCCGCCGCCTGCTATTTCCTTCTGTATCAGTGTGAACATCCATAGGGAGCTCTTAGCTTAGAGTTAAGCAAAATCACTGAAACTTGGCAGAGAGGGTCGGAAACAAACACACCCCAAGTCAGGAGTGCTGGAAGCTGGTGCTCCCTCACGACAGCCCCACAGCTGCTTCCAGGGAGAGGAGGGGTGGGTATAGCCAGAGGTGCTCACTTTGAGTAGAACAGATAAATAGACTGGAAAGAAAAACCAGCTCTGGAAGATAATGCACTGAAGCGGTCTTCCAGAATTCATGGGATATAGAGGCATAAAGTTATGGAAAGGATTTGGGTCCATCAAGCTGATTATTGCTTTTTTATAGAGAGTTTTTAAAACGTTGCCTCTTTTCGCTGCTAGCCAGCCCTTTTATGTAACTCTTTCCTCATGATTTCCATCAAGTGGCACATCATGCTGTCCCAGAAGAATGGAAGTCTGTTCATCAAGCTGTGTCTAATAAATTGGGGAGCTTTTAACAAGTTTTCTTTCTCTCCTATGTGATTATTTAATGCTGTTTTTTGCAACCTCAAAATATATGAAGTGCATTAAGACCTCTTTTCAAGCAATGCTTAAAGTGCTCCTGGGAAGTGTGCCCCAAGTGTCACAAACATCTCAGCTGCTTCTACTTAGATTCAGGGAGTGTCTTATCACCATCAGTGGCAGTAATTGCAGACATGGGGGTAGGGTGCATTTTCTTGAGAACATTAAAGCTTTGAGGAGACTTATTGAACACATTAGCAGATCACACTGATCTGGCAATAAACTTTTCAGCCTGAAGCACTGAACATAGTAGCCTCGACTTTAAAGAGTTGGTACTCTTCATCAGAAGACCTGTGATCCTTCCTTTCAAACACCAATTCTCAATAGGCTTCTGGACCTACTGCCAAGACCGCAGTCATCAGGACTTAGTCCTTCTTGCTGCAGTGGAACTGCTGAATTCACACACTAGGTTTGTACAGCTCCTTCTTTAGAATGTCCTAATAAACTCTGCATAAAAAGCAGGATAATTGCTGCTGAGTCATAGTGGCAGAAGCCTCTTGTTATCCATCAAAAGCATGTGTGTTTTTTCTTCAAAGAGGTAGGACTACAGACTGGGGTAGATGTAGTCTGGCAGAAAAGCTTTAGAAACAAAATAGATCCTCCAGGAAAGAAAGTTTAACAAAGCCAGGCACTGTCTAATAAAAGCAAGTGTCAAGAAAGGGTGGGATGAAATGTGTAGACCGTGTACAGAGTGCCTGTTCCCCAGCACATCCCAAGTGCTCCAGGGTGACTGGAACCAGCCTGTCCGAGTAGATTTAGCTACAGCACAAGAATGCACAAAGTCTGTATCTTGCAGACACATTTCTTGTTTCTTGCAGAAACAAAGGGCAAGTTTGCTCCCAATGGCAAGAGCTGTCCCCAGTGGAGATAACCTGCTTTGTAGGAAGATGGCAACACATGCCTGCACCACCCCACCTGTCAGCTCTGTGACAAGCTGGGCTGTGCCAGGGCTAGCAGCCAGAAAGAGCCACTGCAGAAACCTGGAGACAAATTTAACATAAAAATTATTGACCCTGTTAAACAATGCCACAAAAGAAAACAAGAGGGTAGAAATCAAATAATGATAAAATAATTCCTTCTCTTCTTAGAGTTAGTTAAAAGTATGAAATGCATGTAGTTATGAACAACATTATATTTTACTATATCATTGAGAGATATCAGAAAACATTCTGACTCACAGCAGATTTACAATGTGATGTACAGAAACCACAAGGTGTCAGAAGAGCTAATTTAGAAGTTCAGATCTATCACTAAGCAGATATTTTAAAAACAGTCTTCACCTATAGAAAATCAGAGGCTGTGGTGGCAGGGAAGAGGTTGTAATAACACATAATAATAACAACAGTAATTGTAAAGATAACTAGAGTTACTTAGTCTAACAGCTATCTACTGTATAGAGCTTAGTAGACAAATTCACTTTGTGCTGCTTTATTGCAAATATGACAGTCAAAATTATCTGTTTTAATACCAGTTGGGAAATTTCTTCATTAAAGACATTATGGACTCTGAGTCACTGTGCTCCAAGATATTTCACCTAAACGGTGCCTGAAAGATTAAGTTGTGGCACAACATGTAGAAATACATGTCTGTCACAGTGACAGATTTGGTTAACCGGTCACTGGCTATGAGACCTTAAATGTCAGGGTAATGCATGTGGTACAGATCCCTCAACAGATTAGATTAGACACTTCAATTTCTATACACTGGGTTCATTTGCTGGAGCTTGTAAAAAATATTTGTGCCAACTTCCTTAAAGCATCTGAGAAGAGAAAGGCTGACCTCTTGAAGGCTGATGGGGTTTTTGATTAGAATGAGGTAACTGGATATTAAATGTTACTATAGGAATAATTAAGTGGAATTTTTAATTTTTTGCCAGTTCTTATGTTCAGATACCATCAAAGAAATGTTTTAACATACTGTGCCTAATTTTGAACAATCCAAATGACACCCAAAGATATAACTTAATGAACCTCAGAAATGTAAACTTTGGTGCATTTTGAAAGACCCATGCAGTCAAGAATAAACTGGTGTCATCTAAGGAAGGAAAAAATTATTTTGCCTTATCAAAAGTGGAGAAAGAGGAGTAGAGGAGAATGCTTTAGCCAAGTGCTGCTTTCACAATTACTCACTGATCCATAGAGGTACCGTTGTATTCTGTGAACTAGGATCCAAGCTGTTGTTTTCCTTTCATGCTAACAAGATCATGTTAATCTTCGAAGACACCAGTATTTCTGCTTTCTCTAAGAAGTTGCTTTTTTTTTTTCTTTTGCTACCGTTATGATAATAATATCAGCAATGACAGCCAGAGTAAAAATAAGTTGCAACTCCAAAACTATAAAATTTCATGGAAATCTGTATGAACTATGACAATAAAAATTAAACAGATGCAGGAAAAACAAGCACACACAGTACTTGGAACAGATTTTAGCTGAACACATTTCTTAAGGATGTACATTTCAGGGAGGCACCAGTTCCTAGTTTAGATCAGTCAGTGGAGCTAGAGTATTGCTGCAGAGCTGGAGAGAGAGGGAGAGAGAAAGGCAGAGAGGGAGAGAGAAAACTAATGCATTTTTAACTTGACCTAATCTAATTATGCAGACTCCCTCTACAGAGAAAAAAAGATAGTTCAAGGGAAATTTCTTGTATGCACAAAACATGCAGGAGCATTTGTATGACTCATAGGTGAGCATATCTCAGTGGCAGAGAAAAAGGTAATTTTTAGTCTCTTTTGAATTTTCAAGGATTATTTTCTTAATATTACGCCGTTCTAGACTAATCCTAATCTGCTTTGCATATTTATTTCCCATGTCCTTTGAGATAGCTCAAAGAAAGATCAAAAAGAGTTTTTAATCCTTCTTGTTCAGAGTAAGTTGACAGTATAAACTTACTAAATGCAGATGTGTCTATTTGTCATCTCCCAGAACATGATCCTCTTACTGTTTTTCTCATGCTTTATAAAAATAGCAATATGCCAGTTGTGGGTTTTGGTTTTTGGAGGTGTTTTTTTTTTTTTTTTTTTTGTTGGTTTGGTTTGGTTTGGTTTGGTTGGGCTTTTTTGTAGTTCTTTTTATCAAAACACCTCAAAGAAATACAGATTCTTAAAAAGATGGCTCTGGAAGTAAACTAGAATTAACCTCATTTTATATAGGTGGAAATCAAGGCAACTGGCATTTGTGTCAGTTTATCCAAATCATATGAGCACTCTATAGCAGAAGAGGAATCTATCCAAGGTCCCAGACATGATTCCAAGTCATTCATTTGCTTTCATCGTGAGATCATCCTTCCGTTCACAGTAATTGATATTTCCTTAGACAAAGCACAATGGAATTATCTCAGGGATTAATTTTGCCTAGGACACTAATTCTGAGAAAAGTTCAACTTGACAGACGGATGCCTGCAACATAACCAAGAGGTCTATGGTGCACAGCCTGGATTTTGTGCAGGTGGAGGATAGGGAGTATGAGTTGTGTATCATATCCTGCCTCTCATCATTTCTTGGCAGCTGTATTGCCCAGTGGATGGAAAAGTTTCATCAGCAGGTGAAAATCTGTTCTTTGTCATCTTCCTTGCCATAGAAAGAAGCGAATCATTGGAATCATTGGAATCATTGTGATGTCCATAAGTCCTCTACTTTTCAGGCTATTGACACTTCCCCTGTGATGCAGATGTTGAAAGACAGCTTTTACTCTAGATCTGTCTACTTCTACTTTATTTGTCCTTCAAATGTACAACCTGGGATATTGGCTGTGAAAATTGGACAAAATACATCTCTATGGCAGCAAGATCAGATCTTCATCCCACAGCAGAGCAAACGCAGCCAAAGGTGCAAGTGTAATTTCCACCTCAATCCCTGCAGATTTTCTATGGAATAACCTAATTTACTTCTTTGCCTCAGTACAATCCTGGCTTCCTGCTGTATAAGTATGAAGTAAAGCCAGGAAAACCATGATTACTCTTATTTCAGAGGGAATATGTCAGCATTACCAAAACATATCTAACACCAGCACAAGCACAATTCTCAAGAGTTAAATAAACAAGGGAAAATTATTATAGGGAGTAAACCTTTGAACCCCTCTAAACAGAGTCAGTTTGATTTTTCATAATAATATTGGAACTAAATGATATTTTTTACTGCAATATAGACAAGCCCAGAGAGGATAATTCAAGTAGTTCTAGGTTAGTAATTAACAATATCACAGAAACAGCAACTAAATTAGCAAGAATTTATGTTTCTTCTCATCTGCTTGCTCAGTTTGAGGAAACACCTTCTCTGTATACATGAAATCCTGAATTAAAATCTCAGATGGCCTCTGTCTCCATACTTCAAAATATAATTAGCACATGCTAGCAATAAAGTCACATTAAATTTAATTTTTAATGAAATAAACACATTACTGTGTTTTTAGTGGTTTAAGGACACTTCTGTGTTGATTTACAGATAAGGCAACTCCTTTTATTTTCAAATATGGTAAAATGCAAAATATGAAAAGTGTGAGAGTTTTTTTATACACAAGATTTGTAGCAGAGGTTTAATCAGTTCAGTGGAGCATTTGCAGCTTTTAAGTGACTGCAGTGACTCAGGAAATGCAGGTGACCCAGATTTCTCCCCTGCTGTGTCACACAAACAGATAGACACAGAATTGTGTACTCTCTGTGAACAATGAGTTGATTGCTTGGCTACCAGCTATTGCATATACATGCTGGATTCCAGTTACATTGATGTGTGCCATAGGATGCAATGAAATGAAGGTTATAATCTCCAGTGTGCACACCAAAAATAAAATTATTTGGAGACTATATTTCAGTACTTTTCCCTCCCATGTACGTTGGCGGAGAGGAGGGAGTTTCCTGTGTTTTGCAAAATAGCAGCTTTCTAATTTATTTAATCTCTTCTTATCTTTTATTCTAGTAATGTTTGCTTACTTTGTTTGGTTGGGAAGTATACCTTGGAAAATATACCTAGCTCTATCTCCCATGAAATTTACCATCACCAAACTGGCACGTTTATCTCAAGGTGTTTCCACACTGGTAATAGCAAACTTGGACTTTGATCAATCTCTAGCGACCTTGAGGAAAATTTACCATCATGAGATTGTTTTTGTTATAATTTTTAGATGAAGTTAGTAAAAAGAATGTTATTCCTTTCTACTTCCCTTAGGAATTTTTGCAAACAACAATGTCCTACTGAATACATCTCATGGAAAATATGACTTCCTGTGTTAAGGGCTTAATTTAGTTTCCTCAATCTGCTAATGAGTAAAAGATGCAATCTCCATGATCAAGAAAAGGATTTTCCCATATGCTGGCTACCATGTGATTAAATCCTTATTTTGTAGGGCAGGTACATTGTCAGAGATTTTGGATCATGTTTGCAGCTGGTGTAACTTGTCATATCTTCAGCAGAACTGTCACAGTTTCAATCATCTACTCTCTATTCCTTAATACAGAGAGAGGCATGAAGAGAGATAAACAGGTCTAGAGAATGTTGACATTTTAAATTCCTTCCTACCATATTTTGCACAAGAAAGAGCATTAAATTTGGCTATGTAAATAGAACCCAGATTTTAAAATAGCCAGGTTCTCTTATGCATCAAGGAGAAAGAAAGATATAAACCAGAATTATTGGCTTTCTGTAATATTTTATATTCAATTTTCTCTTGTTACATTCATGCCATGTAATTGTGTGCACATGTGTACATGCGTGGTCCTTATTGTGCAGGGTTACAGCCAGATTCTTGTTCACATGCCAGAGCTCTACCGGGGGTTCAGGGAGTTGCTGCTGCACTCTCCTTTATTCTGTGTACAACAATGAATGCTCCTTCCTATATCTGCCAAATGCTTGGTTTGATCCCATTGATATCCATTTGGCATCGGGCTGTTATTCACTAACCCTTCACCACGGCTATTAATCACACCAACATGCAAGGTAGGTCTGCGCTGTTGTCTTGTGCTGTTAAAGTCCATTGCTGAAATACATTTTCCCGGGTGATTCCTGGCTCTCCAGCCTATTCCCAGCACCCACAATGTATAGGCCCATCCAAATCATCGGGCATATTCCAACTGTTTTGAAGAAACTGTCTTTTCCATTAGCTCAGAGTTACCCCCTCTTTCCCTGGACTCACCCTGGGCACTGCACTGTTGTACATTGAAGCTTATTTTAGCGAGGGACTTAGAAGAAACCCACACATTTTAGAATGCCATTTTGAAAATTTAACTGGCTGCAAATTCTTGATTCTTCATATGGTTTGATCTCATAGGCTTGCCTAATTTGAGTTGGTTTAGACAGTTTCCATTAGCAGCAGCAGATGGTAGTTGGCTGAAAGGTTCCTGTGATAAAATCCTCTGTGTGTACAAATAACCCACAAACAACTCACAAAGTACTTTTTTCCCCTGGCCTTGGCTGAAATCAGATAAGAAAAAAGGTTCTTTATTTGCAATTCGAACCCTCCTTCAATAAGAATTCAACTTTGAAAGGGTTCTGACAAGTTAGTCATGAATACTGCCAGATAAGTGTTGCCCCAGGGCTACCAAGCAGCAGCAGCAGGCAAAAGGACTACCAAACAGGGCTCCAAAAGTGCTGCTGGTAACCCAAGAGCTTTACCAGCAAAAAGAACTGGCCCATGAGTGGATTTTGTGAACGAGGAGCAAATCCTTAGCTAACTTACATCATCATTGCTTTAGTACAAAGACACCAAAGCTGGTGTGGCTTACATAGGTTACCTGTAAATGTATCTCCATCTTTGCCATATGGGGGAGAGTGCTATAATGTTATTTATACACACACCAAAAAAGAGAAATGTCTAATTTTTGCACATATTTGAACTCAGCTTCGGAGAAAATTTCTGATAGTCTCTATAACATGCTTTCTAAAAGCAAACCTTCAGTGGCAAAACATATGGAATAACAAATTATTTTTCAGTAGAAAAAACAAGCTCTTGTCACAGGGACACATTTATCTGATTCATATTCTCCAGTGTTCACTTTTATTGCAGCTTTTTAAGCCAAATGGTTTAGTTTGAGTTTATAAGTTTTCTGATGTTTAAAATTTGGCAGTGGATAGACAAAAACACTCACAAAGCAGAGGACGTGATGGAAAAAAAAGGAGAACAGGGTTGCAATGCTGAGCTCAGGGTCCTGCTGCAGGCAATTCTGGAGGCCAGTACCCATTATATGTAGTGCCCATTTTCCCCAGTTATATTCCTCAAGGTATTTCTTCTGGTGTTCCTGTCACAGAATCTGATGCCTTTGAATGCTTTTTAGAGCATTTAGGGAGTGCAGAATTACAGAAACAGATGTCAAACATCCCTAATTCTCAGTGTAGCCATTAGAAATCATGTTTTCTTAATCCTGTTGTCAAAATGGAGACAGGAAAATCTTTGCCACAATTAATGTCTAGCATTTTTCCCAGCCTCCTTTCCTTATCAGGTAAAATGGTGAAGTGCTTGGGAAGGCCTCCAAAACTGAACAGCAAGCTCAGCTCTACATCCTCAGACAGATATTCACTCATCACCACCAGAGAAAGTACCTACTTGGTGCTGTACTTTTTGCAGGTCTTAAATGCCCAGAGCACTGCAGCAACAACTTTTTTCTTCTTTACATTACAACTTCAGAAAGGAGGAAAACTTACCTAGGTCTGTCTAAAGAGTTTGAGGAACTTAGAAAAACATTAATTAAAAAAAAAATATTGCTGTCAAAATTGACCTTTATTCTAAATGGAGAGAAGTGATTACACAGCAGTGAGGGCATGGCTACCCACCCTTTCCATTAATAATTTCTGCTGGAAAGTACAGAGGGGGGCATACAGTGATTAATCCAAAAACAGTGGGAGGATGTATTCTAGAAAGGGCACAGAATTCCCAGGTCCAGAAGTTCCTGGTATGCAATAGAGGATGATATCACTTCAGCAGGCAGTTACAGTTCAATGCCACATTGTCAATTTTTACTCTGTAAGTATATAACAGATCAAGAAAGAAGTATGTTATTCTTTCTAAATCACAGGGGTTGAAAGGTAATCATTTCCTCTGTCTGTCTTTCTTCCTTTCTGATTGCAGTATTCTCTCTCTTCAAATCCTAAATAAAGCTACAATAAAGTCAATGGTTTAGAGTGTCTTCCAAAATGCCTTTGAAGAATTCATCATGAATTGATGAAGGAGTTTACTTTCAGGCAGTATTTTAAGTTAGAGACATTTCATAACAAAAAAAGGAGCTGTGTTTGTTAGCAGGTGCAGAGGATAACTGTCTCTTTTCACTTAGAGACACCCCATCTATTTTCAATCTGCTTTCAAGTTTGTTTGAGATTATTTTACCAGTGCTGAGACTTAGGAGGCTTTAGAAAGCGTGTGTTCCTGCAGTTTAGAATATGTACTCTTGGTTTTGGGTTTGAATCCAGTGGAATTTGCAGTTGTATTTCTTCCCTTTCAATGTTTCTCTTGTTCTTAATCTGCATTGATCTTCCCCCTGTAACACAGAAAAAAAAATCAATTTTCTATTATGTTTTTTAATCAGTCATAGTAAGATTTAAATGGTGCTGGACATTCCAGGTAAAAGAGCTGATAATCAGCTGGGGAGTTCTCTCATTTATTACTCTGAGTTGACAGGGGTTAGATTCTTCCCTGAGTATCATGATGAGGCAGGTGGAGCAGTGGTGCCTCACATCCAAGTACAGTGCTTGCCAGAGCCCTGCCAGGCGCTGTCAGAGACAGGCTGCCCTCCTAGGGTAGCTTGCACTGGTGACTGAGACATCTAGAAAGAAAGAAGCAGCTAGAGAGAGGCAGCAGCCTGCTGTCAGATTTTAGGATTGGGAAGTGATGCTCCAGTCTAAGCATTTGTTAGTCACTGGCTGGGAGACCTTGATCTGCTGCTGTTTTACAGACAGCACAAGAAGTGCTGAGACCAGGGCTGCCCATGCAGTGACTCACCCAGGGCCTGAAGCTGCTTTCCTCAGAATCAATGGGAGCCTTTCAACTGGTTTTACAGCAGGAGTTTGTTCAACAGCCACCCCTGGTGCTGGGAATTATTTGTCCAGTGGAAAGTGTGATGAAAAAAACAAACATTTTCATATTCATCATTCTTGATTGACAAGAAATGGAAGGATCCTGGAAAAATAATGCAGTTTCAATCAGAAAAAAAAGTCACTTAAGGAATCTGAAGACTGAGATAAGCAGATCTTTTTCTTCCTTGATTATTGTAGTATAGCGTTAGGAGACTGCTCTATGCAGTAACTCTCTGTGGCCACAGCTTCAGTTTCACTACTATGACTGACCCTCACTTGCTCTTAGGTAAGTGCCAGATGCTTTCTTATTGCTCTCAAGCTTCAGTTCAGCAAAACATATAAGCATATGCCTAAACACCTTTCTGAATAACAATGATCATCACACATAATTAAAATTCAAAGCACACTTAAATGCATTGCTGAATTAGGGACTTCATGCTCAATATGAGTGATTAAAGGATCATAATCTAACTGGTTTTGCTGACAATGTGACATAATTTTTCACTGTATCTCTAAAATTTGGATATGAGCTCAAAGTGAAATCAAAGGACACCTTTAAACTAGCTAAACATTATGGTACTGGGAAAAAACACCAAAATGAAGGTTCAGGTCTCTGCTGGAAGCAAGGGAATTAATGGTTCCATTAATCACACTTTTGCATTGCGTGACATTAAAGTGTAAAATATCGATCAATGGTACCTTCCACATAAGTCAGGGCATTTTACAAATCTTCTCCAGATTCTGTGACCTGTCCACTCTGTACCTCCAAAAAGAGGCCAGTGCTGGGCACTCTCCTGTTGACTGTCATTTACAGGATCTCAAGGCCCACAACTATTTATTTATTTATTTATTTATTTATTTATTTATTTATTTATTTATTTATTTATTTATTTATTTCAGATATCTGAATGGTGTCATAGGGATAGTAGGGCAGAAGATCTTAGAAACAACATCACAGAACAATTAAGAAAATGCTGCCCCTTGGTGGTCACTCCTTCCTTATCACTGCTGGATGGCAAAGGACTGCATACTAGTCCCTGCTTCCACCCTATATTTTCAGGCAAACCCAGCTAACTTCCATCCCTTCTTGGTGTCAGTCTCCTCTCTGACTCACATACAGATTTTGCTTTGCCTCCATGGTGCCCTGGGTACACTGTAGAGGTATGTGTGAAACACAAAGGGAGTTGAATCCTTCCAAGCAGTTTGGGTAAAACACCCATTCCTTTTTGCTTTGGCAAAACACCAAATGCTTCTGCTGTGCATGGCTTCAGACAACACTGAGTTGCTCGCAGCAATCAAAAAAAGCAATGCCTTGCTATAGGGATGCTCTGGCAGATCCCACGCTGTAGCTCTCTGGCCACTCAGCCCTACCAGAGAAGTCACCTAGAAGTTACACTGTTAGGTTAACTGCATGTACTGAGAACAGCACGGTTACCTAAGTCTTGTAAATCAAGGTTACATGTTCCGTGTTTTACTCTGTTTTGCAGTATGTTAGTTTTTACCAAAAAAGTATGTGACGCTCACATGTGCTGCAAGTTTATCTTGTGCTAGTCCACCTAGTGATTCTTTCTGTTCAGTCCTGTTGACACCTCAGGAAGTGTTGCTCTCTCCCCAGACACTGGATCTTCAGGCTCACCTGCAGCCTTGTGCAGCTGGACCACTGTGGCTCACAGCCAGTGCAACCCTTAGATTTTCTTCTTCATCACTGGGTGATGGGTGATGCAGGGGTGAGCATCTACAGACACCAATCACTTTCTGACATAATCCCAAAGACTTCTGCTTTCCTTAACTGACAGAGAGCCCTCAGCCAGCTGCTCTCCTTCACAAGGTCATTTGCAGGACAAACTGCTTTCAGACCCCAATTGATCTTACAGACCACTTTGTGCGATGGCTAACCGTGGAATGGGTATTTTTGTCTATCTTCAACTTCCCCTCCTGCTGCTCTGCTTTTCCCCCCTTGTATACACTCCCCCAGGGATGCTGCTTTCACTGCTGGCATCTCTCCTGATCCATCCTTGAGAACACGGAGCCAGGGTCGCCCACATAATTCCTGGTGCTCTGTGAGGAAGTGTCTGGGTCTCTCCTGGATATTGCTTGGCCGTCAGAGTGATTTTCCGCTCTCAGGCACTTCTTCCTCTCTGCCAGCAAGCACACTTTGTGGTTTCCTGTATTTGGCCATTGGTCTAGACCACATGAACTCCTGCTATTGTTTGTTGCCTGCTTTAAGACCTTCTGCTCAGACACACTTTTACCACACCCAGATTTTTTTGATGCTCTTTCAAGACTTCTCATATGATCCTAAACCATAACAAATCATCCCTCCAGGCTTTTTTTTGTGGTTCTTACCTCATACTTTCTGCTCTTGTATTGCCTCCCTCTATCAGGAAGATAAAATGACCAGCCACTCTTTAAGTTTATTACTTGAATCTAGCTTTGTGACCGCTCAGCTCAGCACCTGCTGCTTAGAAAGCTGAGGGTACCAAGGCACAGACCAGACTGTCTCTGTAAGATAGCTGTCCAAACCGACAAAATTTCATTTTTCGGGCCAAAATTAACCCCACTTCTCATGGGTAGTTTTCCCCAGCAGGCCCATATGATTTGTGGTTACTTTCCAGCATAGTTCAGAGAAAACCCATAATCTCCACCAGTCCAGTGAAACTAGGTCATTCTTAATTGGCATGTCCTGCCTGCCTTGCAGGCTAAATGACTTCTTCAGCTACATTATACAGAGGGTCCTTATCTTCTTGAAACCTCTCTAAAAACTGATAGACAGAGGTATTCCAGCTTCTAGTCTTTAGTTGTGGGATGGGTAAATCATGCAGGCTTCTTAATCCTGTACAGCAGATTTTTGAGACACTCAGAGTGTTCACCAAAAATACACGTATCAAAATACATGAAAAAAATAATGAAAATGGTAAAATGGTTAGGAGAAGTGGGGAAGAAGATGATTGTGATGAAGGCAGAGAAAAATGACATACCCCCATACCAGGAGTAAACTGTCACAGGTCAGTACTTCCCCTAGGATATGCCTGGGCATCCATTGCTGCTCACCACAGTGCAGCACTGTTCACTTTTCTCCCCTTCAAGGCCTTTTAGCTTATTCATCCAAATATCACCATCTCTTTAAAGTAAGCTGGTCATGTAAGAGTTATAGCCACTCTAATATTAATCTAGCCACAGCCACAAAAAAGCCTCTGCCGTCTTTCCTGGATTGCATTCCCTAAACACTCTTCATTCCCTTATAAACAGTAATGCTGGAGGGGAAAAAAGTGTATTTTTTAAAATGCATTTTACTTGAGCTCAGCTTAAGGTGATTTTTTACAGACAAAAAAAGCAAACACAAGCTCCAAAGTCTACTGTTCAACAGGGAAGTCTGACAGACAGCAGCCTTTTTGAGTTTTAGCCACTGTGTTCCTCAGCCCTCTGTTACAGGCAAGAAGTTTTAACATGGATCTGCTTCTCTCCATGTTCAGATTTCAACTGGGTAAGTGTAAGTGTGGAACAGTGACTAAAGCAGCTCTTGCAAGATATGGACATTGTGAAGGGCTGAGTTATTTTCATTCTGGGAAGGGACATTAATTATTTTTTGATTTGTATGACATTTGTACTTGCCCCTTACACCTAAACCACCGCAGACCTAATATCTATGCATTTAATGTGTGAGGATTGAAAAAAAGCAACACAGATCAGCTGTCTTGGGTTGTGTTTTCCATGATGGTTATCAAGGCAAGAACCAAGAAAGAAGGAGTTGAATTTCGAAGCATGGTTGTAGAGGCTTTATGGTCTTCTGGAGCAAGGCACAAGTATGTGCCCAGTTCTGCATTTCCTGGGGTTAGTCTGTATCTGACAAAGCCTCTCTGGTAAGTGTCCTGCCAGGCAACACACTTTTTCCATTAAAAAGCAAGTAGCTAGAGTATCTTCTCTTGTATACCCAAATCTACTGGCAGTAATGAAAGACACCAGGTTTTTAAAGGATTTTTGTGCATTCCATTATTATTATTGGTTGTTATTAATTACTACATAGTGTCTACTTCATATTATTTAGTACATATTTGACATCATTATTTATTCTTACTTATCAGTTTTTATCTAATATCATCAAGCTTTTTACAATTCTAATTCTATTTTACTTTTTTGGTTCAAAGGCAGTTATCAGTAATACACTGATAACACAGTAACATGTAGAGAAACAGATAAGTTAAATGACCTTGGCAAAAATTCTTGGAATTCCTGTGTCTTTACTCTGATACTGATTTACTTTAACAGAACAAACCACATGGTAAGCAGTTTTAAAATCTTTTAAAGCTTGTTGCAGTGTGAGGGGGGAAAACAACATTTTCTAAAATTCTGCATCCTGTCTACTTTTCAGTGCTTATTTCAATCAGAAATGTCCACATTTCCAAAGATAATAAAATGCACATCAAAGCCTTATCATCAATGTTTATCAGAAAACCCATAGCTTTATAATTTATACAAAAGTAAAATACATAGTTTATTAAGTTATAATACCTGTAGTATCACTTATATTCTTGTGTGATATGCTTTACCTCAATTGTTTTCTCATGGGATGCTTACATGGGTAGAGGAAGTATAGCCTATTATAAAAGAAAGTTGAGTGTAACTCTTGGAATGTCATTCTGAAAGTGGTGAGGAAATGTAAGAATATGGTAACTTACCAAATATATGTAACATAAACTCCAGATGCTTGTCAAATGAATAATTATTTATGTCAAACACACATGTATGACATTTTTCCTGATTCAAACAGAGATTCCACTTTAGCTTGCATTTTTGGTTTTAAAACTAAAGAAACAATTTGATGCAACCACAATTTTTTTGTATGTTGGATCAAACTAATGATTATTAACACACCTGTTAAATAAGCAAATGTGTTAATAATAAATCTGCTGTACACAAACATACATAATTTTCTCTGGTACTGTACGACTTATTTATGCCAAAAGATTTGACACGGTGACTGATTAGGTGAACACAAAAGAAAAGTGCAGAAGAAGCTTTCTAATGTACATTTCCCCAACAGAAGACTTACCTTTCCTCTAGACTTATCTGGTAGTTGTACTTCCCCACTAATTTGGTTCTGTCATAGGAAACCTCATCTCTATGCATTGTGTTAGGAGCAACTCCATTCTTATGCTACAAAATCCCATTTTTATGATCTTAACTTGGTGTTAATGGAAGTTTTGTCCAAGATCTCAGTGAGGCCAGGGCTTTGGATATGGCCCAGTTTCTTTTAGTAATTAATACAGTACTATAGCTACAGTCCATATTTACAAAAGAGTCAGCAGGCATCAGGAGGCAGCTGTGTGGAAAAGACGATGAGGGAGAATCAGTACTGGCAGTGCTCATTTTCCATCTCTCTGGCCCTGAGTCAGCAGAGCACTTAACCACATGTTTAATTTTAGGTGCATGAGTAATCCCATCTCTGCAGAGCAAAGTGTGTGTTTCGTTCTCGTTGACTTTAATGGGCTTACATAAAGACCCATCAAGCCTTGTGTGCTGAGCGTGACACTTTCACCGCGGCTTCCACCTTGCCCGCCCTGCAGCAGAGCCTCTGGGCTGAACCTCTGCAAAACACCAGAGCCCCTTCTGCTCTGCAGCCCCATCAGCCTTATGACCTTGTTCCACCCAAATGTGTCCTCACAGCTGGATCTGGCCTCTGGGAAAACGGACTGCGAGTAAGTGGGAACGGTGGTATTTATTCAGAGCATTCCTAGACCAGCACCAACAAACTTCATCTTATTATCCAGCTTGTGCAGTCATGCTCGAGTATTTTGCTGAGTCAGGCTCTACCATCCTAATCAGCCAAGATTTCTGGTAAGGATACTCAGAAAATAAGCTGACTTGGAAGGCACCCACAAGGATCATCAAGTCCAACTCCTGGCCCTGCACAGGACATCCCCAAAAGTCACACCATGTGCCTGAGAGTATTGTCCAAACAGTTCTTGAATTCTGTCAGGCTTGGTGCTGTGACAGCTGCCCTGGGGAGCCTGCTCCAGTGCCCAAAAAGTGAAGAACATTTTTCTAATATCCAACCTAAAGCCCCCCCAACACAACTTCAGGCTGTCAACAATCACTAGAGAGAAGAGATCCATTAGCTATCCCAAGGCTGGATAAATACATACCCCTGGTGGACCATATATCCTCTACACAGGACACATGCCTAGAGCAAAATAGGTGAATGACTAAAGCCCAGATCCACAGTTCTGCAAGTCCTATTTAGGAGTCTAATTCTGCAGTTATGGAAGTCAGTGGATGTTTCCAATAAAAATGAGATTAAGATAGGTCCGCATTCAGTTTAAATATTTAAGCAGATGTTTACTTTAAGCGCAAGATTAAGTCTCTTTGAACTCACTGGGAATGAAACACATGCTGAAGTGCTTCAGTGAACCAGGTATCTTTTCCTGCTTTGGATCCACAGTACTGGAAGGTATCAACAGGAGCAGTCCAGCAATTTCCTGTTGCTGCCTGCATCTCTGGCTAAAGCTATGATATTATTATCAGCTTATTTTGATAAATGAAGTACTCTTCCCATTTCAGTATTTTTTTCTTTAATATGCAGAATACTATAAGTATGTAATTGTTCCTGGATTAATCATTTTCTGAAGTGACTGTATGCATGGGACCTAACGCTGTTTTATTCTACTTCAGCCTTTCTTTAGATTTTTGCTCTGGCCCATTGATTGAATCATGACAAATGATTTCTTGAGCATGCTGACTGCATTCAGCCCTGGTGGCATGTTCAAAAGCCTGCTTGTGATGGCTGATTTCATTTTCAAAACTTGCAGGGGTTATTTATGGGAAAACAAAAGCCCTTTAACAGATACCAACAATGGATTTGGCTAGTTAGTTCATTTACTGTGCAAAAGGGGAAATCAGTAAACAGCTTTTTCTGCCTATGCTCTCTTATGAAATACTACATTTGGTTTTGAGTCATCAGTTTATCAATCTTTCATGCCAAACTGGCTTTAGAGGTAAAGACTAAAATCTTTACTACAGCTATTATTGCAGTGCCAGTCAGGAGAAGCCAGCATGGGATGCATAATTTGGCAGTCTGCGGCCATAGAAGGAAGCACTTTTCTCCCATTCAAATCAAAAATAGACTTTTTGACTAGAGATCCTGGGGGGCTCTGGAAATGTCCAGGATCAACAGACACAAAAGCCACTTTCTGTTAGATCAAGCCCAGTGCACGTTATTCTTATGTCAGATGTATATGAGTACAAAACTGTGCCACAGTACATTGAAAAAAATTTCCTTCACTTGTGCACAGTTGGAGAATAGTTTTACTTTGGAATTAGATCTCTTGATCAGCATAAAAAATACTTCATATTTTGTTTGGAAAATCGTTGTGTATGGCCATATACAACAGGCAATAGCTTATAGCAAATACAAGTGACAAAGTCAATAAATAGTATTTTCAAGGCTGACAAGGGCTTAAGTTTTATAAAAGTAAAGCTGTCTACTGGACATAGAAAAGGCACTAAAATTAAGGGTGGATGAGATCATACTATTTCATTTCAAGTGCTGCATTTTTGGTTTGAAAGCTCCAGCCTTCATAGGATTTCTCTTTCAGTTTATTAAAGTTTGTGGGAATAAAAGAAGCAGAGACTGGGAGAGATGAAGAAAATTACCAAGAAAAGTACCCTGTACTGTATGTGCAGCCTAGCCAGGGCACATGGCCTCCTTCAAACAAAACACAAGTATATTTTATAAAGAAAGGGAGTGTTTCAGTAGAAACTTCTCTCTCAAAAATGTTTTAGCCATGCGAGAAAATATTTATAAATGTAAACAAATTCTACAAGCCTAATAATCCATCTGTGAGATTAGTTACACTGAGGACAAACAAAACCATTCAAAGTGCTTGAACATAAAAAAAACCCCCAGCAACCAGTGGACAAACTTTTGGTAAGTACAAGCAGCATGTAAATAAAAGTTCACAACAACAAAATCACAAACCAGTGTTCTGTTTTCAGTGCTAATATGCATTTGAGACCTTTGAAAACTATTGCAAAGATATTTGTATGCCTCATAAGCCCTGATGTCAAAGGGAATTAGGCATGTGAATGCTTCTGAAACACTGTACAAGATTCAAACCATTAGTGATATTTAAACAGCATTTAAATTATATGGATGCTTCCAAATAAGAATTTCATGTTACTCTGTTATGCATTTAGTCACTTTTTAAAACAGTGTCTGATTAGTCATTTTTTCCAAGGTGTGTATTCTGATGTACATTTTACTACATTATCTGACTCATATCAACAATAAATCGATTTTAGCCACGCTAAAGATGTAAGAATACCACATTTCTCCTTATCAGGTTCAGGGCCAGCTTTGTGTGTAAAAACAAAGGCAGCTCTCTCCTTCATCAGAACCCCTACTGTACCTTTGCTAGAGGACATGCATTGGCTGTTCAAGAGGCAGATGAATCTCATACCAACACCTCATGGAGAATAAATTTTTGCTTTTGCCTTCTCGTCCCATTTCTCTGCGGCAGCTGCAGAAATAGGAAACCCTGCTGCCCAGGCATTCTGTTTCAGTGCTTTATTTGGGGTCTGTGAAGGCTGATGGTCTGAGGGTGAAAGTGCATTATTGAAATGGATGAAAATTAAGGTCCCTGAAGGAAGACCAGTGAGAGGTTCACAATTCTGCCCCAAGTCTCCTAGGATATCCCAAATTCCCCTAACTGCTCCCCTCCCATTGGTGTGACTATGCCAATACATGTCACGCATTTACTGAGCTCATTCTCGACTCACAGGCTTTGTTTAGAGAAAGCTGGCAGGACTAGGAATATCTTGTTTTAAATTGTCTTGTGGTGGAGGATGATATAGTGTGAACACCAGAGGAGATGGCTTTCCAAAAGTGCACTGAGTCAAGAGACACAGACATTGTCAAATGCAAAGTTTTTTACTGTCTCCTTACAGAAAAAAAAAAAAAGCAAAGCTGTTTGCAATATATAAGCCCTGAAAGCTGAACCAAAAATAACAATAATACATAGACCCTCTGGCCACAGAGTGAGTACTGTGTGAAATACAGAGGATATAAAAACTAGCACTCGTGCTTGGGCTAGGCAAATTGCAGAAAGATATACAGGGAACATAAAGACAGCCCCTTTCATCTTACTTTTTAAAGTAATATGACAACTAAAAAGTGTGCTTAAAGCTCTAGGATTTGTTTGGAAAGAAAACAAGACTTAGGAAGTGGCTTTCGTCCACTGTGTCCTCCAGGACAGGAACAAAGATTTAGGAATGAAGGATGCACACCCTCTAAAATTTAACCTTCAAAATCTAGGGCTTCAGCTTGAGATTTTCAAGCAATGGATGCTTTCACACCCCATCAGTGTGGTGTGGCCCCCCCTGGTTTGGACAGGCTTGCAGCAATGTCCTATGTTCAGCTGCTCCTGTAGGTGCAGGACAGTGAGAATGTAGGGAGACAAGCAGAGAGCTGAGGTGTACTCCATTCCCACATGGAGGACACTGATCATTCTCAGTGAAATGTACAGCACACCAACCTGGCCCTTTCATCACAGAGAGAGATCATGTGCCACTGTGAAAGTTCCCAGATTTCTCCCTTATTACAGAACCCAGTATTTTCTGTCCTTATTCATGGTCCTCTGTCTGAGTCATGGAGATAGGTCCAGGGCAGGCCCAAGAGGGAATCCCATGTGGAACAGATTATAAATAACACAAGTCTACATTTGTAGACTCTTTGAACCTCTAGTCAATATAGAATTTAGTCTGCTTATCCACTTCCCTTGAAGTCCATTCTCTGGACAAGATCTGTGAACTGATTTCCCTATTCTGAACATTTTCATCCAGGAGGCAGCATCTGAAAGGACCCTTTGATTTCCATGCTGCTCTCTGCATGTGTTGACTAGACAACAAAAGGAGAGCAGTCAGTTCAGATAAGAAGGGGCACGGACTCAGATCACAGTGAATGATTTGCAGACTTTTGTGATCATCTGCTGAAGGTGATGACAGTAGTGATAGAAGAGGGAGAATAAAGAAATATTGGGCTTTGTGCATAAGAAGGAGACAGACAGCCAGGCTGTCTCATTGACATATTACTGCCTACTTATGGCCTCCATCACACTTCTCTCCCTTCAGATGGTGCAGCCAAGTGGGGCTTCAGAAGACTTCTTAAATATTGTAGTGCCAGAATGATTTTCCCAGTTTTCCAGACCAGGCTTGGTGTATCCTCTCACTTGCAGTAACACTAATCTGGTATTTTATGCCCTTACTTCAGCTCCCATGGTGTGAGAGCTGGGTGTGTTTTAATGAGCCTCAGCCTCATTAAAAGCTTTCAGGAATGTGCAGGAACTGCTAAACTTCCTGCTACATGAAACATTTTCCTATGTCACTGCCCAGGAGTGGGCGAACATCTGGAGAGCGAGAGACAGTCTGTTCAATGAGGGTATTTGGCTCTTGGGCCCTGTAACAGAGCGGGGAGAAAAAAGATCCGTCTGTCTTTGGCATGGAGCAGCGATGTGAACTGACACTGCAGGGTATTTGTACATTCAATAAGGGCTCTCCATGTCTGTTTTAGAGAGCCCCTTGTCAGGACTTTGTCCTCAACTGGGCTGCAAGCTTCTCACAGGCGGTGCTAGAATTAGGATAAGTCCGTGAAGGAAATAAGAAGGCAGACAGGTATGAGCGTCTGTTCTGGGGCTTGAGGATGGACACCTGCAGGCCCAAGTAGTGTTAGAGTTGAGGACAGAGCACAGGACTGCTAAAGGTTGCATTATGCACCAAAAAAAAATCTTGTGAGCTGCTGCTTCAACACTTCCCTTCTGTCATCCGCTGCAGCCACTCTTACTTGGCACTATCATTGACAGTGAGAGACAAACTTGAGCTTTGAAGACAGAGAGCCCTATGGTGATTCGATCAGAGATCTAAAAATATACTTTAAAAAAAATTACAATGAAACAAAAACTTTTCCAAGTATTCCTATACTGACAAATCTGACTGTCAAGAGAAGAGTGTCACTGGTTCTTCCAGTGGCATTCTCAGAAAGCTGGGAAAGGGAATGGATCTAACAGTCCTGACAGAAGGAATGGCTGTAGGTGATGATAGACAATAATCTAAGGGGTCAGAGACCTTCCAGGTTCATCTGCAGGTGATTACTAGGCAGATATTTTGCATCCAATACATAAAAATAATTGCTTAGAATATAAATCTACCTCAGGTGCCCACAGATAGAGGGGAGGAGAGTATGTGACTGAGCAAAAATGAGAATAAGGCCTCATTGCTGCAAGACACTTCAAGCTGTACACTTGCCCAAAGAAGTTCTCAATGAAGACTCTACAGTAGAAGTCCCTGTAAAATTAATGGTGGGGATCAGGGGTAGGGACAATGAATTAATCAGAAGTAGTTTATCACCAGATTAAGCCTTTGCAAAAGAGCAAAGAGACATTAAACTAGTGCATAAGCAGCTGCTAATATGGCTGGAAAACATGCAGGTAATGGATCTTGACATGCTTAAATCCATTCTCAAGGTTTCAGTA
Source organism: Dicaeum eximium (assembly GCA_013396995.1). NCBI lineage: Eukaryota > Metazoa > Chordata > Aves > Passeriformes > Dicaeidae > Dicaeum > Dicaeum eximium. The sequence goes on along the minus strand of VWZP01009794.1, from coordinate 2,791,973 downwards.
GATATAATTCTGGGCACATGTCCTTCCTGGACAACATGGATGGGTATTCAGTGAGTAACAGGTAGGTTTCCTCACAGAGGTATTACTGTGACTTTGTAATACCTGACTGAAGGGGAGTTTTGTAACACCTCTGTGAAACACTAACTTTCTGGTGCTCTCTGAGGTTACAGAGCTCTCCAATACCTCTCACTGTAATTAATTTCTCAATAGAATACTATTATTCTGTACTGTGTGAATTGCCTGAGGCTATGCAGATTGAAAATACAAGACTGCCCTTTGTGCAAGAAAGAACAGAAATGAAAGAAGAAATTTTTAAGACAGTTCTTTCCCTGTGAATTCTTTTCTAACAGTTTCTTGACAAGCTTAACTGACCTGAATGTTGGAGATCTGAGGTGTGCTCATCTACACTGGCATCATGTAGAGGGCTGCAATAAAATGTTGAGATAGGCAAGCTAACTTTAATTTAAATAGCTCAGATACTGAAGTAGCATTGAGAGCAAAGTATCAGCAGCTTATAAACAAATCCTTAGTCAGGAACCACAAGTCTCAGAGGAGGTTAGAATAACACTAGGTAATAGACCAGTTTTGCACCTCTCTTGATTTTCTTTATTATTTTTTATGTTACAGCCTTACGTATCTAAAAAAAACATGTTCACTCTTCTTCAAAAACTCCAAATTAATAAAAATACCAATTTGTATTCCTTAGAGATGCAACTTAGTTTTCTAACTTTTATTTTTCAGCAGTCAGTGGAGTTACTTCAGTTTAGCTAAAGAACTGATTTTCAGGGGGTCCAATGAGTCTATCCTTGCTGTCTCAAAAGACCCATTTTCTGATTCTTTGCTATGTCATTTTCACTGGACCCTTCAAATTGTTTGCTGTAGTCCTATAGAGTTACAATGTCAGGCCTTAGTGCCTTATGAAATCTTGTGGTCTGCAGGTGGCATAATCCAGCCATGGCTGGTACTGGCGTGCTGGAGTCACTGCAGTATCGAGTTGTGCCACTCACATCAGACAGTCTGCACTGTCCAGAGCAGAGTCATAGAATCACAGAATTATAATAGAATCTGTCGAATTACTTGGGTTGGAAGGGATCTTAAAGATCATCTCATTCCAATTCCTCTGTCATGGGCTCCATGCCACATGGCTTTGAACACTTCCAGGGATGGGACATCCACAGCTTCTCTGGGCAACCTGTTCCAGTGGCTCATCACCCGCACAGTCAAGAATTTCCTACTAACATCTAATCTAAACCTACTCTCTTTCAGTTTGAAGCCATTTCCCCTTGTCCTGTCACTACAGGCTCATGTAAAAATTCTCTCTCCATATTTCCTGTAGGCTCCCTTCTGGTACTCAGAGGCCACAGTTAGGTCACCCCAAAGTCTTCTGTTCTCCAGCCTGAACAATTCCAGTTGTGTCAGCTTTTCCTCGTAGGAGAGGTGCTCTATCCTTCTAACCATCTTGGTAGACTCCTCAGGATCCACTCCAACAGGTCCATGTCCTTCCTGTGCCGGGACCTCAGAGCTGGATGCAGCCCTGCAGGTGGGTATTGCCGCTGGTTCTTCCACGTTTTGGGTGCCATTTGTTAATGATGCCTGCACAAGGGGTTTCCAATTGTCTTGGTTTCAGCCCCTCATGCATAAGAACTTTGACTCCATGTATCAGAAGGCTTAAGATAGTTTTATTATGTTCAGCTCCATGTTCCAGGCCCGAGGCTTAATGCCTCTTACAATGCAGCCTGGTACAATGCTTCTTTACAAAGCTTTGGTGCAATGTTCATACATGCTTTCTTCTTAGTGCTTAGTGCAAGAATGGCCCTTATCACACTTAATTCATGGGCTGGTAACCAAGACTAGCTCCCTCTTATTGGCCAGAGAGAGAGAACTATCTCTTTATGTTTGTGGAACAGGGCAGAAAACAGCAGGTGTTACTTTGAGGATACAGAAAATGTTTATAGAACTGCTGGTGGGAAAAGCGAGAGCTTTTCCCTTGGGAAGAACAATCTAGCAGGTGTGCTGCTAGGAAATTCAGAAAACCCAAAATCATAATTACCACAGGTGGGGTCTCACAAGAGCAGAGCAGAGGGGCAGAATTCCCTCCCTGGCCCTGCTGCCCAAACCATGTTGGGTGTAACCTAGGATATGTTTGGTTTCTGGGCTGCCAGTGCACACTGCTGTGTCGTGTCCAGCCTCTCATCTACCAGCACTCCCAAGTCCTTGTGGGCAGGGCTTTTGTCAATCTGCTCACCCCCCAGCCTGTACTGACCGCAGGTCAGCCCTTGTCACTTTGGGGTTACTCCCATAACTAAGGGTTTTAACTGAAAACACAGAACAATCTTGAACACTGAGAAAAAGCACATTTGTTCCATTATATATAAATAGTGTCATCTGTAGTAATCAGATGATGGGTATAACAATAACATGAATATCATTTGAGAAACTAATTTTTCACCCTAGCTGTGCAATTTGTACTAGCTCAGTTCCTTTACTTAATTTGGGATTATCATTAATTTGTAATGTCTTAAGATGTCTGAAATGACACTGGAGTGGATATCTAGGTCAGGCCCAGTTCAGAGGGAATGCATTCCCTAGGGACTATGAGAAAGTCACTGCAGAGTCACACAGGGAAAATAATGCAGTGCATGGCTTTCATGGACTGTACTATAGCTTCACCGGGAAGATGCGAATTAATGCCTCAGTCTACTCTCCACGTTCAGAAAAGGACAATTCATGCTGTTTATTTAAGTTCAGCTTCTTGCTCTCCAGGATTACTATTGCATGTGAAAAGTGACATAAAATGCAGTTCCACATGTACTTTCCTGCTGTTGTTCAAAATATCGGTGATGCGTTCTGCTCCTCAGCTGCGAAAGGCTTTTGCCTCAGGCAATGTCTGAATACAGCCAGATAGGAGCCAAAATGAGGCTGGAAATAAGGTCTGTGTGTCAAGGAACTTTTAAACTATCTTTCCTGTTGTTCATCATCCACAACCAAAAATTTAGAATAAGGACTAGGATAATCACAGAAACTTTGTAAGGTCTATTAACAGAGAAATTCAGTCAGAACTGCTGATGTGAAACAGCTGGAGATGCTGAAGCCCTTAATAAATGGCCTCTCCTGATGAGATTTACAAGAACTCCTGATCTGCCATCATGCTGGTTGCATCTGTCACTTGCACCTGGTATGAATATCTTAGTTAGACATCATATATCACTTTTATGCGGTCCAGCAGGACAGCTGGAATTACTTCACCTTTGTGTCAAGACCTTTAATAGTTAAATGTGTTTTATAAGATTCATCTGTGCCATTGCTAGCATTGTTTAGTGTCGGATTCTTCTAAAACAACAGTAGGTCTGAAGCAGTCTCATCCACTGGTGACGCTCAGTTTTCACAACTCGTATTGTAAAATTATCTGTGTTTCTTTCCTCCCTTTTACAAGCTGTCATGTACAGAGTTGGTTCAAGGAAGGGAGACCCTCTGGGGACCTATTTCAGCCATTATCTGAAGCTTGTATTTTGATTTAGGCATTTTATATGCCTCTCTTTGTGGACCACCTGCATTTCAGAGAAGGCTATGCCTTTACAGATGTTAGGATAGATGAGCATATGACCTGAGGTTTCCATTATACATTATTTCTTTCTTTGTTCTGATGCTACTGTCACTACAAATAGTGCTTTTATCATATGTCATACCCTGAAGCAACAAAACCTCTTTGTTTCAAAACTGCAGCTCAGCCTGTGTCAGCTTGGTCCCCTTCCTCAGCAACAGCTCTATCTCCTAATGGCTCTCCAGGTCCACATAGAAGTCAGGAGACTGATTAAGTGCCTCCACTCAGATACGATCCAAAAGAGAGCCGTACAGATGGAGCAGTTGCGTAACTTCACCAAGATGGGTAGTTATCACTACTAGGGCAACTTTCTGCAAATGAAATTGAACATAATTATCAACATGGCACAAAATTTGAACATCTCTATTACAGACATTCTTCACGATCAGTCAGATTGTCCAACTTGTTATGTGGAACTGTTCACTTTAATTTAAGCATATTTAAAATGGAAGAGCTTTAATTTCCATGTGTGATAATAAAGGTATTTCTAGTTCCTCACTGAAGTTATTTGCTGCAAGGTGTGATACAACTGTTTTTTAGTACTCAATGCAGATACACAAAAAAGCAACTTTTACAAGTATTTAGCAAGTCTCCTAGTCTATGATTTTGGGAGTGTGTCATTACAATGAGTCACTCCCTAAATTTATGAAGCACTTACTGTTTAACATAAAATAATCAGGCATGTCACTTGCAATTGAGTAATCAATACAATTATCTATAAAGCAAAAACAGTGGATCTAAATCATCTGCCCATTTCTCCGCTTTCCTTTTAAAGTTATATTTCAGCTACAATATTTACATCCCTGCAAAAAAATGCTATTGAATTTCTTTATCTAGAATTATTATAAGATGAATAATTTCTTTTGTAATGTGTTACATATTAGGTCAGAGTCTAATAGCAAAATATTAAAGACATTATTCTTCCAGGTGAATAATGACCTTATCATGTTCCCTTTTCCCATATTCATAGGCCCTTAATAATACTCCTTTAAATTTATGTTCCTTCAAGCTAAATTCCTGATTCAGTCCTCCATGTAGTATTATAAACCAGTCTGTGACAATGAAATGCTGAATTTTTCCTCTCATATTAAGGTTCTTCTTCTATTGTTTCCCAGTTTGAATTATTTCCATGTCTCATTTTCCCTTGCACACTAGCTTAGTGAAAGGGATTTAGTGGGTACCTTTGTTTCTATCAGGTCTTCTTGTAGCTTTCCTTGTTCTTTACTTTTCATACTCTCACTGTCTCTCATGGACATGCATTCAGGTATAATTTTTATTCGCTCAGTGAATCCTTTATTTTGCCAGGGGAAATGTAAAGAAGAGTTAGTGTCCATGAGAATAAGATGTTGAGTGAAAATGCAGCGCAGGGCAAACAGAATGGGAGGAAGGGGAGACAGAAGAAAGGCAGCTGGAAGCACAGGTGAGCTGTGGAGGGGCCAGTGCTCCATGGAGGTGATGGTGCACGATGGTGGGCCAGGGCAGAGCCAGCATGACCAGAGGGGGCACATACAGCTAAGGCTGGCTGGCTTCTGCTGCTCCAGAAAAAACTGTCAGTGGTTGAAAAGAGCTCAAGGAAAAAAAGATCAAGGATAGCTGGAGGGAGTGGGGAGCGGGAAGAGTGATGACAGTGGGTGCGAAAATTTCTTAAAGCTCTTGGCTCTGGAAAGGCCTGACTAACCCCTTCCATCTTCCCACTCACATGGGCTGAACCTGGCTTTCTCTTCCAGCTGGCCTTTTCCATTGGCTAGAACTTTTACTGAGATGAGCAGTTTGCAGCTTATGCATTTTCAGGAGTAATTTAAATCTAATTTTCAAGATGTCTCTCCCTCATTTCTCTCCAAAGAACATCCATGAAAGAGTGAACAAACTCTTTGATGTACATTTCATTAAGAAATCTACTCATCTCACAGTCAACATCAAAGGAAAACTTCCATAAAATACAAATGTCAATGTAATGAGCCCCAACAAAAATGTATTGAATAAGATATCTTGGGGCACAGGTGAACTGAAAGAGGAAAAAGACAGGGAGATGTGATAAAGCACTCAAGTATCCATAGAAAATATGTGCAGCTTTAGAACCCGCATGCAATAAGTCTTCAAAAAAGGGATATTGTTCAGCTTTACTGAGCACTTCCAGAGCATTTGGAAATGATGCATGATGAAACAAGGAGGGAGAGGCATCCATGTGCAATACGGTTATAAACCTGACAGATCACTTTGGTGTTGAGAAAAGGAAAAGAAGTCAAAGAAAGAACAATTTTTTTCAAAGATGTACTCTCTTAAACTACCCATGCCAGGTTAGCAGCACTGGAAAAATGTAATGCTCTAAGGCTATTTTAATGTCCAGGATATTGTGGTAACCTGCAAGTTTATCTGGTGACTGACACAAGCTGTAGGAAAAGAGGAAATGCAAGACCCCAGAAAACCTACTGAAGAAATATTACCAGTAAAAATTAAACATTAGCAATGAAAATGAAAAGCAATTAGCATGACAACATGCTTGATTTGAATAAAATAAGAGATATGCTGGAAATGCTAATAAAAGTGGACCAGCTGTGAAACTGTTCTTTCCAGTCACCTGTCTTTTCAGCATGTCACTCTGAACTTCTTCAGAATGTATATATAGCAATTTTTACATCCTTCTATGAAAAGATGAAAAATTATTAACAGGGCCACTTCTGAAATGCAGCTATATGAGATCAGTTTGTGGGGATCAAACAAAGGAGACAGAAGCATAATTACTGACAAATTGAAAATATCTTGAATAAGGCTGTATTTGAAAAATATACAGAACCTGTTACACGAGCAAATTATCCCTTAAATTGTATTGAGTGAATAAAGCACAGTGTATCAGTCTCTTTTCCTTGACCACACCTCTTCCAGCTCTTCATCACTCAAAGTACTGTGGGTATCTCAACTGACATAAGTTTTGCACATTATAAATCTCAATAGTGTAAAAGTTCTCTTTGTAGCCAGTGTAAATAATAGCCAAAACAAGCAAGAGTAATATTAATAATAACGATAAATAAATTAACCTTTTAAACTTGGATAGGATTTTGCATTTGACAGAGAAAAGAAAAATGGAGAAATAATGACTTTTTACTGAGCTGAGTAGAAGTGGTCACTTATTAAAGCAACACTTTCAACAGGTCTTGCTGAACTAGTAAGCCTGGCAAACTTTAAGAAAAAGCATGTTTTCCCAAACCCTCAGAAATTTGTTAAAAATGCTTTCTGCAAAACATCTATAATTCCTTATGAAAATTATCTCAAAGTGATGCATTCTCTGGAGCTTTTTGTCAATATTTAAGTAGAAAAATACTTATAGTCTAAGAGATTCCAAATTAAGCCCCTTTATCTATGATTTTAGCTAGAGGATAAGAGTTCTTCTGTATGCAGTTTTCCTGCCATAGAAACTCAATGATGAAAAGTGATGGCAGGGAAGGTAGCTCTGTTGTGTCAGAAAAGATTAAAATGTGAAAAGCATAACTATCCTCCAGTCTTTTGAAATCTGTGTCTCTCTTACATTTCTCTTCACTACTGCCAGGAGAAAATTCCTGAGTAGCTGGTTTTGACATGAGATTCAAATTATACTTTTGTTCATGCTTCTTAGGGCTCACACTAAATGCAGTGTGCCTTCTCTTGGAGTGATACTGATGGGAAATTTGTGTTAAAATCTGACTTCTGGAAAGGATTGTATTCCAGCATTAGAACATTTCTAGCAGGTTCATTCACTGCCTACAAGGAAAATGTTTTTTACTAAATGCTGGCTCTTTGGACAGCCAGGCTTCCTGGTGGTGGAGTCATCTTTTTTATAGCCACACCATATGGACTGCTAAGAGGGAAAAGGCTCTTTCCATACCCCGTGAAAAGGGCTGGATTTTTTTAATGACCTGTCTCCAAAGTGCCATGAAGGGACTTAGATTCATAGGATAGCAGGACTGAAAAGAAAACTTCAGAATGATATAGACAAGGTTTCTTTGGATTCTAGATTTCATGTGCTTATCCCTAGGTCAAACCAAGTAAATGCAGTTTAACACAAGCATAAGACACCACTTTCTCTTGTATTTACTTCTTCCATTTTCCTGTGGCTTACTTCAGACCAAAAGAACCACAGAATAGCAGTACATTTTCATATGAATCTTGCCTCCCTTTTCTAACTAGAAGAAAAATCATAAAGTGATGGCTGCATTGAAAATGACAGAGAAAAATCTGATAATCTTTTAAGCATGGTTTAAGGAAGTATCTCTAATTCTGCTCACAGACCTGACTAGCACTAAACCTACCTATATGAATCTGAATTAAAGAAAATTAAGTCTAGGGACTTCATGGAGTTCTTCTATAACACAAGGTATTTATTTTCGATTTCATTTTGCAGAAGTGTTTTATTGTACCAATCAAAAAGTATGTTCCATAGAAATGGACATAGAAAAAACCTCAGACAAAATCAAGATCAGTTGATAACAAAGGTGCAATTTAAAAGCACAATTGAGAAGTACTTGAAAAAATAACCACTACTTAAAACTTGTGAACACACAGATTACTAAGCCCCTTTCTTGTCTAATGCACTTATTAGTATTGTCAAGATAACATTTTTTTTCCCCAATAACTAAGGAACTGTTAGGGATACAAGACTAGATTATTTTGATTGCCTGGGGTATCTAGATCTTATAGAGACTTCTCTGGGATACTTTCACCAGGCAAACAAACTCATTCTGGATCCAGATATTTCTTTATAAGCTATAGCCACTAGCAAGGAGCACACTACCACTCAGTTTTGCTCAGGTGTTTTTCTCTCTTGTCTTCCTGAATTCCCTCTGTGCTCTGCATTTGTGGCTATTTCATCTTGAGATTTGACCTTTGACTGATCCTTTAGTATTTCTTATGCCTCTTTCTTCCCTTTTCTCTCTGTCTCACCACAAAGATACAGGCAGACAAAACATGATAAACAGATATGTAGAGTGATCCTGCATAGTTCCCTTGCCTTGCCACACTTCTTAAATTCAGGCATCCCTAGACCTGCCCAAAATAGTTTTCCATTGCTCCTTCTTTTGTTAGAGTAAGAAAGAGGCAACAGTTGGGCCCCCGTTTACTCAGAAGAAGATGTGGTTTTCCTTTTTGAAGGTCTCAGCACAGCAATGTGCTGCCCAGCACCCCTCAGTGCTGATGTACAGCTTCACTTCCGCATGTTAGCTGTAACTTCAGGAATCTTAACTGCACTGTGGATTTTGTCTGATGCTAATTTATTAAAGTTATTAAGAAAATGGGTTATTAAAATAAGCTTTGTTATGGATTTTAAACAAATACATTTAATCTTACAGTAAAAGCTGGTTTAAGATAGAAATAACGTGGTAATCGTAAGATGAAGGTATTTCAGTTAAAAAGAACTAGAAACCACCATGTCCTTTTCTTTTGTTACATTGTGAAAATCCTCTCAGGCTTAACCTGCGTAACATTTCAGCTGTTATATTTCAACTGTAATAACAAGCAAAGTGTAATCTTAACAGATCTTATCAAATAACCACAATCCTTCCACACTCAAGGACAAAATAACTCCTCATGAATGCTATGTACTCCATATATAAGGGTTCTTCTGGGGTTTGGGACTTCTGTCTTCCCTTTTCTTCATGTTCTGAAGGAACAACAAAAGTATTTGCTGAAAAATGGCCCATCTAAGTTCCTGGGAGCTTAAGAACACTGTTTCCTTGTGGATTACAGCTGTCAGTTGTAAGGTGTAAAGTTTTACAATTTACAGTGCTGGAATTTCTTCTTCATTTTAATCTCCACCACTCAAACCCCTTTAGTTTTCTTGGTGAGCTATGAAACTTAGATTACTAGTTAAATAGAATGTTCTGCCTGCAAATATTATAATGTATATATAGACCAGAGGGAATGTATAGTAAATGAATGCAAAATACATTAATATTGTCTAGTTTGGGGAAAAAGGGTGAAACTACAGGAAATTTTAAGCAGTTACAAGAACTGTCAAAAAGATGAAAGATAATTTTAAATGTGAATTGATATTTTTCTCTCTTTATAGAAAAATCTTGCTACAGTCAGTGTAGAAGTAGCATACACCTTTAACAGAATGGACATATTTCTCCATTTAGCTATTTAGGCTGATTTTAGATATCTTTAGAAATTACTTCTATAATATTTTACAATACTAATTTTATCAGATTTAGTAATTTAATTTCTGTGGCATTCTACTGCGTTTGTCCCATTGGATTCACTATCATTATGTTTTTGAATTATTGTTTACAACAGCTGGACCACATCATCCCCTTCAGTGCTACAATCCTCTAAAGAGAAATTTAGAAGACAACTTGGGGACTACTTTAGAGAGAGATGCAGGCTCTTCCACTGGAGAGCCCCATTTTTCTTTAGTCAAAAAGGCACTGAACTATTATTTTTTTCAAATTGTTAAGCAGATGACTGTGTCTATTCCTGCTTGCTTTGGCCTCAGGCAAGACTTCTGGCCTATTGGCAAAGTTGCTGTATTGTACCTGCACTGTATGGGGTTTTCTCTGGCACTGCCTGACCCTAATAAAACCCCAAAGAGGCAGAGAAGAAATAATAATACCAGGACCCTAAAGCACTTGTAGCTAGAATGGATGTTTGTCATTCCCTAAGCCCCATCCCATTCACTTCTCCTTTAGCCTGTCCAGTCTTTCATTAATCCCCATCTAGGAATTATGTCTCCTGCCTATCTTGTCAGCAAATGAGTGTGTAGTACAACCTACCACTTAAAGAATCTCTTTAAGGTGGAGATGCCATGTGCATACAGTAGGTATCCATCAGGGTATTTCAGTGGAAAAACAGACCCACATGTGTCCTCCTTCTTATTTTAGGAGATGTACCACCAGCTATTTCTACAAGTCTAAACTGATGGTTAACAGACTTTGTGCTGATCCAGCTTTACCTTCATTTGAAGGAATGTTTCAGTGATGTACAACCTGGGGTTACTGAAATGGCCAAAAAAAAAAGCCACCGAAAACAGAAGTTCAGAGTGGAACAAAACTGTTACCAGTCATTAGGTTTTGCACCCTTATGTCCTCAGCCACAAAACAGATATAAAACAGCCACTGTCTTTGATAAAACACTTCAGTCGCCAACCATTTTTAAAATATCTTTCATAAATTAGCTGTGGCTTCACATCTCACAAATTTAATCTGTGTCTCTGCAACTGCTCCCTCAAGGCTCATCACTGACACATGCTTGGTCTCTCCCTCTTCTTCAGCCTGACTGCTGTGCTTCTGCACCAGTCTCAGAACACAACATAACCTATGGACAGAATTACAGCTGCATTTGCAATTTTGTCATCTTTATAAGAAGCAGCAACACCTTGACTTTGGTTTAAATCTCACTCTTCTTTCATCTCATGCTAGTTTAAAAAACAAATGGAGAAGCCTCTTCAATCAAAGAATTACAAGAGACTACATACAAAATGCTTCACTCCAGTATTTCTAGAAAACTTAACACTTACTCAGACAACTTTGTGTTAGCAACATTTTGATGGCTATTGCATTTGAATTATTGAGCTTCCCCTTTAAACAACATCAGTTTACCCTTTTTTTTTTTTTGTAGATATATTGAAGTCCTATGGATATTGTTGTCCTTAGTCTGAGAACATTCCTTCTACAGGCTATCCATGAAAATACCCAATTGCAGCTGAGTACACTTTGGTATCAGCAAGAAGTTGTGCACTGTTAGGAAGGCAAAATACATTAAGATAAGTAATATGTTTTAAACTTTGTAAGCATATGTGCTAGCAAACACAGCTTACCCTCTGTTTCACCAGCTGGACATCTGTAGTTAGCATCATGGTAGTTCATACATTATTTGTAATAGTGCTCAGCATGGAGCTTGAGCTTTACTTCAGAGCTAAAATGAACACATTTGGATTTCACTTTATTATTAATGTGTTTTAAAGGGCATGGATCAGACATTTTGCAATTTCTCTCAGAGGCACTGGACAAATTACAGGGACTAGTACAGGATGATTAGTTAAGCAGGACAGTTTGCAAAAAGGTTTCCAATTCATGGCAAGCATCTTGAAATGGTTATTAATTACAAACACTTTAATGTTTGTATTCTTTTCCCAGAAGTCAATTATTGCTGCAGCATTTACAATGTTCCTCCCACCATATGGGGCCATTTGCTGAGTAGGACTCTTCCAGAGTTTCAGATCAATTCGAGCCAATGTTATGTGAATTGGTGCCCAGCCCACTTCCCAGCTGAAGTTTGGAGGCAGGTGGAGCTTGATGTGTGGTGACCTCTGCTTCCTGTGCACTGCTATAGTCATACAAGGTTTAACAAAAGCACAGCACTGCAACAAATGTAAGTATTTCATGGAGAAAACATAGAATACTTTTTCTGCAATGTTAGCTCAAACTACTTTGGGAAGGTTTCAGATAACCAGCTGCACAATAAACCACTTGAGTTTAGAAAAAACAGTGTATATCAAAGAGGGTGGGCCTCTTTCACAGATATAACAGTGTTGGAACATTTCAGCTGAAATGCTGTCCAGTGCAACTCCAGGTGTTTGGCCACATCTGTTGCTTACCCAGATGAAAATTGTGCATATTGAATAAAATACACTCTGTGTAATTTCATTTTGTGAAAAAAAATCATTATTAATTTCTAAATTATAAATTCTAAGATTTAAAATGCAATAAGGTACATTTCCTAGCATGCAATAAGAATGATAGAACGTATTTTCTCTACAAAAATGCTATCTCTGCTATTTCTCTGCAAAATGCTATCAACAGCTTATCAGCAACCCATAGATTCTCCACACAACTCTCATTCTCATTTCCCAATATTATCACAGAAAGAAAACTGTATCTGTACAAAACTGTGACACCAAGGACAAGATCCATGACTTGCACTCACATATGTTTTGTTGCAACTTTCAGACTCTTTTCAAAATCTGAAATGACAGATGATTTAGAAGATGAGAATACCTTAGTCAACATAAACTGTGCTACGATTTCATTCTCTTTCTGGAACAAAAGACTTTTCTGGGCTACCTTTCTTTTTCCTTGTCCAGTCAGTAAGGTTATTTATATCCTTTCCCAGAAGATATGACAGCACCTATTGCTGAGTGAGATTCAGTAGCTGGGACTGTGATCTTTGTCTAGGACCCTTCAATAGATTCAAGATTAAAAACATCTGACATGCTGCATCTCTTCCAGGCACATTTTACGTCATGCAAGGCCTGAACAAAGTCATTTGGCGTTGGTAGAGCCCCAGGAATAAAAGGAATTTAATAAAATTCTGTTTAGGACGAAATATTTAAAAGAATTGATGTTACCTTTACATTCCCATTTTACAGCTTTTTTCTTCTACATTTCCTACTCCCTTTTTAATGGATAAAAACAAAAATCAAGGGAGCCAGAGAAATAAGAGAGGAAAAGCCAAGTTTGTTACTAAATCCTGAAACTCTCACATGGCTAAAAGATTAAGGTGCATGAATGATTCCACAGCTTAATTGCAGGTTAGTCCTTCATCTGTGCATTAACCCCACCCTGTTTCATCCAGTAAAAAATAATCCTTAAAGATTATAACAAGGGCACCTGAAGATTACTGTAGGATGCCAAAGGAGAATTCAAATATGCAACACCCCTAAAGAGCTAGTAAATGGTACCTGAGGCAGAACTGCATCCCTGAGACAATTCCGTGCTGCACCGCGGCCCCTGAAGAAGGCTGGCCCAGGAGTCCTGGCTAAGCATTGCCTGCTCAAACTGCTGTGGCTCAACTGAGACACCCAGAAAGTTTCAAGGTGTGTACTGCACACAGAGTATCCTTGTGGATCTGTGCGTTTGTTTGGCTTGGTTTTGTTTTCTTGAAAAAGAAAATGATCACAGCAGGGAGGAGGTAAGGAACATCTCCGTTAAAGAATCTGTAAGGAGGCTTTAGTGGAAAAAGGAGTGTTTTGGCAGAACACTTTCCTGCCCACGGACTGGGCACACACAGGGCATGTAACATCGTGAGAGGTACGTGGGGAAAGGAGACATGGGGAAAGGAGGTCATTGCGTGTGAAGGCCCCATCCTGGGGTAGAGAGCTGATGCCATTTTCCCTTTGTGCCCCTGCGTGCGGCCGGCAGCGGGAGCCGCCATCTCAGAGGGAGCAGCACCCCAACAACTTGGGTGTCCCTTTGTTCTCAGGGAGTTCCTGAGATTTAGCAATTTTGTATCTAGGTATTATTTACTGTCATTTTTTGCCTGTTTAAGTTTTGCTTGTTAGGAAACTGGTTTTTGGGGTTTTTTCCCACTTTTAGCCACTGGTATTTGTTCCTTATTGGCGGAAGGGGATTGGCTGGAACTAAGGGGAGGTAACTCATTTTAGAGTGTCCACCTCTTTAAATTGTCTTAAACCAAGACAGATTGTTATTGCCTCTTTCTTTCAGAATATGAGTCAAGGTCCTTCAGGGCTTTCCATGAAACATTGTAGAAGTTAATGCAAAAACACTGCTCTAAGACACTGCAGCTACTGTAGATTGATAGTCTGCACTTAGATCAGGAAAAAATCACAGTAATATCCAATAATAAAATACCCCATAATACAAGTGTTCGTAGTTCTCAAAGATTTCTTAGAAGAGAATTTTAAGACATTTTTTAAAAGAAATCACTTTAAAAATAATAAATAATAATAATAAGCAAGACTGTTCTATTAAGCTTCTCATTCAGACCTTCTCATGCCTGCTACTGTTTAGGCAATGAATATTCATGAATATAAACATGATTTGTAACATCTGTATACCAGTGGTAGAATGTTAGCAAGACATTTACACACCTTTGTTTGGGATAGATACATTTATACAAAAAGAGAAAGTTTTCCTTATGATTTTCTCCAGAGATGATTTCACACTCCAAAGTCTGGCCTTAAAAATATTCTAATGTCTATCATATGACTCTGCAGGAGCAGAAATGGATGCAGAGTTTCTCAGCCCACAGCCAAACCTTTCCACCTTGCCAGAAAACAAAAAATAAGTTCAATTTGTGAAACCATTTTACAGCTTATCTTCTGAAAAAAAAAAAAAACCAACAAAAAACAAAACAGAAGTAGACTGCATCTGGGTTTGTCAGTACATAAAAATTCCATCCTCTGAGTTAAAATTCCCCTGCTCCATGGCATTTCTTTACTATCCTACTTAAGTTAGATGACATGACATGGCTTACCACATGAGAAAGTCACACTAATTTACTCAACCACCAATCCTTTAACAATCACTTGCAACCACATGAAGACTGTTATTTCAGATTCCCACTCTTTGTTTTTGTTCTTTTAAAATTAACTCAAAATCGTGAACTTAAATGACCATTTTTAAATAATGTCTACCATTTTGAGCCTGGTCCCGCAGGTTTTAATGTGTATTTTCAGTTAAATTAAGATTTTACCTAAGTGGAAAGTTCCTCAAGGTAGAAATCTAATCTAAACCAATTAGTTAACAACAGCTAGGAAGGGTGATATCACACTTCCTGGTGAGCAGTGTGGTCGGTGATGAACACTAATAAAGACTAAGAAAACAACCATCTGTGATCTGATCACACTATCTTTTGGGGCATCTGGTCACAGCCAAACCTCTTAAAAAGTTTTATCAGCTAGATAATATCATTACCAAGCTTGGGTGTGCATGCACATATCTGAACATCTCATCTGCTTATGAGTTACCTAAAGCTACCTTTCTTGAACAGCAGAACAGCATCTTGCTCAGTGGCTTCAACACACTTTCTTACTTTCTGGTCACTTTGTTCCTCTGCCCTGTTTGCATGTAAGAATATAATTAATTTTGATAATTATTTTCCTCCAACTTACCACTTCCAATTTTTTCTCTTTCTGAGTCTCAGGTTCCTACCCTGTGTGGAATTCTTTACATGTAGGTCACTGTGCACTTCCAAATAAGCTCTGATTTGTCTATTGACTTTTAGCAATTCAATCACTAATGTGGAGTTGGTAATTACGCGTCAGTCACAGCCGGCAGTCCTTCCTGACTCAGAGGTGAGAGAGAACTCACAAGTTCAGGATTCATGGAAACTGAAATGAACAAAGTTATAAAATACTCTCGACAGAAGGCACAGGACTGCAGAATAGTGAAACCATTTTTATCACTTGACGGTAGAATGAAATATAGTCTGTGATACACCAAAAGGCTTCTACGAGAGATTTTAAAGTTTTACTGCAAATGCATGTCCATGAAATGAAAAGCAGTCTTCCTGTGATTGTTTTGTTTGATTTTTTAAATCAAACTGCTGTGTGTTATTGTGGTCCACGATGGTATTCTGCAGTCAGCACATCCAATGGTCTATCCAGTTTCTTTGGAAAGATAATTCTTTATTAAGCACTAATCTTTAATTGGATCAGAAGCATTTATCTTCTGGGACGAGAGCTGTTGCCAGTGTGCTGAAAAATGCCATTAAAAATTTCCTCTGTCATATTCCTAAATCTTAATCTGAATAATTGTCACATTCAGACTTCTCAATCAGCATGAAAACAGTCCATCTCAGCCTCTGTATAGATAAGATAGATAGGCTTGAGTGGAATATTATATCCTTTCCCAGTCCTTAAGTGTTGCTACATACAAAATACAGATTCTTAGCTAAAACTACATGGTATGAACAGTCAAATGGCTTCAGTTATCCTATTATGTCCACATTTCAGATTGACTCAAACCTTCCCTTCTGGAAAGCCTGTAAGAGAAAGATTAATGGCAAATAGGAAGCTTTAGAAAACACAGACATCTGGAAGTAAAGATATCATAGTGGTGTAAGCCACAGTGGAATAGAACATTTGTTTAATTCAACCTTTAGTCTCTAAAGCCAGTCAATATGGAAGGAGAGCCAACAATTTAACTGCACACAGTTGTTTATGTAAGGTCTGCTGTGCAAAAGAGTCATCCAATTTTTTGCAAAACCAGCAGGTGCTGGGTGTGCTGAACTGTCAGAGCACCCAGGTCCTGGGTGTAAATACACATCATGACTCAGGTAATCTCTGAACCCCTTCTGGCTGGTTGATGACCTTTGTCACCTCCATGAGCCCCTTCCTGCTCAGCCTCTTGCAGTAATGCAGGGTCAGAGAGGTGCAGGGAGCAAACCAGCAGCAATGACTTCATAGGGATGGCCCACATCTACTCCCTACTGCTGCCCGACACAAATCCTAGGGCATGTCTCATCTGGATGTGCAGCTGCTGCACTATGGGAATAGCTGGTACAAAAATTCAAGTGTGGATAAGCAGGAGTGTTATTATAAAAAGTTACTAGCTTTGAATATGATGAACTATTTTGCTGGTGATGTTTACATTGTGCTGATTTTAATTTCCCACTCAGCAGGTTGAAATGTTTTCTTCCAGACCGTCTTTCTTCTTAATCGTAAAAGTCTGTTTCTAATTGAAGCTGATATTAAAATTAAGTAATTACTTTTCCTAATGTCATTTCCTGTAGTGCATTAGAATTCTCAGACATTTTTTCTTGTATAGTAGCACTGTCAATAGGTAACATAACAACTACAAGTACAGTATTTTTTAGCATCCTGATTTGCACGCAGCATTGCACCATGAGAGAAATATCCAAACCAATTTGCACTGTGTGATCCTTCACTGAAGAGCAGTGGTTCAGTTTAGTATTTTGTAGACTTTCTAAAAATGAAAAGACTTTATCTAGTAGATTGCTTGGTAATAAAAAGTACCTTAGAACATCAATAAATTACACTGACAAATCGAATCCTGTCAGCTACTGAATTTAACACATTTAAATATAATTTAACTGTGTGTGTAGGCAAGGTTTGAGAGACCAACAGTGATTTACCAAATACTGGTCACAATTCTGAAGTGCAGTGAGTCCCCTCCATTTTATTCAAGTCAACTTAAGTTAAGAGTATTTTGCTCTTTGCAGAACTGAATGGTAAGATCAAGGACTATTCTATGAGAAAAAAAATTCACTGTTCTGTAAAAACCATACAGGAGTCTTCAAGAGGACTTGCATCTTCACTATAACCTCTTTGATTAGGACATGCTCCTAAAAAAGACCCTCTTTGTTTACTTTTAGAGAAATCAAAACACCCCATTCCTGAATCCAAATCAAGGGTGAGGAACAGAAACTCTTTTAGCCATTGCTACTGAGCACTGCAAAATTACAGATCAAATGATGATGGCCATTCTAACATCTTCATAAGAAAAACACAGAAAAGAAACTGTGGAGCAACAATAGAACATAGTTAATAAGTGAGACAAAAAACTCTCATTGCAAGCCACCTTTATGTATAAGAAAGAACTAGAGCAGAGTCTATTTCATTTTTAGACAAAGACTGAACAACTAGAATTGTCCAAGCTTTATTCTTGCAAAAGATGTCTGTCTCACAATCAATCATTTGTATTTGTATGAAATTCTAGATCAGTCAGGGAGTGTCAGGTCCAGTCTCATAAAGCCAATTGCAAGCTTATGATTAATTAAGCTAAACAGTAATGTGTATATTCACAGAGAAAAGAAGAAAAAAGAGGGGGAAAAAAAGAGGAAGGATGCAACAAAATTATATGGGGGGGAACACTGGATAGGCAGCAATTTTCTAGTCTGAAGTTTTGCAACAGAAGTTACAAATTTCCAGTGCAAGCATAAGAATGCAATGTTGGCATAAAAACTAATTTCCTTTGTTCAAAATCCTGCCAGCTGATTTGACAGTTTTTCTCTTATTAAGTTAATTAGAAGGGCATAAAAATTAACTACCAATAGCAATTAAGTAGTTTAGCATCCTAATCAACATCTATTTCATCTGACAGAATCAGATTTTTCTTTGTTTGAGAATCACGTTTCATTCCAGTATATAAAAGGAGAAGCAACTGGCAAAACAATAAAACAAGGTTCAAACTATATTAGAAAAGACTGCAAAAGATTTGTTATTTTACATTGAGCAAAAACAGGTTTCTCAAAAGCATTGAAAATTCCCAGCAAATGAAACCCAGGTATCATGCACACTGAAAAGAATGTATCATTACTTACACCTCTTGGTCATTGCATGTTTCAAATCATACATGGACCCAATTTAGTAGAGTTTCTGAAAGACCACTGCAACTTATTCCTAAGGCTTCATGTATAGACTGCATATTTCTAGGGTGGTTAAATTATAAAATGTCTCACTGTTACCCATTACTTTGAGAAACAGTGCTAGAAGGAATGGGATACATTTCCATTTTAAAGGCTCAGGAGTCTTTTTGGTTGTTACTTTGAAGAAAGGACAGTTCTTACCCTCACAGCCAGACTCTGAAACTCTCTTCTGGTGTTAAGCAGAAAAGTCTTCTTTTGGAAGACTTCTTTTGGAACTAAGTCAAAAGTGCAATTGATAAATCAGATAATTTCATGATATAAGCAGGATCTCAGCAGAAATGTTATTGCCCATCATCTCTGCTGAGTAAAAAGTCGGTTTTTATCTCGTTACATAGATGAAGATGAAAAAGATGAAGTAGATTCTCAGCCCCACAAATGTTTCTCATAGATCAGCTGAGATTGCTGTAAACTAGAAAAAGTAGTGAATACGTTAAGAATTTATTTTTAAACTTCCTCTTGCTTCATTCCCTTTCTCTTCTGCAGCATTTCTTTCTGCATGAAACTCTTCCACCTTTTTTTTTAGAGCTATTCTTGGGCTTTGTCTTCTCAGAAGTGCTTATATCACATGCTAATTGGCTAAATTAACTACAAGTCATAGCTCCAACAAAAGCATTTCCTATCTAGTCAATGTGACCATTAAAAAGTGATTTGCATTACATTTGGAGCAGCAGACGCTTAGTTTGTGAAAGGGGCTAATGAAGCATGTGTTCTAGGCACACAAATCAGGTGGTAGAGGTATAGAAAGCAGTACACAATTCCTTTGCAGAAGCAATTTAAAAGACTTTAACTAGTGATTTTCCAAAAAAACTCCTTTTTTTTTTGCAATGTTAAATAATTAAGAGAAATTAAGAACATCATCTCAAGCAATTTGACAATTATAAGAAAAAGCAGTCTTTTCTTGTCGTCATTCACAAAAGGGATTGTACATATATTAGGTCAGAAACTTATTCTGTAAATTATAATTTGAAAATATAATTTGGAAGTGAAAGGGCAGTGATCAAGTGTTGCTAATGACCTACAGAGACAAACCTGCATAAATACAGGGCTGTGCTCTTACAATCACTAACAATGTGGCACTGCAGACACAGAAAAGGACACAGTTTCAGGTGAAATTTAGGTCACAAGTGGCAATGTACAAAAATATAATCCTGTGAATCTCTGCGCAGCTGCTAACACACCTTGGATTTGCTTAAACTCTGTAGCCACTCTTGTTCTCATCACAGACTTTCAATTGATATCTGTAGCTCCTATGCTAGGCATGTGCTCATGTATTTCTCGTTGGCCGGGCTAAGCCGTGCTGTCTGTGCCTGGTGCTACATGTAATTTAGGACTGGAGGGATGGAATTGGGAGCCCCCTCCCAAGGCTGTTGCACTGGTCTGGGAGACCTTCTCAGAGCACATCTGAAATGCCTGCAGTCCATACAGCACACAGGTGAAGCAAGCAATCCTTTCAGAACATGGCTGGGAGAAACAAGTGTTTAATTGCCTGCCTTTTTCCTTCTCTTTTTGCTACAGTTGTGATCTCAGCAGCCCAAGAGACATGAGGAAGGCCAGACTGTATCCCCACTACCGGCTGTGTTTTGGCCACTCACATGACAAATGGAGACTGCTACATCTTCTTCATCTTAGCTTTTGGCTGACTTTGGAGTTAGCCCTGCTTTGGGGCTGATCCCCAGAGGTCCCTTCCAGCCGAAGTTATTACGTGATTATAACACAGTAACACCTGCTACTCATATTTTAAAGCCAGCAGTAGTCCTTGCTAATTTTCTGCAAGAAAAACTGTAGACCTTTTTTTTTTTGGAATTCTACAATGAATAAGGGGGTAGGTATAAATAATATGAAAGACTAAGGAAAGTAAATCCTGTCTGTGGAGTTTTTTACACTGGTGAGATGCAGATGGTTTACCATGTATATGGATGCTTGATGCTGCCATCCCTTAAGGGATGTCAGGTACTAGTTAGTAGTACCTAGATCTCCTGGGTGCCTAAAATTTCAGAGCTCTTTTCACTCCTGCACCATTTTGAGCTGAGCAGCAAGCCATGAACCAACTCCTCATGCCCACAGATTATGGCTCTGGTTATAAAAATGCTTCTTGAAGTTTTAAGTCTTTACCTCTCTTTTTACCCTGCTGAAAGTAAACTGAAAATCAATAACTGAAAATCATTGAAATCAGCAAAAACTGTCAAAATATTGTCCCACCTATCTGTAAAATATCAGCAGAGCACGATTAGACTCGCAATCATGTCTCTATTCACAGGCAGAAATCAGAGGACACAGGTTCAAGATAAACTCCTACTAAGCAGCCCTGGAGAGGTGCTGGGCTGTGTCATTTATCCTGGTTTTGGATGCTGTTTGGGGTGCTGGGGTGCAGCAGGGCAGGGCACGGCTCGAGGCCCCATCCCACCATCCCAGCCAGGGACAGCCTATCGCACACTGGAGGCCCGGGGGCTCACACGGTGTCACAGGCCATGGGCAGGGTGGGGGCAGCGCTGGGAAGGGGATCAGGATCCTGAGGACTGCAGTGCCATGGAACATTCCAAATGTTCCTATTCCAAACAGGAAAAGATGGCTGAGGCCACCTATTTTGAAGAGCTGTAAGTAGACATATCTGCAGATCTCCCCAGGCCTGAGCTCTCCCTTCTCACTAGGATGGCCAATAAACAGAGTTTGAGATATCCTGGACATGTCCTGTGGCAACAGCTGTGGTAAGTTTCTGCTCTCATACATCTGAATCATCTTCTCTTCAGCATCTCTGGGCAATCCAAAGGGTTTGGTCCTCAGGCTTCTGACGCCTTAGGCCTGGGTCTTTATGTATTTCTAACTCATTTCTTAGATGCGCCCCTTGCAGAGCCACCTCAAACGTTTTTAAGGTCGGGGTCTTGGGTGGTGGGGCAAAGGGACACCCTCTGGCTGTGGCTGAGAGGGCACAGGCTCCTCCTCTGATCCACATGGACTCCTTCTCCCATCTACACGTTTCTGGGAATTACAGGAGACTGACATTCCCTTGCAAGGGGCTGACTGCCCACATGCTTTACCATGTTCATCCCTTGCTTCTGTTCCTTATGCTCAAATTAAATGGTGAGGTTTTAGATCTATATCTTTGGCAATGTCTGGCACAACAAAGCTTCAGGTCCTGCTCACAGGCTTATTTCTGCCAGCTAAGAGATCCTGTGTGGATCCCTAACAGTAAGCAGAACTTTGCTGGAAGTGTGAACTGTCAGTTCTGCCAGACCTAGCAGGTACTCCTTTGGGAAATATGTTATCTACTGGAAAGCATCCTTAAACTCTTCCTCAGTATTTTGTTTCTTCTTGAGAAGATAATTTACAAAAATGAACAAGGTGTGTTCAGAAATTGTGAAATTTCAAAATAATTTTTACCCACATACTTTTTTCCTTTCTTAATAGGTGAAAGATCGTGCCTATTTAACCCTGACTCTGTTAACTTCTACTAACTCTGAACTTTTTTTCAGTGATAATTTTTTGTGGTTTCTGGCTGCACACAGGCTTGTGCACCTGTGTCCAACTTAAACTGGATAAATGTTTCATCTGTTTTGGACTGGTGGTTAATTCATCTTCTGATGCAATGACATCCAAAAATTCCTGTTTCTTCATTCTCTCCTGGCACCGGTAAACTCTTACAATGTGCTGTAATTACTTACAGTGCCTGCATTCTCTTCTAAAGGCCAAGAATTGTGTTGTTTACTGCAATGCACGGAACTGTTCTATGTATGCTGATTTTCATCTCCACATGCTTTATTTCTTCCTTATTGCAGTAGTTAATCTTCTTTTGCATCTTCTGGGTCAAAATTGCCTTCACTTCTTCAAAGTAAAAATCCAAGTAAATTTTTAAAGATTTGAAACTGGATCCCCTATTAATTAGTATCTTCTGTTTCAGATTTCCAATGTGATTTGCTATACAGAAACTTAGCCTCCAAAATTTGAGGTGTTTCAACCCTCTCTAAGTCGGAAAGTCTTGTATCCTTTCTTTTCATTCTGTGATTAAGAACGCCTCTCTCCCATTTCATGTAATATGAAGCAGAGCATTCCTCCACTTCTGTGAGTTTCAGAGTGTGCCTTTTCTGTCTGTCCTGGTGTTTGTGTTTTTTAGTTTCCTTTCTGGCACACTCAGACTGAGCCTCAGCAGAGCACAATGCATTCCCTGCAGCTTTTGAAGGGTTTGAGAAATCTGTAGCTCCCTGCTAGTTTAGCAACTTACACAAAGGAACCTCAGTCAAAGCTGAAGATGTGTAACACTGTATTTTTCTTGATACACAATGATATAGGACTTCTTGATATTTAGTATAAACCTCTAACTTTTTTTTTCATTTTATAATAAGTTTGCCATTAATCTGTAATTTTTTTCCCTGCCTACATATTTCAGAGTCCAGAATCTCATCATCACAATAGCTTTGGGTCTGAATGCAAATTTAAATATACATTTGATCAATGTCAGTATATATTTGAATTGATTTTCAAACTCAAGTATTAAAGTGCTCTTTAAATACTACTGACTTTTTTTATTCCTGTGAGATATATCTTTAACTTATATTGTAGGTTTAGTCTATGAAGTCACTAAAGCAGACATGGAGACAGGGAGAAAGTTGCATGTTAACCAAAGAATATTTTATTTCAGATGCCCTGTCATGAAAAGGTGAATGGAATTGTCCTAAAAGTGAGCAAGCTGACATGTAGAAGGAGAGCATCTATTTACACTTTGTCTCTTCTGCAGAACACAGTTTATTATATTTGTCTTCATTCTCTCACTTGCAAAATAGGCATGGAAATGTATTTCAATATTCTTAGGGTCAAAGCTAGGACAAAGCACCTATGTACATATTCTTTATGTCACTATGAGTGCCAGTACTAACCTTATTTCATAATTCATAAAAGTCTTCAGTGGTTGACTAGAGGACTGGAAGAGCTGATACCTGACATTGTGTAAATTGCTATTTCTAGCTTTGATAAGGAAAGTAAAACGTGGAAGATGACACACTGGAATAAAGACATAAAGACATGGCTCTGGAAGGGCTCTCTAGGGATCATGTAGCCCTTTTGATACTAGTGGGTGGAGGTCACCTATGAATTAGATTGGACATCAAGCTTTGCCAGAGCTGAGTTGGCTCTGTGCCAACTGAACATCTTCTGTGTCATCATTTTTACATAAAAACATCCTAATGCAGTGAGGCCTGAGTGCCCTTGGATGCATAAGCAATGGACTCAGGGAGAGACGAGGATGCAGATGAGTGGATGTGAAGTGGCAAGCAGGACACAGACACAATGCTGAACTGGAAAGGCTGAAGTGAGCATTCATCCCACATTAATGCTCATCTTCCTGCCAGCTTTGCGCTCATCACTGTGTGCACTGAAAGCTGCATGCTGTGAGTTACAGTGAACAAGGCTGGAAGATAACCTTACAAAAGATGGGATGGAACCCTGTGCCTTTGGAGATACTCATACATAAAGACATAGGATGCCTGGGGTAGTAGCAGAGAAAAACTGATTATCTGTGACAGTGATTTACAGCACTCATCAGTATAAAATTTTTTTTTTATATTTATTCCCTTGTAACATGGCCCTGTCGCATCCCTTTTCCTTACTTTCAGAAGAAAGCTCTGTAGAATTTCTCTGAACCTTCACAGGTATTCTGCCTGTGTTTGGAGGAAAAAGAATTTTGAACAGGAAACATTCAGTTGTGAGCTAAATCCATGTGCAAATACTAAAATTTATATTCTGTGAGGAGCTAAATGGATTTCTGAGGTCTGCAAACTTAGAAGACTGGAAAATTGCCAGAAGCCTGGCAAGGTGACATCGTCATCCTTCTGCAATTACTGCGGTATAACATAACCTAAGTTTTCTTGAGGAGAAAACAATCTGTACTGAGTTTGTACAATAAGCCTCTGTCAAGCACTTCCATTTTCAGGTATCTACAGTGTAGAACATGCTTTGAACTTGAGTAAGTCAAAGGTTAACAGAGGGGCTTATGGAACCTGAAACCATACATGAACCAATTCCAGTCGACCAAGAGTAACCTGTAGTTCAACACTTTGAATTCACAGTTTTCTTTACCAGTAAGACTTGTAAAGTCCAGGTAGGACTTTAAAAATATAGAAGCATATGACACATGTTTATGTGTACATAGACCCAAAAGTGAAATCTGAAAGAAGGGGAACCTGGATGACAAAATTTAAGTTTATTTTCTTGGCAAATATAAGGATTTTACTTTTAAGATAACTATAACCTTCCTTAGTTAATGTCAGGTGGAGGCTTTAAAAGTTCATGCCTTGAAGGCTTGATACTGACATTCAAAATTTGGTTTATATGGTGGAGAAGATATCATGCAAATTGGTTGATTTTCTCCTTTTTTTCCTGCTTACTGCTACAATAAAAAGAGCATTTTTATTAATTAAAAAATCCTTAATTTAACTTCCTAGGGAAAAAAGTGTATGAGAACTAGTCTGGATTGTCGATAGTTATTTATAATAGAAAATGTACTGGTGTCCTTGCTACATGCCATAAAAATGGTAAAAAGATCAGGAAAATTCCTCATATTTTTCACTGAGTGGGGAAGATTTGATTATATGGGTCATACAGAGAACTGCCCCCATCAAGTCACTTTTTCCTTTTTTCATAGCCTATACAAGAAATCCTGGACTGGTGGGAGTATGGGTAGGAATGCTGATTATTTTGCTGGTGATTAACTGTCATACTAATAAAGGAATATCTAAAAGTGTTTCAAGAAAGCTAATAAATTCTTGAAGATGAGCATGCACAGAACTACTACTAATATAGAAGAACTACACATGATGAATATCTTTTAAAAGGTTCAAAAAATGTCCTTTCAGTAGCTGCATAACTAGAGGAAGGATATGATCTGAGGAATTTAACCACTTATCTCTATTTCCCTAAAAAATAATAGAAATCTTTGTAACTGGTCAACTCTTGTATCCTTCATGCATCCTTGGTAAAAGTAGCTATGAAACATTGCCATAAATGTCTTTGTCCACAACTTGCTAACATGCAACACTTCATATATAATCTTCAGAAGGTAAAGCTGACTTTCCTGGTACATGGAAGCTGCTTGTGAACTCCAACCCTTTTTTCCCCTTGCCAGTATTTTCTGCATTAAGGTACAGCCCTAAGAAATTACATTTGGCAGCTTTCCTTGAAATGCTTGCAGTCAAGTCGCTACCAAGGATCTCTTCAATTTAACAAGTATTATTCCACTCAAACAGTGTTGGAGGTGAACTTTGCAGTTAAGGAAGCAGGAAATGCATTAAAATAAATATATTTAAAAAATAAACAACACTTTTTGCTCTCACCATTAATAATACTGGCTTCTGAATGCCTGATAGGACAGCATAAAGCAGTTTTTGTTCAGATCTGAGCAGAAACTGCTACTCGTTAAGTATTTCACACAGTTAGTGCAGGAGAACAATGCAAAAAGACTCACCCATGCCAAATAAATACAAAAAAGCATGCTCAGACATTGGATTTGTCACAGGAGTGATTAGGAAAAAAAGCAGGCAGGAAATACATTCTAAGAAAAGCCAACAAGGATTTCCAACACTGCTTCTTCCCTGAGCACTACAGCATTAAAACAGGCTTGCATAAGGGAATGGGAAATGGGAATTTAAAAGCTCCTGGGGTTACTATGTAATGTTTAGATTTGTATTAATGATTGATGTAACAGATTGAAATTGGGAAGATGTTCCTTTCATGGCAGTATTACCTCATCTCATATTCAACAGACAACAGTGAGAATGTTTACTAAAACAATATGAAAAGGTAAGGTGACCTTTCTTGTCCAGAACTGAAAAAATGAAATTGAAAATGAAAATAGAGAGACAAGATAAATCTTAATGGAAACATTATTATTCTGGCTTTGTCTAATTTGCAACTGTCATCAAATCCTGAGATATTTGTAAAAACTGTGAAACACAGATCTATTCACAGTAAAATCAATTACAGAAATTCATCTCTCTGTGCCATTCAAAACACGATGCTGCAAGGGGTGTATTTATACATCATGACAGTACACACGTGATAATTTTTCTAAATCAAATAGTTATATTCAAGCATATTTAAGTCAAACATGTAGCTTCACATCTTTAGTGCTCACCAAGTTGGCTTTGAGTATTCCCACCAGAGATAATTATTCATAAAATTTTGTGTCTGTTGAGCATACAATGTATAAAAATAGACACACTAGCTCAAAACAATTCTAATTTATATTCTGTTCAATTCTTTTGGTTTACATTTGCTATGTTCCAAATGGTCAACATATTTTTTAAAATTAATTAATTCAATCAGTCTTGCTTTTGTTTTCTGCTTTAGCTAAACAAAGTCTAAAAAGTTTCCATTGTTGCTGTTGCTGTTTCCAAAACATCCTGTGGTACATCTGATTCACTACACATTTGGCTATTTTTCGTGCACTTTCTGTCAATGTTCAGTCTGCCTATCATGCAGCGTTCTTTCTGGCATCAAATGTCTAAATTTCCTTCCTGCATTCTCTGGTATTGGTTCATGGCATACTTAATTTGATCATGATACAAACATAAATATTAAAAGTGTGTATTACACATACCATATTAATCCTGCAGAAAAGTCTGGGGTTAATATGTTTCAGAAATGTTTACTTTCTTTAACTACCTAATTTACTTAAAAAATTTATTTCTTTGGCTTTGTTTGTGCCTATTTGGTGTGCATGTTCCATAAATACTTTTGTACATGCTCTTCACTGAGTAGTTACAACTGCTGATCTTGATCAGATGCTCTTGTAGCAGGAAATATAATTCATAATTCATATACCATCATTAATCCATACTTAATTTGCCATTGTTGCTAGCTTATGATCCTGGGAGATATCTCCCACCTATTTGTACTACAGTGCAGTGCCTCGTGACCTAGACTGGACTCAAGCAGATGAACCAATGTCTGCACAAACAGATCTTGCTTTACTGCAAAAGATATCCAGTCAGAAAGCAAAGCAGTGGAAAATAATCATTACATACCATTTGTGAACCATCTGCAGGCCAAGTTATTCCCTGAAGAAATTAATGCATCCTTCAAGACAACAAGTATGAGAGATAAATAGGATCTGTTCATACAATTCACATCAGGGAGGAATCAGAGTGAACAATGAGACAGAATCAGGTAGGAATCTTGTAGGCTGCTTTTTAGCTCTTCAAATAGGGTTTAAATTAAATATAAGTAGGTAATGTATTTTATACCTAGGATCAGAATTCACATAAACCAAGTGAAAAATTAAATTAAGCAATCGGTCTGTTGAAATGTTTTCCTGTTCTTCTATGCAGGAAATAGATACTCAATAAAAAATATTCTTTTTACAAGGAAAGGTGACATTGAGTTAAAAAAATGAGAATGCTTTGTAGTATTCTTCTGATAGGGTTTACTGAGGCATCCTTGTTTTGTATGGGAAGTAATTTATTACCTGTCTGCTTTTTAGGGCAACTTAGCAACAAATTGCAGAGGTAAAAAAACCTGGCATTTTAAGCCAACAAATAAATACACAATTTTTCAGAAACTTAGAGTAAACACTTCTAAGGTCACTTTCAACAGAAGATACACTGATTAGACACAAAAAAAGAAAAAGAAAAAGAACTTTAAAATATTAATATGTCCATAGCTGGCTTTCATAACAAACATTTGGGATTTTTTGTTATGTAAAACTCCCAGTCTAGAATCATTTGCGTTAGTTTTTGGGAAAACGGAGCACTGGAATTCACATTGCTCAGCACATCACTGTTTTTGAAAGCTATACAAACTGCATATATTGACTGTGTAGATTGACATTAGAACTTTCTCAGTTTAAAACTTTGCAATGGGAACAGACCTTTTCAGCATCTACAAAACAAAATTCAGATTTCTTATCTGTATGAAATCTTATTTAAATTATTCCAAAATGTATGTTACAAACTTTTACTTCAACTGGAAAATGGTACTTCTCTCTAACACTCCATTATCCCTCAACTGAAGGAAAAGCCCAAAAAGAACAGGTGGAAAGTCCACGGAAATTAGAGATAAAAGCTACATTTATAATACAAAAGACAGTTGCCCTGAGTAGATGTTTCAAGAGTGAAGGTCAGTTTTTGAAAAGCACTTTGAAGAGCATTTTGTTGTCAAGAGGGTTGTCAGAATGCAAATGTAGTTATAATGCATGTAGTAGATGTGCTCTTCTACCAACAAAGGGGGATATTTATGATTTATCACACATAAAAATACTCACCTGTCTGAACACAAAACCGGATTTTTTTGTTTTGTTTCTTTTTAATGATGTCCTCTAGGCAACCTGGGAATAATAAGATGTATTGCAATGGTCAATGGCAAGCCTGTGATTTCACTGTTCAAGGGAAGAACTCCAGTTCAATAAAAAATGCTCAGAACATCTTGGAACAGCACGCCCCACCATACTGCAAAGCACAGTGTCACTTCTAAAAGAGAAGGTAAATCCTGCACCAGTTTCCTGTAGAAAACAGTTCCCTGACTGACCACACCACTGCATTAATAACGCTGCTCTCTGCAAGGACTGGACATAACAGGTACAAATCAGGCTGGCTTTCCACAAAGGGAATTACCCAGCCTTTGGTGGCAGCATGTGCCAGGCACCAAATACACGGAGATCTGCAGGAGCAATGCTTGACCCTCAAGAACTGTGTGAGCTGTTCACCGCTACCCTTAGGCAGTAAGAGAAAACAGCCCAAAGTGCTGGAAGACATAACACAAGTAGTGGGTGGGAGAACAGGAGTAATAAAACTTTTTCCTTCTTCCTTGTTTATCCTGTCTCAAAAACCCAGATAATGCTCAGAGCACACACATGCTCCTCCCAGGGGCTATACAGGAGTAGAACCATATCAGAGCAGCGCTGCACCACAGTCTGGTGATGCTGCAGAGCACAGAAATAATTTGGGGGAATCCCAGACTAACAGGCTTATGTGGCCTCTGGGACACAAGGTAATAATACAGCAGTTTTACCTGGTGTAAAGTGAATCTATCTTTCCTTTCCTGAGATGGAGAATCAAAATGTGAAGCCGGTCTCAAACCTTAACTAGCTAAAAAGCAGTCATTAAGCTGACATTACCTTCTGATGACAATCTGATAAATAAACTAAATGTTTACTGTGAGCTGTAATCTTCTCTTGCATGTATTCAGATTTATTTTGGCAGCTTTTTTTATGGAGAAACACAGCATTGCTTATCGTATCATACACTTCTATTTCAATCAACAGAACTGTAAAACACTAATGTGTAAAAACATGAATGTTCTCAGATTTGCTCTTCCAAAATCTTAGGTGCAGTTTGCCAAAGACAAGTAAATTAGCAACATTATGAGGCTGTAATATTTCAATAAACTGGAAGTGAATGAATAATTGTGATAACTTTTACACTATTAATTTCTGTTGTTGCTAAATCATAACAAACAGGATTTTATTAAATTATCCCCACAGACAACCTGAAATATTTAAATTCTCCACTGAGATTCTACCTCCAGTTATGTAATTTTCAAGTCCTGCTGTAAAATATTTTCATAAAACCACCTTTAAAAATATTTTCTGTAGAAATCCATTCTTAAAATACATCCAAAATGGAATTACAAAAATCAATCAAATTTTTTGTCTGACAATCAACATTTATAGGTTCTATTGAATTCATGGGCTGTGCAAAAAGAGTTATTAATTAACATTCCTTTCTTTAATGCATGGTTCATGAATAAGGGAGGTGATGCCTACAAAGTGTTGGGAGAGGTGGCTAACTGGTGAAACATACCACTCAGATAAATTCAATTTTTTGTTTTACAATATTTTATAAAATTTCTGCATAGAAGAAAGACAGGAAGGGAAATATAGGGGAAAATGAAAAATTAATACAAAGTAAAATCTTGCTATGAAAATATTCTGTTAAAGTACTGTGACAACTGTTGCTTTTTTAAGAATTAAGTTTAAATCTTACTTTCCTTATTCATGGACTCAGTTATAATGGTGTTCATGAGAATTATACCATTGGATTCAATCAAAGTACAGGCGGTGACACTTCAGTTGTTCTTAGGAACAAAAAGTGCCATTTAACTCTCTTACTGTAGTCAGTGCCCTCATTGTTAAGGACTAGTGAGAGGAGAAGAGAAAATCCTGAGTTTTGATACATTCAAACATATTATCTGAAATAAATAAAAAGAACAAAAAGCCATTTAAACCTTTTCTTACTGTATGTCAGGAAGATTTCAATGATGAACCAGCATTCACAATAATTTCTCTACTGTTCAACTTCAGTATGTATGAATAAAGGAAGCATACACGATCTCTTCACCTTCAGAAATGTAAATTTGGAACTGTCCCTGTACAAAAGGTATTTGATCATCCACACTGTTTGTTTTCAGCAGATGCTTTTGTATCCAAGCCTGCTTCCATGGAAATCAACAGAAATTAGCCAGTGACTCAAAAGACAATGTAGGTCTTCACTACACTGTTGGGCAGACATCTTTTACTTAAATCAAGAATTTGTCTAGGCGTAATCTTAATGATACGCATTTTACTATGTGACCCTCTACCATTATTCATATTCTCAAATTAAAACTAAAATTTCTGTGAAAAGAAAGCATTTTTTTTATTAGCAAATAATCGTCTGTCAATAAACACTGGAGGGCTTAAAATTGCTAAAACTTGTTTTATATGCTACTCATTGAGTATTTTGTGTTCTTTGAATTGATGCCCATGCCTCAGAGTATAAAAAGCTTAGCAAATGGCACATTTATTCAAGCAATGTACAGCTCTTTTTGCAGTTTTTAACATCTGTGTGTCCTCTTGATGACTTTAGCCTTTCTAAGACTAACAAGTGAATTTAGGATTTATAGTTGAGAAACAGCATGGTTGCTTCTGCTGTCAGTCTTTATTCATTACTCTAATAATAGGAGGTGTAATAAACAGCATAGATTTACAACTGTACATTTAATTATTGTTTCTGAAGGTTTCTATAATCGAGAGAGGTGATTGCTGCTCCTTTCTGCTTTGGAATTTTCTCCTTCAGTGCCAGACACTACCAAATATTTCAGTAAGCAGACAGCTTTGCTCTTTTCATCAGTGAGTCATGAAAGAGTTGACAAGAGTGTTAAGGCCATCTCAGCTTCAGTCTAACAATCTGATTTGTTGGCTCAGTAGATTTAGTGCATCTTGATTTTCCTGATAAATTCCATGTGAAAGCCAATACCAGCTACCCTGACAACATCTTTATCTACATCATTAAGTTCATACTGGTCAAGATGCAAAAAGAAAGAGACTTAAAATAAATAAATCTGAGAATTTTGTAATGAAAACTTAAGAGTTTCACAGGTTTCACATGCAGAATTTTTTAACCCACAAACTACAGCTAAATTCAGAAGTGATATTTTGCTTTGGACAGTCTTTGTTAATTTAAAAAACAAAGCTATTAAATAATTGTATTTTGTTAGCATGTGGTAGCTACATGAAGAAATAAAAAGTCCTTGCTTATTACACATAACCACTGTGACTGTAATTGCAAAATACTGAAAAGAGGTAATTTAATAACCAACTATTACACAAAAAAACCTCCAAACAAGCATAGACTTGGATTATAGAACAGGTACAAAATAAATGTTGTATAGGAAACAGCTTGATTTCCTGGGGTGAGCAGTATTTCAGATGGTTGACTCCCAAAAAATTGTCACTTTTGCAGCTAGTACCTAAATTGTAAGTCAAATTTAAAATGTGACTCTCCTGTTTACTAATGGAAAGTTCCAGTTTTCCTGTATTCCAGTTAAGTAACCTAACATCTCTTCCTATGGTTTATAAAGAACAGCAATATACTTTATGGTAACTGCAAATCTCTGAGATATTTTCTCCATGTAATCCTGTCTTTGTGCTTTGTATTTGTGAATTACCAAATTCACAATTTGATACAAACAAACAACAGTGATACAAACAGGCCAACAGTGCACCTGACATATACTGTGCTTTCCTACCCAAGAACACACACAGTACAATTTCAATTTCCTTTACATTTAATTGGTAATCTAGAAACTATTTTCTGGTGTACTTCAAATGCACATTTCTGAGAAAATTATGGTATATAGCAGAATTCCACTTGGATAAAACAACTTAGATTTACTATAAAATCCATAAATAAACCTAGGAGTAGCTACCACTCCTAGTAATTAGTTAAAGTAATTTAGTGTTTGGACAAGTGTATTGTGAGAAAGGTCCACCTGTGGAACACAAACCACAGGACATTGTAGAGCTGTTGATGACAGTTGGTAGTGACTGAAGTAAGTAACAGACTGAACTGACTGAAAAAACCTGTTCAACAGATTTCAAATATTTAATCAGAAAAAACCCTTAAACTAAAATCCCAGACTGAAACAGCACAAAATTTTTTGTGGCGTGATGTTACAAGTGAGGAATCAGACCTAGAATCATAGAATGGTGTGGGTTGCAAGGGACCTTGAAGATCATCTAGTTCCAACCCCCCTGCCATGGGCAGGGACACCCTCTACTAGACCAGGTCTTAGAGCCCTATCCAACTTGGGCTTGAACACCCTCTGAGATGAGGAGTCTATAACCTTTCTGGCAACCTGTTCCAGTGCCTCACCATTTTTTCTTAACATCTAATCTAAACCAACCCTCCTTCACCTTGAGAGCATTCCCCCTTGTCCTTCTCCTCAAGGCTCATCTCAATCCATTCTCTGCCCAGCCTATGTTTGTGCCTGGAATTGCCCCGAATCAGGTACAGGACCTTCCACTTGGCCTTGCTGAACTTCATGAGGTTCTTACAGGTCCATCTCTCAAGCTTGTCAAGATCCCTCTGGATGGCATCCCTGCCCTGCAGCACACTGGCCACACCACACAGCTTGCTGTAATCTGCAAACCTCCTGAGATGCACTTGATCCCACTGCCCATGGCTCCAACAAGGATGTTAAACAGCACCAGCCCCAATACCAACCCCTGAGGAACTCCACTCGCCCTGCAGAGTTAACGTTTGTCACAAAAGCAGGCTTGGAGATTTGAGGGCTACACTGATCTCTTGAATATTAACGTTGCACACATACCCTGCATATACTCTTATTACTCCATCTAAGAACAGGTTTTAACCATAAGAAAGATAAATAAAACACTCTGAATCTGTTAGAGAATGCATAGCTGTGCCACAAACAGAATCAGGCAAACACCTGATGGAAAGCAGGTATATCCTCTGTTCCTTAGGGAGCACAGGAAGATAGATAATGGTCTGTCACACTGAAAGAAAATGGAGATTTTTTCCTATCAAGAGACTTCAGCATATTTAGGATACAGTTTACTTTATGGGAGAACTTCTGGCAATAACCATGAAGAAAAGTGGTTTTATTCATCTTGATTACTGCCAGGGATTTTTCCATTGTGTAAACAATAACTCATAGTTATTCAGGCACCCAAAGCTTTGAAACAGCTTTGAGAGCAGACAGCAACTGACTTTGCTTGAATCCCAACTCATCATATAAACCTCTCGATAGTTATTATTCTAAGAAGCACATTCCCTCTGTTTTTGCCTGCATAGACTACAAAGTGCATGAAAAGTACTGAAAGAGCCTGAGAAGTTTCTGGGGGAGGGAATGCAAATTTATTCAGACCCTTTTAAAACAGTAGACAAGCACTTGTGCTAATCCTAGAGATGTGCTTGTTTTTCTAACAACTGTTGCAAATGTTCTCTTAAGATAGAAATAAAATGCTCTCCTAAGATAGAAATAAAAATTTAACATTGAATTTATCTAGTATTACACACACATCACTTAAAATTAACACTAGTCTGTATACCCTTTGCAATTTTGACTGTGTTCAGATTAAACCAGATGGGGCTTGCTCAAATGAATATTTTTGGACCATAAAAAGATACTTTTAAGCCCTTCTTTTCAGTGGGAAACTGTACTTTCTTTGTTTAAACATCATATATGCCCATTTTTTAGAATTTGGTCTGAAAAAGTAGAAGAACTGATTCATAACAGAAAAAAAGGCAAATTCTTCCCCAAGTACATTTTTTAAACGGCATATAAGATAGGGATGACAACACTGTAACACTTCAGTAACAATTAGTCATCATGTCTTGGCAGAACATAATATAATAAAACCTATTTTTCTAGTATTTTTGTTCACCTTTTTTCTTTTTTACATCATGTACTTTAGATTGCCTTTTTTTATCAGATTTTTTTTTCCTTCCAGATGCTCAGAGGTTAGGAAAGGATTTTCTTTCTTTTGATTCTTCTCCTGGGAAAAAATTCAGCAGCTTGTTAGTTTCCTCAGTACTCTCTGTATAACAAAAGGTGGCATATATGGAAGCCCTCATTTTTCTCTTAGCTCCACTGCTCCAGACCTGCAACTTCTGTTAATTTCCTTGGGCACTGAAGATGCTCAGCAGCTCTAAGGATTGAATATACTCAGACCAAACAAATATCAGAAGCTCATACTGGTACCATGGAATTAATAAGAACTGGAGTTCTAAAACAGATAGCACTGAGTTTAGACAGACATAAAACCAAAATATTTCTTCCAAGTGAATACATCAAGTAAGATGTGACTTGTTAGAAAAATACCTTACTTCTCTTTTCTTGAGTGGCCAAGTTCACATTCTCTCATTACATTTTGCAAAGTGCAACAGAGTAAGACCCATTCTTACTCACACCTCAGTCTCAGTCTAATTACTGTCATTATTCAATTAATAAAAATATGTTTTGTTATTCTCATCTTCCATGTGTATTCTTCTCTTTTCTTCTTTCTCCCCTTTTTCTTCTTCTTTAATGCTGTTTTTTATTATTTATTTGTTGTCTTTCTTTGCACTAGTAAATTATATTTTACACATGCTGGAAAATTCTACTAAAAGCACTAGGATTAGAAAATAAGCTTTTCTCTTTTTCTAATTGATGGAAAATCTGCAAGTTTAATTAGACAACCTATTGAGATAAACACATCAACAAATAAATTTGCCACTTATGAATGCAGCTCAGCTAACAAGAAACTGCCTAGGAAGTTTCAATTCCTTTGGGCACCAAAGTATTTATACCCAAGAGATTTGGAGCAGATAACAGTTTTCCAATACAACCCAAGGATTACAGAGTGAACCCCAGCAGGTCAGCTGATTCTTAAGCACTGGGAAGTCTCTCACTGGATTAGAGCACACATATTTTCCTTTCAGAGTGACAGGCAAGCAAGTGCATGCCAGGAAAATGCCTGAAGGAAGAAGGGCTGATTCTTCTTCCCCTTTGCAGGTCCTTTGCAGATAGCTGCTACTTGGGCTCTTCTATGCTGCTCCATGAATAAACTGGTCCTGCTGACCCGAAGAAGAGGTAGTACAAAGATCCTATTTAGTCTATGAGCCTCTTGTTTACAGTCCAGGTTATTTTTCTGTTTATACTCTGCACCATTTGAATCCAGAAAATAAATAAGTGGGCCTAGTCTGAGACTGCTGATACCAGCCACTGGTAAAAATTGAGATTATTTTGAGATTAGAAATATCAAGAGAAAGGATACACAAGCATAATACCTTAAAAAGAAGAAAAATACATGTTATTTTAAATAATAATCACATAGCATGGGCCATAACATTTATAATAAAGTCAGATGTTCAACATTAATAACTGACATAGGAAGCAATCATTTATAAAGGAGATATTTATTTCTGAAGATTCAAAGAGGCAGTGCACTTTTTTCTTTTGCATCTGAAAAGCAAACATTGTACTTGAGGAATCAATTTAAAATAACAGAATAAAAAGGGAGGAAGCAGCACTATCAGTTCAGAATTTCCAACCTCTTTGCAATTTGCTTCCACTTAAGAACATGACTGGTTCTTCAGAGCAATAACTGCATAGCATCTGGGGGACTTCACAGGATCAAATAACTTCACAAGTCCAGACCAGCCAATGTTTTCCTGAAAATGATATATGATTAAAGTGCATAAAAATGTGTTTGACTTATAAGCTAAAATATGGTAATAGGTCCACATTTTGAAATACAAAATTGAAAATAAATAGAATTATCCTAGTGCAAAGCAGGAAAACCACTTACCTAATATGAAAATCAGGGGAAAGTTTGTCAATAAAGCTTTGCTTTGTGGTTGAACCAGAGCAAAGAAATTAAGGATCATGTCATACTCATTTTATGTTGCACATTCTACTACTGAAGCAAATTAACTGACTTTTCAAATTAATCAGGCCAGCTGAATCTGTTCATTATGCTGCATTTGGCTTTTATAACTTTTATTTCTCTTCCTAAACACATTTTGTGAATCAATCAGTACAACATTAAATCCATGCATATAGTACCATTAGAAAAGGTGAATTAGTGCTATATGCAGCAATTTTGATCTCCCATCTTGGAAATCATACAGATTTCTATAGAATTTTTAACTGGCTGGCATTTGGGAAAATACATCATTATTTAACTATTTCAAATTGCCTCTCTGTAAAAATACCAGTTAGAAGAAAGGCATACATTTACTACAATTCAGTTGTTCCAAGTGCACTGTGACAGAATAAAGTGAGTTTTCAGTTATGATAAAATGGAACTGTTAAAATGAAAGGTTTATAGTGGAAAAACACAGCTATTCATATGAATGAGTTTAAACTTTATTTTAAATTTTTATTTCGACCACAACCCAGAGCAGAAGCTGGAAGATGCTATCATTTCCTCCTAGAAAATTATTATTTGTGTGAAAAATGTTTACTGGTGCAGAAAAAGTATTACCACTGCTTTCAAGTTAACTAGGCCAAGCTCAAAATCAGTTTTAGAAGAAACAGTGAAATAATGGAAGTCATCATGGAGTAAATGTAGTAGCATTTGCTTATTATATCCCAGATCTATACTTGTAAAATATATCCAGGCTGTATGTTAGTCAAATGTACCTCAGCTGACCCATACAGTTAGAGAAAGTGCACCATCTCTCATTATTGATCTTAATTAAGAAACAGTAAAAGGAAGTCATAAACATTTTGGATCTAATTCAAAATTTTTTAAATTGTATGTTCCAAAGCACATTAAGTGGAAGTTCAAGTATTAACAGCACAATATTTGTTTAGCATTTCCAGAAAGTTTTTAAATTTTAAATATTTCATTATGTTGTATAAAATGAGATTTGCTGCATCTTTGATTAATTTATTTTTTACTACCTATTGACTAGTAATTACCATACAATTAAAAGAGCATAAATTTTACTGTTGCTGCTTTGTTGAAAATAAAAACATCTGCTGGGCATATGTTTATACTAAATAGAATGAATGCTTATATTTTTGCAAATATGATGAGAATAATAATTCTGCAACAGAGACTTTTCATCTGCACAGTAATAAATTGACTGAGATGGCCTCATTTCAGTGATGTAGCCTTTAGGTATCATAAAAGAGAACGCAAAAATACCTGCTCCTTGAGGTAGCAAAGACGATCCAGAAGTATCAAAACTTCTATGCAAGGAGCCAAAACAACCTTCAACTGAAAGAAAGATTAGATGCTATAATCCTTTTGGGAAACACAGGCAATACGCTTCCAAATGGCTACATTTCCTCACAACAATTCCAGGAAGGTCAATCATTTTTTTAGGGGTTCTGCTGTACAAAGGTCACCTTGCTAATTTTCCCTATGGGATGGACATCTTCAAAACAGATTATATTAAAGATCAAAAATACATGGAATGCCATAAAGTCAGGGAACTATGTTATTTAGTTGTTTTTCAGACATTGTCCAACAAGAAAGTAATATTAAATGTAGCAGAACAATTTTAAAGAGGGAAATAATGAATTTTAATAAAAAGAGTTTTTATTAAATAACTGCATGGAGACCAGTCTAGATTTAAAAGGAGACTGACATTCCATTTTCCAGTGCAATAGTCCCTGTTGAAAAAGAATCTTCCATGTGTTCACTTTATTACTTTACTTACACCTAATATAGTTCTGGAATAGGATACATTCCAAAGTATGGAAGGGGGAACTGCTTTGTTTTTTGAGATTGCATACCACAGTGTAAGACAGTCCACCCCCACATAAAACTTAACAGGGCTTTGTTCTAGACTAGCACATATATGTAAGGTAGTAGTATTAACCCTATAACTTTTACCATATTAAATGCTTCAAGCTCATTCATTCTGTGCTTGTACTTTTCATAGTAATCCATTATACAGCTGTCTGGGAGCTGCAAGGGATTAAAAAAAAAAGATATCAGAGTTATTCTAGTTACTTTTTCAAGGGAACTTTAGAATTAAATATTGCCACACTACAAAATGAAATCCATGTTTCGTTTTTGAAATTAGCACTTTGCTAGTATTTGTAATAATTTTCCAATAGCAGTTTCTCAGTTCTTATTTACAGTAACTGTCCTTCACACAGCATTTTCATGACATGAAATACTGAGATATACCCATTATTCAGAAAGCTCCAGCCATTCTTAAATGAGAATTACACAGTAAAGTGGAGATAACATTCTCATTTATTTTCCATGTACCTTATCCCCTCTTTACTCTCATGCCCAAGAGATTTATTTAAATAGCTGAGAATTAAACTCTGGTGTGAGAGTAACATGGATTGTATTTCACATTCCAAAACTTACCATCAGATTCTTGAAATAATGCTTTGTTTCCCTGTGCCTAAAATTACCCATCTCTAAACCAGAACTTTCCCTATTTACTTTGAATTACTTAATGTTCCCTCTCTTTTCCCAATCACCTGATGTGAGACTGCCAGCACTGCCACTATGACTGTAAATGCTGCGATTTGGGGCTGAATTTGATACAAATTAATTTGAACGGGCAGTTCAGGAACCTGACCAAGCCTTTTCAGGCCTTGCTGGCCAGTATAGCAGAGCAGGTGCTGCAGCTGTGACTATGATTCTTCTTCACAAAGCATGTTCTCTATAGGGCAGCCAGACCACCACATCTCCTGGCTTTTGAAGGTCATGATGTGTCTGCTCTGCTGACCACAGTCCTGGACACTGAACAAAACACTTGAGCTGGCCACGTAAGGAACATTCCAAGGAAGTGGGAAGAAAGATTGCAGCATTATTGCTGATGGAGGCTGCTGGGAAGAGAAGAGCTGAAAGAGCCTGATGCACTTCTGCAGTACTGGGAGTTTTGCATATGGCTGTTCTGTCTTGGCTATGGAATGAGAGGGTCCAAACCTGGCAGAAAAGTAACGCCTCTGACAGACGTAGATGTGGCACTGATTTAGTGGCGAACTTACATTGCTGAATTAATGGTTGGAATTGCTGCTCTTAGAAGTATTTTTCAGCCTAAATGATTCTATGACTCTATGACAAAAGACTAGGAAAGCTGAAGTGCTTAATAAATTTTGCACATTTTATTAGCAGAATCATCTGAGAACATGTGGCTAATACAGTTGCAAAGAAGTAAAATCTTTGTCTAAAATAGGGACACAAACCAGGAAACATTTAAAGAATATATAAGTTTTCAAATCAGGTGAGTGTTGTAAACTTTACCCTGGGACAGCCAAGAAGGGACTGAAGTGACCTCAGAACTATTACTCATTGTCACTGAGAAGTTCTCAAAGAGAGTATGTCAGACAGATAGCAGATATATGTCTTTTATTATAGAGCAGACAGTTCAGATCCAATACACTGAAAAAATGGAACAAATAAAGAATTTAAAACCACTGAAAGATAAGCAAATGAATAATAATCAACACAAATTCATCAAGAATAAATCACAAGTCAGCCTACTTCACTTGTAAGGAAGGTAAAAGGATTCATGACAGAGAAAAACAACTGGTTCTCATATATTTTGATTTCAAAAGATATTTGATAACATTTCCCATAATAATTTTATAAGCAAATTTAGGAAACAAGCTTCAGATTAAAGTACTAAAAAGTGAGCAAAAACTGTTTCAATGACCATACCCAGAGTGTGTTTCCTAACGAGTCTTTGAGCAACTGCAACGACCTGCCTCGTGACTGGAAGTCCATTATGGAATGCAGTATTTTCATTAAGAATTCAGACAATAGAACAGAAACCACATTAGTTAAGTCTGCAAATGTGCAACAGGAAGGCATTGCCAGAACTTAAAAATAACTTTCAGAAACTGGGGCATTGGTTAGAGAAGAAGTTTGAAATGCTGTGCAGAAAAGCAGAAGGGACTAGGCTCAGGCAGAAATAATCAGCTGTTCAGGATGGGGAGCACCAAATGACAGTCTGGAAGACAGAGCAGATCATAAGCTGAGTGAGAGTCACAGTTGTGCTACTGCAAAAAAAGCAATCACCATTCTGTGACATGTATGGGAGAGCAGCCTGCAAAGTGCAGGAAGTAATCCTTCAACTCTGGCAGTGGAAAAGCTCTAGCTGGAATACTGCATCCATTTTTGGGCATCAGATTTCAAAGAAAGGAATGAACTGTCTGAAAAAGCCCTGAGAGGGAAAATAGATCAGAGATCTAGAAAACATGACCTATGAAGAAAGAGAACTGGAACTGATCAGGCTAAATGAGACAAAATTGAGAGTGGGTATAATAACAGTTTTTACAAGGCTATCACCAAGAAGTAGGGAACAGTTTGTTCACTGTGTCTGTAGTGGACAGGGGAAGAAGTAATGGGCTTGAATTGCAGGAGAAAAAAAACCCAAACCAGTCAGCCAAAACCTTGAAGAAACAAAGAAACATTTTCTCCTAAAGGTTAATTAAGGACTGGCAAAGTTGTCAGTCTCCAGCACAGGAAGCTTTTAGAAGATCTGACAAATATTATTTTCAGGAATGATGCATAATTCTAACTCTGCTTTAAAACAAGAGATCAGAAAAAACTTT
Source organism: Dicaeum eximium (assembly GCA_013396995.1). Taxonomy (NCBI): domain Eukaryota; kingdom Metazoa; phylum Chordata; class Aves; order Passeriformes; family Dicaeidae; genus Dicaeum; species Dicaeum eximium. The sequence continues at coordinate 2,750,494 of VWZP01009794.1, read as the reverse complement.
TGTAGTATTTCAGTCATATTTTTTTAATTTAGAAAGGTCATTTTCCCAACTGCAAAGGCAAGATTGTGTAGCTTATCCGCAGTACTAATGTGGAGTCACAAGAATTTTTTTGGTCTTATTCCTATTTTATTTTCTGTGAAGCTGTGCAAATATTTTAGAGTCCTTTTTGTTTTTCTCTTCCCCTCTAAACAGTCAAACCAACTAAAATATATCAGTCACAAAATAAACAAAATAGTTTATTTAACCTCTGCCCTATAAGCTTTTCATTTCAACTGAGTATTAATAGGGTTTTAGTATAATGGATTTTTTGAAATTACAGGCTATTTGGAATTAAAATACAAAGATCTATATTTGGAAAAAATGTGATTTTTAAACCTTTCTGCTTTTGCTTCCCTTAATGTCTTCATTTTTCAAGATGAAGCATTCAAATTAAAAGAAAACAAGCTGTGATACGTTTGGCAAATAAAAAGTAGGTCAAAAATGTCTCTTGCACACTGCCATACTCAAGGATGTGCTTTTCCATTCTTTCCCTGCCTATTACATGTTCTGACTGAGCACATCCTGCTGTCATGGATAGACTACTCCAAACTGAGCCTCAGATAAAGTTTGGTGAGTGAACAAATTCAGTGCAACAGCTCTGCTGGAAAAGAGAGAAAGTGTCCATTGAAAAGCATTGGTAGAGAAGGGCATGGAAAGGGTCACTGGTAGCCATGTGGTTAATTTACTGGAAGGCAACTAAAATACCCAGGTAACACTGGCTTTGTCTGAAGCTCCAACAGCTTTCCACCTGCCTTTGGTACCTAGCACAGCCTTCAGCTCTCCTTCCAAGGTGAAGTAGGAGTGGTTTACTCTTGGCATTTTTGAAGAAGAATTGTACTTCCACATGCAAAGCAAGTCCCATTCAGCCACTGAAGTTGTCCAAGCAACTGTTTGCTGCATTGTCACTCACTTGTGTATCCAAAAAAATTCTTCATATACATGCACTGTATTACATTTTGATGTTGATACTATGAACATGAGAAAACTCAAATACATGCATTTCTCTTAATAATGACTTTGCACTCAAAGATCTAGCTTACGTTACTGACACTCAAATGACCTTCACTTAATTTTGGCCAGTATTTCTTGCGTGATACAGCTACAATGTCTCCTGGTCTTTATCAGATTGTCAACAAAAAGACCTCATCTCTTTGCATTGTGATGGTGCTGCAAGCTTTATTTTGAACTGATTGCTTTGTGGATTGATGTGGTCACCCAAGCAGCTGAAACAAGCAAGAGGACTTAGCAGGGTCTCCAGTGACCTAGTTGTAACAATACCATATATGTATACCATATACATAAATACCATGTGGTGGAGATGGCTCTAAACATGAGATATAGGACTGACTGATCTGTTGTGAACATGGTGAGACTGTCACAGAGCTCTGACAGCACGTGAGATACCACACACCCGAGCACAACCACCTTGGACTGCAGTCCCACAGGCATGCTGATAGAGCACAGGCTGGAAAGAAAATATTCAGGCACAAGGTGTGGGGCAATGACTGATAGCACACTTCACATTTCTTCAGAGGGCATTTTTTCAGTGCTGTATCCTTTCCTAGACTAAGAGCATTTCCATTGAATGAAAGTCTCTTTTACTGTCCAATGCTGCACATGTCCTCCAGAGAAGAGACAGCCTAAGGATGCTATTCCACAGTCTTTTAGATGCAATTCCTCTTTGTTACCTCAAAGGGACTGCTTCTTCCTGCACTGACTGCACAATTCCATGTTTCCTCTCTCTACTTGTACCAGCACTATCAGAACACTAATGAGAGTACAAGAAAACTATAAGGCAATTCTTCTAGCAGAGCAGTGTCTTAGATCAGTTCAAAACATCTGGGAGAACATACCTAACAGGAAATCTTACAACTTTTCCATGACTAAGGTAGTTAAAAGTAATGTAATGTTATATACTGTAAAATAATGTAAAACAGATAATAAAATTATTAAGAGACCTAAATTTTTTAAGAACTTTGTTTAAAATGCATTTCAAATGAATGCCATCTATATTATTTATAATTATACCTAATTGAGATACAAGTCACGTCTCTTAGGACTCTTTGTCAGAGTAAAATGCTACAGTACCATAACTGTGATAGTATTTTGTCTATGTGAAAAACAGTTATGCTTAAAAACAGCATTATGTGCTTACACTTAATGGAGTGCTATGCAAGTGTTACCTGAGCTCATTTAGTACTTCCCTAATAACAAAGGAAACAGGAAGTCTGTGAGATGAAATTCCTTTTGTCCAAGAAAAGAGCAAAAAAGTCAAGTCATCAACAATTGTAAAATGCATTAAGTGTGTAAATCCATGTAGTATGTTCATTTATTGACTGCTTTGACTGTCTCAGTGGATTGCTGTTTCAGGATTCAGGTGAAAAGTGGAGAGCATTGTTTTGGCTTTGGCTCCGTGTTTACCCAATGGCTAAACACAATAAAACACAAATATTCTTAGCAAAGACCAACCAGTTTCAGTTAGTCAGGGTCATTTCAAGCTATCCACACTGACATTGACTGTGGGGTAGACATTAGGATCATAAGAAATCTCAGGCTAAAAGTCCCTCTCTTCCCCATTTCCTGCAAAAATTCTTGTTAGTTCCCAGTACAGCTGCATATATTCAGGTTAGGTCATGTCTTAATATATCACACAATTCCACTATTGACAGTTTCCCAGTCTTAAGTGAGTGGCTTTTCAACACTTTTTAAAGCAAGAGAAAATAAAGTAAATAAAATACAGTAAGCTTCATGTTATCTCCCTTCATTTACAAACTGCATTTTATGATATTCACTAGTCACCACTGAGGAGGATTTACAAGTCAAGGACAGTCTACAGTAAGCTAAGAGTAACCCATCTCCACCTATCTAATGTAAAAAAAACCCCAAACTTGTCTAATAAAAAATAAGCAGTTAGTGAAAAAAAAAAGTATTTTTGCACAAATTATGATTTCAGTATTGTCTACCAGCTTTAACACTTGAAATTAAATAGTCTGGAGTTTGCAGAAGCACCCAATCAATAGATCTCAAAGGCTTTCAGACACACATCCAGGCCTTAGCTTTGTAAGCACTTTCTCCATTTAATCACCTTAAGCTAGCCCTTATGAAAGATCTTTTGCTAATCTACACCAGTAAAAACAGGACACCAGGAAACCTAAAGAGTTTTGAGTTTTCTTTCTTAAAAACTCTCATAAATACTTATATGAGGACTTTTTGCCATGGTAGTGCTATTTGTAGCGCATATTGCCTTGAGCAGCAATCGGATGTATTCAAAAAGAAGCTTCATTTTAAATGCATTTGCAAAGCAGCTACAAACAGCTGAAACATGTTCTGAGCTGAAGAGGAAGGAATTGCTCACCCTGCTTGAAAGCAAAAAAGCTAAAAAGTGAGGGGCCAGCTACTCTAGGAGAGAGGACAGGGATGAATGCTCCATTCTCCCAAAAGAGGGTTCCCCATTCACATCCATTAGGTAAAACAGTGAATAAAAGGAAAGAGAAGTCTTGTGATAGAAAGAATTTCTCTAAAATCTATGTGACCCTTAATGCTCTGTCTGTACAATACAGAGTCAATAGGAACAGAGTGAACCACGACAAAGAAAACAATCAGGAACAAAACACTGCTTTAGTATGTATCCAGACCAATTACTGCAGCCCTGTGCAGGGATCTCTAGATATGGCCTCTACAAGCACAAAGGAGCAGCCCCACCTTCACAAGCCCTTGTGGGGCACTTCAACCACACCAGTATCTGTTGGAGGGACAACACACCAGGGCATAAGCAACCCAGGAGGTTCCTGGAATGCATTGATGAGAACTTCCTTCCCCTGAGATAGGGGAGCCAATGCTCTCAATTCTCACCAATAAGGAATGCCTGGTAGGGAGTGTGAAGCTCAAGGGGAAGCCCTGGCTGCAGTAATCGTGAAGTGGTGGGATTCAAGGTCCTTGGGGTAGCGAGGAGAACATATAGTAAATGCACTACCCTGGACCTCAGGAGATCAGCTTGACAGTACCATGCCATAAAGAACTGGAGGGAAAACAGGCCCACGAAGGCTAGTTAATACTCCAAGCTTAAAAGGATCAGGTTAGGAAAGATAAAGCTCTCACAGAATTAAACTTGACTGACATCAAGAGCAAGAAAAGCTTCTATAGGTACATGTGTGCACTCTTCAGAACAGGAGACTGGTTACACAGCTTACAGAGAATGCTGAGATACTCAACAACTTTTTTTGACTGAGCCTTCACCAGCAAGTGAAGCCTGAGCTGCAGAAGACAAAGGCAGGGACTGACTAAACGAAGAACTGCTCACTGTAGAAGATCAGGCTCAAGAACATCTTAGGAGCCTGACGATGCACAAGTCCATAGGACCTGATAAGATGCATCTGTAGGTCCTGAAGGAACTGGCAGATGAAGTTGCTGAGTCACTATACAGCATATTTGAGAAGTCATGTCAGCCTAGTGAAGTTCTCATGGAAAATGGGGAACATAATCCATAACTCTTTTTCAAAAATGGAGAAACTGAAGGCCTGGGAACTAAAGGTCAGTCAGTCTCATCACGATGCCTAAGATCATGCATCAGATCCTCCTGAAAACTACGCTAAGGCACATAGAAAATGAAGAGGCGATTGGTGACAGCCAATCTCTTTCATTAATGGCAAATTGTGCCTTCAAATCTGGTGGCCTTCTGTGAAGGGGTTACAGCATTGGTTGCAGCATAAGGAAGAAGCAACTGACATCATTACCTGGACTTGTGCAAAACATTTCACATTATCCCACATGACATCCTTGTCTCTAAACTGGAGACCACTCGGTGGATAAGGAATTGGCTGAATGACCACAGTGAAAAGAGTTGTGGCCAGCAGGCTAAGAGCGCTGGGGCTGTACAGCCTGGAGAAATCAATGCTCTGAGACTTTAAAGCACCTTCCAGTACCTAAAGGGGACTACAAGAGAGCTGGAGAGGGACTTTTCACAAAGGCATGCAGTGACAGGACAAGGGGGAGTGCTTTTAAATGAGGATAGGTTTAGATTACATAAGGAAGAAATTCTTCACTATGGGGCTGGTGAGACATGGCACATATTGTCCAGAGAAGCTGTGGATGCCCCATCCCTGGCAATGTTCAAAGCCAGGCTGGATGGGGCTTTCAGCAACCTGGTCTAGTGAAAGGTGTCCCTGCCCACAGCAGGGGGGTTGGAACTAGATGATCATTAACATCCCTTCTATGATTTTATGATCCATGGCCCACAGAGCAATTCCATTAATTTTGAAGCTATAAGCAATATAACCATACCTTGTGAAGCAGCATGTTCACACTAAAAGACCTTTCTCTGCCCTCACAGAATGAGAATGTTTTGTCAGAAATTCAGTAGTTACAGTTCATACCTCATTTTTACTACTGAGGTGAAGAGAAGTGTGAAGGGAATGGTCCTGTACCAAAAGGCAGAAAAAAGGATTTCATTTGCATCTAAGTGTTTAATTGACAGGCTCTTCCACACTAAAAAGAAACACCATGAATGGAAGAAATTATTTTGGCTCACTTAATAGGAAACTTCAGTCCTTGAACAGTAATTCTTAACAATGAGTGGTGCTAGGTTATTAATAAATGCCTTTTATTTTTTGTAGAAAAACTATTTTACTATGTTGTCTCAAGTAATTTCTGTTTGAGACTCTTTGCAAGTGATTCTTGTTTCACATAAGCAAAAACTCCACATCTATTTCATAAGGGAAAGATGCAGAGGGGTTTCTTCACATGAATTATTGGCAGGATTCAAGAACTTATCTTTACTTAAAATCAACAACCAAAAAAACCTTAGTATTTGGATAATTATACCTGATGAGTCTTTATCCATGTAATATTTAGCAAAAGGCACACATTTACAAAAATTAGTATCAAGGCAGGATAGGTGTTTTATATACTTGTGGAACATTACTGGATTGCCCCAGGGCTACCTTTTGATCAAAACCAGAGTTATTGGTGTGTATAAAGGAAGCAGCTGTGATGCTAATCATGAACCATTACATTTGGAAGAGTGTTTACATCTCACAGTACAGATTCAGCTTCAGTGATAAAAACCACACAAGATTTTACCATACATGACAAGCTACCAAACCCTGCCAGGGACTCCTAGAAACAGTGCCTCAACTCCTCTATTTTCCTTTCCAGTACTTTAATTATCATACTGAGATGAAATTCTTTTTAATATTCTGATAAGCCTAGTAAAAGACTGGAGACTCAGAAGTTTCTTGACTTCTGTATTTTAGAAAATATCTTTGCACATGTGAAACAGAGACCCATATGGAAACAATTTTTCTCATAGTTCTCTGGTTGTATTACACAGTGTCACTAAGTTTTAGCTGCTTTTTTTAATATATTCTAAATATATTTATGCATTAAGACAATGATTGCCTCCCTTTTTTTGTGAATGACAAGGACATTTTGGATTATTCTGGAAGTATGCTTCATATATGCTTACTCCCACCTTACATTCTTCCCAATGCATCAGTCCACTGCCAGAGACAAAGTAGACATTTGGTCTGTGCAGTATAGCTGCTCTTTTGTTCATTTCTAAATAGAGCTAAAAAAACAAATTCCACATAAATTTCTCTTTGATTTTTGTTGTCTTTCAGAGCAAATGTTTAGGCTTCATCACATTTCTATGTAAGTATTTTTTTTTCTGAAGAGAGGCATTTAACACATTCTCCAGTATTGTGTAGATATAGTGCTGACTCCACCATGAAAACTGCAGGGTCAGAACCACTGTTAAGGGAGCAACTACAACTTTCCTCTCAGTAGTATCAAAATAGCACTGTTTTTGTGCTGCTGCAGATTTCAATATAGCTGGGAAATAAAAAATATTATTGTTTATATCAGCATAAAATCCAGTCTTCAGTATGCAGCCAGCTGCACATAAAATGAGGAGAAACATGAGCAAAAGTGAGCATTTACTTGAATCAGGTCTTTAGCAACCACATAAATGTGCAGCTTGAAGTAGTGTTGACAGACATCTTTGTCTCAGGGCAACTTGCATTTGTCCAGACCCTTCTTAGCAAAAGGCAACATATCTAAAATCAGACCTCTTAACAGAAACTTTCTATGCTTACTGGTTTTAAAGAAAAGAGTGAATGAATCCGCACTAGCAATGTTTAATCAATGATCTTGTGAACTGATTATTACACAAACAATCCACTATTGCTTTTGGGTGACTGTACACACATGAAGAAAGACGTAATTTTATTTCTAGCTGGGGTGAACACATCTTGTTAGTGCCTATTCATACAGAAAAGCAAACAGGTAACTACATTCACTAGATGTGATTTGCTAACTACACAAGTAAATATAATCCTTTTAAAATACAGCACACTTCAGGCATAAGTCCTTTTCTTAATGCTTTCAGGATGATTCCAATGCCATTTGAATTTACTTGCTTATTTGGTTTTGCCTGTTTCTCCTAGCTCATGCTTTGATGTGCCTGGCAAATTTTAAGTGATTTGACATTTTGACTACAGGTTTTAAACATTACTTTACCAAAGACTGCAACAACATTTACCTTAAATATTTTACATGCTTGCCACTTCCACTTTTACATGCTTGCCACTTCCACTTTTCCTTTGATTGTACTTAATTTGTTAACAATCTGTCTAGAACTCTCCAGTGTCTCCTTTGCACAACTTGTTTTCACAACATGGTTGTGATCCTCACACAGTCATATTCCATGCCTAATGCTATGTTGCCATCTGTCGACCAAGTGAGCAGTTGTAGGAGTAAAACTAAGACAAGATACTCAAGAACATACATAAATCTCAAAAAGATTATAAAATCTCTACTATATATTTATTTTCTCTATCTAACAAAGTGATTTAAAATCTTCATATATTTCCTTGACATTTACTAATTTAAAGGTATTAAGTCTTCAAATATAATATTTATACAGCAATATATGACATAAATCAACTCAATGGCTCAAACATTGCATTGTGGTGCTGACTTAAGAACTTATATGGATATAACAATTTCATACAGTCACTAATTAGTGACTCACCTTTGAATCATCCAGTTCCAGCTTTTTCAGAGACCGTCTGACATAATCTATGAAGGAGGATGATTTGGAGAAGGTTTTTCCAACATGTCGATCACTGCAAATACAGTACTGAGGTGTAGGCTTTTGTACATACAACAACAGAAATTCAGGTATTTTTAACAGGAGAAATAAATCAGTTGGATGGCTACTACTGCCAGGTCAGTAACAACTTTCCTTTTTCCCCCTTCCACTTAAAACAATCTAGCTAATACTTGAAGTAACTTCGTGACACAGCAACTTTATAATTGTATTATGGCTATAATACAGTTATTATTTTACCTAAAATTTTGAGAGATAGTTCAATTTCTTTGTTAGTTTTACTAACATTTTTTGTTTCCTTATATGAATGATAAAATTATTATTTCCAATGACAGACATTTCCTTCTATACTTCTATATTACTTCCATAATCTACCATGATGCTGCTGTAATTTATTTAACAGCAACTACTGGACTGAGCAAATGCCACTTTTGCTTGTTACCTGGTGTTCTTATCCTTTCAATTTTTAATTCACTAAATGATGTCAGAATTCTGTCCTGATCACAACTCAGTAGCTTGCATTTCAAGCCAGATGAAAATGAATGTTGTTTCAAAATTGTTAAAATAATGCACAAAACCTTAAAAAAACATATAGGAAGAATAAATCCTAGCAGACTACTCATATTTGTTCTCTTCTCTGTGCTTAAAATATCTTGGAGAAATAACACACAAAGTTTTTTTAGTCTGAATTCACTTTCTTGACTGAGTCTAATATTATTTCTCTTCTAGATATGCAGTGTCAGAGTTAAATATTCAGGTACAGAATTTTCAGCTACTGAATTACTTAACAAGAAATACACTTTCCCCGCACCCTCCCAGTGAAAATGTGAATAGAAGTATCTTAGTTTAAAACTTTTCTCTCTCTTTATTATTAGTAAAACCTATCTCCTTCACTAAAACCCACTATTAACATCTGAGGTCAACAGAAAGATTTCAGAAGATTTCACTCAGTGGCAGTTCTAATGCTGTTTAGCTGTCAAGCATCCTCACTCATTGAGAATAATTTCTGTTGTCATATTTAATATTCAGATGCACCTAAACATTTAGGCTGATGCAGTTTGAGAATCAATTAATGATTATGTTGTTATGTCATTCCTAGGAAGGTGGGTGTTTAACATCACGCTAAGAAAAAAAAAAAGGGGGGGTGAGAGAGGTCTTTCCAAGGTCACCATTGTGTTCATTACAGACATATAATCTTAATTACTTCCTCCAAATTATACTTCCTTCAAAAAATGAAAAATCTACCTCACAGTTGTTCTTTTCTTTACAATTTAGCAGCCATGATTTTTTGTGTGATATTTTATGCAAATTTAAAATAAAGAAGCATTTCTTCTTTCAGGAATTTGAGCTTCTGAAGGGTAAGCTGTCTGACTCTAGAGCTAGCAAAAGTTTGAGGGTATTTGCATTAGCACTTATTTTAGATCAGGAGTATACTTCTGAAGCGAATTTTCTGATTTTCCCCACCTCTCATGCCTTGGCTCACACCATGAAATAGTATCAGAGCTCAAAAAATGGGTTGTTTTCAAACTAAATTAAACTGGAAGGTGTGTTTCTGGATGTGCTCCAAGTGCTAACAGGCACACATCCCACTGAATAAGATAAAATCTAATCCAACTGCAACCACAGAAGAGTATAATGTAGATGTCAGGTCCTCAGCAGCAGCTCTCCAAATCCCATTCCTACAAGGAAGCAGCATTTGGCAGTGTAGGCATAGGCAGTGAGCAGCTCTTTAGAGCCATGATGGCCATCAAGCTGTCAGCAGTTTTTCTCAGGACAAACAGAAATGCCTTTTTCCTTCTGCAGTATCAAAGCTGCCAGGACCTCTGCATGACAGGGTAGCCCAGGACTGCATTGACTTTTCAGTGCATTTGCTGAGTATTCTCAGGTGAAGATGTGCTTTACCCATGTCCCCAGTACCAAAGAGGGCCCATTTCAGCTACAGGTAAAGGAAGGGCAATACATTTGTGATGTGGAGTGAGGAAATGAGGAAATGAGCAAAGCTACACCTTGCATTTTAATACCGATGTGTATATACAACCTGATGAGACTGATTCCTACATCCTCCTGCTTTCCAAAACATACTTTTTCTACAACACAGAGAAGGAAGAGAATAGATCAATCTTTGGTTGGTATTCTGTAAATTCAGAGCTCCCTACCTTTTGGTGACACCATAAATTTCTTCTATAATAACCTGAAGAACAGCTCGATAAAACAATGACTCTGTAGGCAGCTGCAAAAAATTTTACAAGAGCAAGGATGTAAAATTGGCACTGAAATTAAGATCAGAGTAACAAAACCAGTATTGGCTTCCTTAACTATTTATTGAGTTGTATACTTTACGATCAGTTATACCAGATTTAAGAGGACAATTTAATAATGTTCTTGCATCCAGTTAAAGTTATGTTTTTAAGTCAGATTCTAACATAACCATAAATGCAAGAAAAAAAACCAAACCCAGATTCTCTTGATGGAAAGAAAGACAACAAAGGAAAACACACTGATCATGATCTGAATTCTAATATGCAAAATAAATAACAATTATCTAAGTTGTTTAGAAGTAATTACAAAAGGAGTAATTACCTAGCTGAATCATCTGTGGTCAGACTGTAGTCTGAACCATGCAGAAAGTATTATGCTAAAAAAAAAAACCTAAAAATTTCATATATTTGTCTATGGAAAATATGTTTGCACAAAACCAGTTAATGATTGTCAATTAAAAATTCACAGAAGACTGGGGTCAGTAGGCTTACTGAATATGGAAAGAAGTCTCTCAGCCTGGCCTTTTAAATACTTGCACAGTTGGTGCCCACCATCCCTTAAGGACAACATGCACAACAATATTTCAAAATATTCACAGGGAAAAAATATACAGGGATTAAAACTGAGAACGATTATGTTTCTAACAGGTTCAAACTTTTGTCATAACAATGTCTATTTTTACATTAGTTGATAAAACATTGGGATAGAGTGATCTAAACCAGGGATATCAGAAGGACATTTGCACTGAATTTATGTATTAGCTGAAAGATAGCAAAGGAAGTTAGAAAGGGTAGTTTAATGCCTTAAATTTTAAGCTGTGCTTTTTTTTCTCAGACTCTTAATTGCCAAAAGAAAACAGATTCTCTAAGTACAACCACAGCAATAAAAATGTGATTTCATGATGACACATGCTATCTATCAGGATTTGATATAGCACGGGCCAGTATTTCAGATTCCAGATATGGGGAAGTTCAATAAAAGGCCATGGATTAAGAACATTCAAGGGAGAAAAACACATTTTATCTTAGAATGGCTAAAATAAACAATATTACTTACCATTTGGCCAACTGCAACTCGCTCCAAAGCCTTTAAGAGTCAAGGAATTAAACTGCTGATATGTTTATTCTTTATCATAACATTTTATAAACACATTGTATAAAAGTCAGAGGAGATGACATTTTAAAAGATTAATTGTGTGACATAACATGAGCTTGCACACTTTAAAGTGTTAATACCTTTAGGCACTCATAAGCAGCTACTCCTGTTATTTTGGTTTATTTATAGGAGAAGCAACGACATCCAACTGTGTGGAAATAGATACATGGAAAATTTGCTTGTTTTTCTTTCTATTGTACAAGAATTTCAGAGGCTCACTTTCCATGAAAGTGCTAAAAGCAAATGAATTTTTCTTGAATCTATTTCTACTGAAATACAAATAATTCACTTTACATATTTAATTATTTAAAAGTAAATACTACTTCAATGGACATATTAGTTTTAATCACTAGCACTCAGATAAATTGAACTGCTGATATATAGGCAAATAAAGTAACTTCAGAAAGACTGACATTTAAAATACTGTGCATTATTTTTCACTGGCGTCTTCATAATATAAATACTGATGTAGATGTGAGACTACTTGATTTTAATGATGCATAGTGACAAAGAACAACAAATAATTAGAAGCATGTACTATTCTTTCTCAGTTGAAAAGATAGCGTGCCTACAAAAATTTCAACAGTTTTAAAGACCATAACAGAAATGAAGACAAAATGTCAGTATGTGACTATGTGATACAACATCAAATTAGGTAGCAAGCCAAAAGTGCCTCACCATTTACAGATTATTATCAACCTTAGTCCCACACTTCACTAGAGTAAATAAGATTGTGTGTTACACAATCACCCACTCCTCCTTCTCCTTGTTATATCACTAATCTTGTATTTCACACTGCTCTTCAAACACAGTCCACATACTTGCAGTTCCTCCATTCATGGCTTTGGCCAAATATTTGCCTTTTGCTGTGTAAACTCTCATAGCAGCATCTTTCTGCTGCTGCTGAGGAGATGGATATGGGCTCCAAGACATATTGTAAGGCTCTGAAGCTGAAACTCTTGCCCAACACCTCTGGCCCTTGGCAATTCAACCGAGTTGAACTCTGAGTGTCACTGCTCAGCAGACCTTCTGCTAACCAGCCATTAGCCCAAGAAATGTGGGTGCTCAGAGTCCCTTGTACAACCTACATGGCAAGGAAAACCCTAGTCATGAAAAATGCATGTAGACAATTACAAATGTAACAGGAGAAGTATCTAGTTACACAGGAGAACTCTTTGCCTTTTGTGAATATTCAAACAAAAAGTTTTTAACTGCCAAATTTCTGTGATTTGTGAGAAATCTAAAATAGATATATATAGCATGATCAGTACTCTCTTGGGGGTCATTTGCTTACAAAATGTATCTTCCTACCACTGCTGAAAAACAGCTCAACCCTTTTCTTTCCAAAAGAAATGGAATAGGAAACAGCTAATGTGTCAGCTGAGGAAGGACTGGTATTGTATGACACTGACAAGAAAAAGAGAAAAGGCAAATCCCTTTAGAAAGCATTTTTCTTCTGCTGAGTTTTACAGCTACATCTCTAAAATGAACAATTCTTTTACTTTGCCAAGGGTAACACATTTAAGCCTTATGGATCCCAAATAACTGTCCTCCTATATTCTCTCCTGACAGCATTTAATTATCATGGTAGTTCAAGTTTACATAACCTCAATACATTAGTCCATGCTGAGTCTTTGGTCCACATTCTTCTCTGTAATGGAGGTACAGAGCTAGCAGCAGAGCCTAGCCAGAACCTGATGTGATTTATCTGGATACCATAAATTAAAAATTAAGAGAGGGAAGGAATAGTGGTCTTCTAACTGAAACAGTGGTCAAAATTTTCAGTACCTCTGTTTTTTCAAATTAGACAACAGCTCATCATCCTATCTTGATGAGACTAAGTCTTTAAAAGTACTTTATCTCTTGGTGCAATGTTAAAAAGACGTTTCCAGACTCTTAAGCCATATGGATTTTTTAGAGCTCCTCTAGTTTTTGGAATAGGAAGGGTTGTTCAGGTTTTAAACAGCTAGAACATTCAATATTATGAATCATGAAGGCATTGAGGGAGTTCCTGATTGCAACCCTTCTACAATTACCTTGTTTCTCCGTAAATCCTTGGCCAAGAACTATTATTATCCTGAGGGGTTACCTTGTTTAGGTTTCAGCAAAGTTTTGGCCTTTCTGTCCACTCTTAAAATACATTTCTATCAATACTAATTTTTTCATGCCTTCAACATATATAAAATATATACAGCTGGAAGGTCAATGCTATTTTTTTTAGATATAATTCATCATGCTTACAACATTAATGATGTTATTTTGTAGATTCTTGGATTAAAGTCATGGCTTCAGGATCAGAAGCCAAAAACAATGAATCCTGTAACATCTGGACAAAGCTCTCCATAGCAAAAAGAAAGGAAGGGGAATCATACCAAGCATGCTGACATCCTAGCATTGCGACCACAGCACCAGCCTTTGTCCTTCAAGTACTGACACATGGGAAAGCCCCAGACTTGGTCATGGCATTCTGCAATATGGAGGGAAAAAAAAAAAAAAAGGCTCAGCTTTTCCTCTTCCAGAATACACAATGGATTGAGCAAGATGAACAGTAGGTAATGTAGCACAAACACTTAACTGTTCTCATCCAGTACCAAAACTTGTGGTGGTGCTACAAAAAACATGTTTTCCGTGCAACAGATGGTTTTGGTTTATGCTGATTTTTTGATAATTTCACATTTTCCAAAACAATTTTAAGTGAGTCTCCTTTACATAAATCCACTGAAAAAATAATCAAAGGGACAAGAGAAAAGTTTGCAAATACTCATGGCAACCTACACCGTGCCACAAATCACAAGACATAGGCCAAGCAGTCATTCCATGCAGCAGGGCTTCAGTACCACTTCTCATTGTCGTCTCATTCCATCCCAAACATCTTTCAAATATCACACATAACAATGTCTGTTTGTTTATTCCAGTTCTGAAACACCATTCTGCTGTGAGGCAGAATGTTTGTTTTCCAGAAAAGAGCAGCTGCAAAGGCTCTTGCTGTTTCTTCAAAACACCAAGAAGCATTTGCATCACAATCTGTGCTCAGTTTCAGTATAATTTATATTTTGATTAAGAAGACAATTATTCATGTTTAACACTATTGCAAATGTGGGAAAACTGAAGTACAGAGATTACTTTATAGATGTTCTGAATATTCAGGTCTAAATGTATACAAACTCCAAACATTTAGAGTTTTCATTAACACATTGTCAGCTGATTTTTTAGAATGGTGAGTAAGAATTACTGCTTTCTAAAAAAAAATATCCACAAATTGGCTGAGATCCTGGCTTTTTAGCACAGGAAGGTGACTGGGGCATATTTCAGAATAAATCATGTAATGGGGTTAAAAAGAGGGTACAGCAGAAAATTTACCAAGAGTCACAGATACATACATGTAAGTAGAATTCATTCCATAAAAGTTAAGCAAAGAAAAAGAAAAAAACTATAAAGAACTTTCCCCACAACTCGTGACAGCCTTTGGCTTTCTGGCAGGAGTGCCCAGACCCAGCTGACCACTAGGGAATAACAGCAAGCAATAACAGGCAAGAATCCTCTGCAGGCAACCTCACACTTTGCTCTCCTTCTAGCCCTGAGGAACACCAGAGGCTCTTAGGGGCTGAATATTTGTTTGAGAACTGTGATTTAAGAATAGGATTTTAATTTTGGATTATTAGCAGGAGAAAGAAAAATCTTTAGAAATAAAGATGAAATTTAACCAAACAGATTGCAACTCATTTCAGCACTAGGAATGTACTAAGAATTTGTAAGTGCCTCATGACAAGTTCTAAAATATTAATTAACTTCAAGTCTAATTATGGAGTACATGGATATTTCTACTGCAGGGATGGCATTAAGAACTTATTAAATATATTTATTTTGCAAAGAAAACAATTACTGACATGGTTCCTATTGTATGATTCTCATTAGTATGTCTTTCTACTATGCCTGTTAAAATATTTCAAAATAAAAATTTGCAAACTGAGTTAGAAAGATTAAATCCTTGATATTTTCAAGCAAATCCCTTCCAATTTATACCCTGTCCTCCAGGCAAACTAATCATTCATTCAAGTTAAAGTTACTACCCTGTCAGCTACAATCTCGAGATCAGTGCACATTACTCATGCATAATTCTGATGATCTTTGGGAAAGATTATCAGTCAAAGCACCATCTTCATTTAAACTATTGAAACTGTAAAGTAGGACAGAAAGTGAGGGAAACTAATGCTTTAAGTTAGAAAATATATTCTGTATAAATCAGAAGTTGACCACACATCTACAATATTGTTTTAAGTTCTATTTATTTTTTCACATCCAGTCTGCTCTCAAGCACAGTTTAAAAAATTTTAGGATTAATGTATTGCTACAAAGTTAATATATTTACAAGCTACATTTAAAAAAACTAGAAATTCTTTTACTGCCTGCAGCTATTTCAGATATACTTAATATTATAGAGCTCACTAAATACATTATTGTGCTTCTATCTAACAACACAACAGCGATTCTAAACTGTATAAATCTCAAAAAATATTCAAGAAATATTTTAAGCACATTTCAAGTATTCCATGGAACATTTCACAGTAAACAGTTCAAGTGTTCAACAGCACATGAAGCAATCACGTTATAATTCAGTACAGAGTAGCCCATCAGCCAGAATTCCTTCCATGAACAGTTAACAAAATGGGAATTTTAGGTAATCATTAATGACCTGAACTGAAGCTATACTGGTGTTTAATATCAGAAGATATTAGTTAAACAGCAAGAACTTTACCTCTAACCTAACTTCTGAAAAAGACTGAATCACACATTTAATAAAAGGCTGCAAATATCGCCAACAAAACATCAGCTTTTTTTAATTGATAAGGTATTTATAAAAAAATATAAGGCAATACAAGTAAGATAAAGGTAAAATCCTTTTCACAGTTGCTAACTCTGTATATGCACAAATGATGACAAGGAAGTTCAAGAGAATGTGACAAGCTTCTCCAATACCTTTAATCCATAGACTTTCATTTTTAAGAATAATACTACAATTTTTAGTGTGCTAATATTCAAATTTTACTTCACAAGGCTTCACAGTAAAATAGGGTCTTTATAAAACAACAGGACCAACAAGCTCTAATATTACTGGGAAAAATAAGCCTGACTTAAGTTCCATAGGATGAGCCAGATCAGAAAGATGTGGAGGCAGCAATGTTGGTGTTTAGAACAGTGTCGTGTTCCCCTTGGCATGCCTTTTCCAGCCCTGGTGTCCCTGGAGCTGTAGGCTTTGTGGGAAGTCTGAATCCCAGCCCTAAACCTAAAGGCTGCTTTTGGCTGATTATGCAATTCAATGGATTGTAATGGCATGTTTTTCTTCTGAGATTTTTCACTGGAAATTAATCTTTATTGCCCTCATTTTTTTCACATACACCCTACTTTGTCTTTTTGTATATACTGTGAACTTCATCAAAGTAGTACTAAAACACAAATAACTTTTTTCATGTCCTCCATAACCTCTATCTTCCACAACATTGTAGATTTTCAGTCTACTTCTGTTATTCCAAACAAAACAGATAACTACTAAACTGCCTTTTTCCTTCATGGGAAAGACCAACTCTTCCATGGCCATGTAATGCACTGTTCCATTTGTATTTTTCAAAAATTCCCCTGACTAAGCAGGATTTTTCTGGAGGAAGCAGGGGGCAGTGGGGAAGAAAAATGTTCTCTAATTCTAGGAAACAGAATCAGCTATCACCAAAATAATTTCCAAAACCCAAACGTAGAGTATGTTTTAATTATGTGCATTAAAACTTTGGCATTCTCAATTCTAAGCTCATACTTTGTACACTGTGAGAAAAATACAAATACAAGATGGTTTCAGGTTTTCATATATTCTTGCTACATTTATTAATGAAAAATACCATAATAACTTCAATAGGTAATACTTTTATTAACATCTGTAAAGCTTACCTTGTTAGTATTTTCTCAGGTTTCATATTTTTTTCATAATCAATTTTTATAGAAAACATTTGGGGTTTAGTGACTAGTTAGCTGTGTCACAAATACATGGAAAGGTTCCCTATGCAGCAATATCTAAAGATGCCTTGGGAAGGAAATTAAGCTTTTTAATCTGTTGCTTGGAAGTGTTTTCCTTTGTTGCCATGGTATCAGTGGTAGCTATTTTAAGACATTGGCTGTGGAATATCTTTGAAAATATACCTAGGCTACACATAAATCATCTGTACTCTAATACCCTGAAACAGTGAGTAATCTTTCATATTGGAGTGGAACAGAGTGATATGAAGCCATTATGCTTGTGTAAGTAATCCTTTAGAAAATTCAGTTTCATAATATTTGTCCTCTGAATCCACCTTACTCAAGGCTTTCCCAGGTTTCACAAGTCTGATAAAATTCTGTATGTGAATTCTGATGACCCTTTGCAACCCTTTTGGTTCCATTAATTATATTCAATAGATTTTAACAGTCAAAGTTTATTCTGCAAAAACTTTGCTGACTTCTTCCAGAGTGCCTTATCAAGAAGCTACTTTCCACAGCTTCCTGGAGGCCTTTAGAACTCCTCTACCCAGCAGTGACCTGACTTTGGAAATCCTTACACAATCTGGAGTTTATCTTTTGTAGTACTTAAACCAACCTCAAAAAGAGCTTCTATCAGATAGCTATCACTGAAAGTATCTATACAACTACACCTATCTCTTATTTCAAATTATAGAATCAAAGAATATGCTGAGTTGGAAGGGACCCATCAAGATCACCTCTTAGCCCTGCACAGCACCATCCCCAAAGATCACACCATGTCCCCGTGAGCATTGCCCAAACACTTCTTGAACTCTGTCAGGCTTAGTGCTGGGACCACACCTGCTGAAGACTGCATATGATCCCAAGTGCTAAAACTTCCCTCCACAGGGGAGGAACCTGGGCATTCCCACCTGAACCTGAGCCTACATTAACCCTTGAAGTGTTTGTTTCATGGCTTCCCCCACCCCTGACGGATCAAGACTGTGACCATCACTTCAACCAATGGACATCTGAAGTGCAAAGTGCTCCCGAAGTGCAAAAATAATGGGCAGTGATATCTTTCCTCTCCGCTAGTTACTCTTATCATTTCTTTCTCTTCCTTGTGTATTTTCTTCAGTGATACTTTCATGCTTTTATAATGTCATATTACTATAGATAACAACCAAAATGGCTACATTTCCACTGTAACCAAACTGCTCTAAAATATATATACCTCCACACTGTGAAAAACACAGTTCACTTTCCTGTTAAAATTTAAAAGTTTAATACAGGACAATAGGAGACAGAGACAGTAAAGCAAAGGTTACGGCCAGGTGTGTCTTGGCACTCAGCCAAAAGCACACCTTCTTGTTTGGAAACACCGTTTTTATACCATTTCTATTACATCAGCCTGTTGCATATTCATAGATCTTAAGCATATCCATAAACTAGTTTACATATTCCAGCAACTATTTTACATGGCTCCTCCTCAGGTCTGCCTTTTTAGAGCATGTGTGTTTCTTGGTTGTGGTTTTAGTCCATTTTATCATCAACTCCAGGGCCTGGGTCTTGGTCCAAATTGGACCATCTTCACCATCTANATATATATATGTACACACACCTGTCATTCGTTTCACTCTAATCAGCCCCAAGGGATATATTAAAAAGAACCTCAGTTACCCCATCTCTGTGGTGGGTCTTAACAGGTAGCTCCAGAGCAAGAGCAACATTCCTGTGTTTTTTCCTCAAACCAGAGGATATAATACTGAAGAATTTCACTGGTTTCTAGACTGGTACTGATGTATTTGGTGGTATGGAGAACGGAAAGAAGGGAATCAAAACACAGAAACCCAAATTCCTTTTCAAGCCAAGTAAAATCTTTTTAAAAATATGTTAAATTTTCAGTTCTTCTCTGTTAAGGGATTATCATAGACCAGCTGGTACATTGCCCCAAAAATGCGTTAGCTGAATGTAAGATAAAACAGCTCCCAAAAATCCTAAGAATATCTCCTGAACAGAGGCACAGTTTGTTTTAACCTAAAAATCATTAGCAAACTGATTTTTTCCCAGAAAAGCTGGTGTAATGGCTATGTAAATAGGTTTATGTAAAATGTCTCTAATAAATAATAAAATCCTTTCTACTCTGATGTAATTGACTACCCAATGCAGTAACAGAGAAGAAAACTCCCAAAGGAATCAATTATATTAATGGCTATGTATATTTTATCCATACAAGAATATCTACATAAACAGACAATTCTTCTTAGAGAGAGACAAAGTAAAACTACTTAGAATTTTCCAAGAGCTGTCATATTATTCTTTATTAACTGAAACTTAGAATTTCGTACTGCTTATAACAGCAGTGAAATTTAAAGAGATGTTAAAAGACATTGGCTTCAACTTTCTAAAATTGAGTTGAAATTTTACATTACATAGCACCTCTTGGTTGTTTTAGCTACTAATAAATCAAAGCAAAGGCTTTCATGATGTTAACAGGTCAAAATTATTCCCAGCATAATTGGAAATGTGGTCCCATTACAAAAATTTCCAGATTAACTCATCTTATTTATATACACATAGAAGGACACTGTATACTGATTGCATTATTATTCAAGATTGTGACTGCTGGCACCTACTTTCATCAGAAATGCTCCCAAAGTATTCACAGCAGGTCCAACAGCAAACTGAATGAGCCAATCTTGCAATATCTGTGCTATTTTTAGAGTATGTGAGAAATGTAATGCATTATTCCCTGAAGTCATCTCAGAAACCAAAAAAAATCCCAAGCTTGTGATAACCAAGGTAACCCAGTAGCCCAACAAAAACACCATAGTAACAATTTGTTGGTATTTTGTCAACTCAACACCTCAGACTAATAATCACTACATTAGGCATCATAACAGGTAAATTTTATTCCTATGAGTATCAGTTAATTCCAGTTAATATTAAGTGAAAAAGTAATTTTTCACTGACCTCAAACAAGACTGATCTTGGTATTAAATCTTAAGTGCCAAAGAACATACTGTCCAGCCATACCAAGTTATGGCAACCAGAAGTCCACTGCAGCTCCTCTGTGAGCTAGCTCCTCTGCTTCAACTGCACTTATGACAACAATCCTCTGAGTTTACATTAAAGAAACAGCAAATATGGAACATGTGCTACTTTGGGGGCAAGAGCTTTGAAGTGGACTTGGCACAACCTTGACTTTAAGGGTGCACAACTCAAGAAAATAAAAAGGCTTTTAAAGAGAACAAATGACATTTTTAAAACAGATTTTGAAAAACTTTGAGGCTACTGAGTCAAGATAAAGTAACTACAGAATGCTTTATAACAGAACTTCCCACTGTATCCTCACAGGCAAGCCTTTGCTTACTGGACTGATTTCAAATGAGTAAGTAATTTCCTGTGTTGCAGCAAATTCTGCCCAATTCTCTTTGCTTCTTAGGAAGATCTCTCCATCACTGCAGAGACGTAGCTCTAAACCTGCTTCCTAATGTTCAAACTACTCTCTCCACACAAAGCATCTACATGTCTGCCATCTCTGATTGATGCTTAGAGTAGCCAGTAGCTTTCCTGAGTTCAGTGTCAGAGCCTGGGCAAGCAAAGGACTATCTACAGTAGAGATTATATTGGCTGAAGTACCACACAAGCCAACCAGAAATACACAGCTGCATGTGGTCAGATGGGATGCATTTCAGGATCACATAACTCACTGGTGTCCCATGAAGACCATACTCTATCATCTTTGACAGGTCATGTCCATCCTGATTACAGGAAACAGGCAAAAACTACATTCCTCTTCACTTGAATAAGCTCAGTTAGTCTCAACAAGTTTATGGAGCACATTTTCCTGGAAACCATGCCCAGGCCCATGAAGAACAAGGTTGACATTAGCTGGCAGGAGTTCATCAGGCACTGACAAACTACTGCCTTCTGTGATGCAGTGACTGGCTCCATGAACCAGGGGACAGCAGAGTTTATCTTGATTTTATGAAGTCCTTCAGCAAGGTTTCCTTAGTATCTTTATATACAAAATGGAAAGATATGACTCAGACAGGTGGACTAAAATAGGTAGAAAATTGATGGTAATCTGAAACTTGACAGTGAAGCCTGCAGGTCAAGGGATGTGATTATTCTCCCTTTTTAGCATTTGTGAGAGTATCTGGCATGCTTCTTTGGGCTCTTCAGCCCACCATAATGACTGAAATTAATTTACTGGTGGCAAGAGCACTGAAGGGCTGCAAAGAAGGTTAGGAAGGGATCTAACTGCTGTTTTCAACTACCTAAAGGAAAGACAACAAAAAGATTAAGCTGGACTATTCTTGGCAGTGCAAAATGAAAAAGACAATAGATAATGCACAATAGCTGCAAACTCTGAATGGGTATGAGGGAAATAACTTCATGGTAAGCACAAACATTAAAATGGGCTACTGAATCACTTCCCTTGGAGATACTTAAAACATGAATGGACAAGACCCTGAATGAAGTTATCTAAGTTGGCCCTGCCTTGTGCAATGATCTGATCCAGATGACCTCCAGAAGTTACTTGCTACTTACATGGTATGATTTGGTCCATTCTGGAAGCAGTATTAAAATCCACTTGCTTCTGACAGCTGCAAGAGGAGTTTGTTTACTGCTTGAATTGTTGGATAAATACTATCTGATAAGTTACAGAGTCCCCTAGCATCTTCTAGAATGCTTTGTCAGTTTGAAATACATGCATAGGAAATGCAGACACAAGATACAGTCTGAATTCTTTCCCATTTTCCCTTTGGAGAAATCTTAACTCATAGATACTGTCAGTCCTTGTTCTCTTAGCCCTCCACCGCACATTTAAGAACAAGCCATATGGTAGATGACTTAGTAGGGAAATACAACAGCATTATACATTTTAGAATATGCACTCTCATAGTAATAGTAAAAAAAAAAAAATTACTTTGAGTATTACTAGGACAATATATGTATTCTTTCCCTAAAAAAGTATACTGTAATTTCCTTTTGTTCTGTCCCAGTGTTTTCCTTTGAGAATAATTTTGTCCTTCAAGAAGAGTAAAATCAATCCAACATGCAATTTGACTTCATTTCCATACTGCTATGAAACTGCAGATTCTCTTCTAACCATGCACAGATATCTGTTTGTTTGAACTTTGAAAAGGTTATCACACCTGATCCTTTGGTGGTGTCTGAGTTTATGCACTGGTCTGCAAAAAGTAATCCTATATAGCTAGCACAAGAGGCTATGTCCTCTTTGCAATAATAAGAAACAAACAAATGTTTCAGACACTCGGAGACTTAATGAGAAGTACCTCAAGAGTTCTTAAATTCTCAAAACTCTCATGTAAAAGTAATTATATATTTTTTCTCTAACTGCATTTCTATAGCACAGAAGTTTGAATTGTGTTTTCCTTTGCTTTTGGAGTGAGCTGAAGTATTTTGAAATTACTAAGACTAATAACCTGGAAAAATTCTTAAAATAGTTGCAGAGTTAATTAAAAACAACATGAAAAGGTTATTAAAGCAAGCAAGACCTAGCATGTGTCATGGTCAGTGTGGAGCTGTGCCATAAGTGCCTAAGCAGCTAACTCTTAAAGAGCAATACCTGGTGCCACGTGCCTTTGTCACGTGTCAGTGAAGTTCCCTGAAAGAGCTGATAAACCTTGCCAAGCCACCCCCTTCTCAGATTTCCTGATACGATGATCAGGTCATAGGATGTCAGCAGATGGTCATTTAGATGGCTCAGCTATGTACCACTTGTCTAAGGAAAGCCAGTTCCTTAAATCTTTTCCATTATACAGAATTTCAAGTAAAAATACCAACTTTCTCTCAAAATGAAACCCTCTCCCTCCCATTTGTAAGAAAATTTGCCTATATTCTGAATCCACAAATAATTTTCAGGTTATCTCCCCAAGAAAAAACTCTTATATATGTACTGTTTCATGATGGGCTGAACAGGCAAAGATCAGCACAGCACCCAGATGGTTTTTTGAGTATTACTTTACATTACAAAAACTTAATTCTCTCATCATTGTATATCTACAACTTAACATAATTGCATGTTGCACGCAGGCAGCCGAGGACAAAATCTGGTACAAAATATTTCAAAAGGATGGAAAAATACTGGACTAAAAGAGTCTGTACATTTTTAAGTGAATTAATGGAATAAAACCAGCTGTAGTCATAACCATATAAAAACATTATGCACTTATGTCCCTAATCTGAGTAACAATATTAGGAATATTGGCATAACAGAAAAGCAACAATGCATCTGGGAGTGAATGACTCTCATAAAGGAAATAAAAACAGTACTAAATAAGCCACTGGCAAGGAACAAACACAAGGAGGTTATTAATTAAAAGGTATAATACTCTCAACATTCAAACTGGCAGCCACAAGATCAGAAGAATTACCTTCTTGGTTTTCAAACTGTTCTGACAACAGATGGTAGCAACAGCCCACACTGCAAACGGCTTTGATTTCAGGCTTGGCAGTAAAAATTCGTAGTGTGTTTGCAGCAAGATCTCCACATGTATGTAGACCCACCATCATACAGTCCTAAGAAGAAAAAGAAAAAAAACAGGCAACAATAAATCATCTCCTTCATCAATGAAAGGGCACAAATAAAAACAAACTCCAAAACCCAAACGTGGTATAAATAGTGAGCTGTAAGGTAGAAATACCCAACTCCATGAGGACTCCTGCTGTAGAATTTTTCAATGCTAATCAAAGCTCTTCAGTGCTAAGACAATATGGTGAAAACTGGCCATGACGCAGAAGTTCAAGACTATGAGTAACAGCTGCATGGAAGGGAATATCTGCATGTTTACTGGGCATAGATAATTTTCTCTTCTTTCCTAGGTTTCCTGTTCTTGTTATTAATACCACTGCTACTTTTCTTAGCAAAGACTCTTTGCTGTAAATCTGGCTGGACCTATTTAAGGCATTTCTGCTAGTTTAAGTTGCTGAAATCAAACCAACTTCCTAAGTACAGGTATAAGGTGAAGAGCAGGCTTTGTTATTTCCCAACAGCAGTACTGACAGTTTTGCAGTATGTCTATTCAACAACAAATGGGCATTCTCCTTCACAGCACAAAGTAAGAACTTCACCTTCCATAGCTCTGCTCTCCTGTCCATTCTATTTCCTACTTTCCTTTTTTCTGCAGCTTCCCTTTTCCCTCCATTTCTCCATGAAAATTCTCTCTCTTCTCACCATTCATAACAAGATATTTCCCTTCTGACATTATCAGTTGGGATCCACATGGCAAACACGGCGTTGCTTTGAATTCCAGACATATTTATTAATCATAGAATCAAAAAGTCATCAGGGTTGGCAAGGACCTTGTAGATTACCTAGTTTCAAGCCCCTGCCCCACTAGACCAGGTTGCTCAAAGTTTCATCCAATCTGGCCTTCAACACTTCCAGTGGCATCCACAACTTCTTTTGGCAATTTGTTCCAGTGTCTCATCACCCTTACAGTAAAGAACTTCATTTTAGTATCTACCTAATTTAAATCTCCCCTCCTTCATCTTAAGGACATTCCCCCTTGTTCCCCATCATTACATGCCCTTTTAAAAATTCTCTGTCCAGCCTTCTTGTAAGGTCCCATTTAGGTAAATTGAAACTCCAATGCTTAATATATGCATCTACCTGGTATATAATAAAAAATCCATAATAATTAGATTTTATCTATAATGACAGTTTTAAAATAACTGAATATGCTGTTAACTTTGACAGCTGATTATTATCTACCTCATAAATTCTGAAGACTGATTCAAAATAATCCCAACACATATATCAAAATAGAAATACAATCTTTTTCTGGTAGACATACTTCTGCTACCTGGTTAAAAAAACATTATTGGGCCAGAATATTCATTTCCACTAGAGATAGCACTCTACACTCAGCAAACATGGACATATTAAAATGGCTATATAAAGACAATGGACAATCTAAATACAGTAAATATTTAGAGTAAAATAACCTCCAGATCTGTTATGATGTCATTGAGTTCTGTTTCTGCAGTGATGCAAGAGGTCAATGGAAAATAGAGGTTCGATTCACTTGACTTTCTTGCTTTAGTCTTAAGAGACGCCACTTTTCTTCGTACTTTTTCCTCTTCACAGAGTTCCCCACAGTTACAATGAGATGAAGAAAAATCTTCTACAGCATCAGCAGGAAGAACATTTAGAATAGCAAGAACCTCTTCAGAAGGTTTGGTCTCATGAGATTGTGTCCCAGTCACTAAATCAGTTTCAGTTTCTGTGTTGGTTTCGAGTGTAGCCACTTCTGTGAAACCACAAGAAGGAACTAAATCTTGGATAATCACTTGGCCCTGATTTTGAAGACTGTTGGCATTATTCAAGAGCTCTTCATTGATTGTTTTACAATTAATTTCATTTTCCACTGGTCTGTCATTTGCCTTTTCCAAACTCTGGCTTTTCAGGCTTTCTTTTCCTCGACTCTGATATGCTCTCCAGTGTTTCTTCAATTTTCTATTTCTTTCATGAGCACCATTTGTGTTGGAGCTTGAGGAGTCAATGCCATAAACTTTTAGGTTATATTGCATGGACAAAAACGAACTCAGGTAGCCTTTCCCAGAACCTATATCAATCACCTAGATAATGGAGAAAAAATAAAGGAAAATTGCAATATTAATGAGCAACACGACACACTTCAAGTGAAAAATTATTCCCTGAAAATTTAAGCATGGATTGAATAGCTACTTTATTAGTATCATACTTCTCAATGCACTTAGTTATTTTGCTTTGTTAATCCACCTTCTGACTTTAAAAGACAGAATTAAGTCTTAACTGATGTGCTCCAGAAAACAGACACTGCAATGTTTATGCAATTCACATACCCTGCTCCTTGTAAAGACTTTCAGTACATTTTTTGACACAGATCTTTCTTCTGCTAAAAAAATAACCATAAACCACCAGCAATTCCACCCGCCCTTGCTAAACTGGGTCAGAGTTAGCAAATAAACCATTCACAGTATTCAGCTTCAGGCACCTAATTCCCACACTGAGGAGCCTACAACCAGTGGGTGTACAGCAAAAAACATCCTTAGTTTCAGTGCTTAATTTAATCCCTTCAGATGTGACCTAAAGATGGGTGACACTGATACTCTTTTATGTCAGAATGCTTGTTTATTCTGCTTTCCCAGATTGTGAAAACAATCCATACAGCTTTGTCTAACAGGAGGATCCCTTTCCAATAAACAGGGAAAAAATAAAAAATAAAAGGGGCTTTTTAAAAATAAAAGGGGCTCATAAGCCACATGTATTTTCCACTGCCCATTCTGGAGGAACCTAGTGATAGGTAACAGTTTCATTTGTTTCACAGCTGAGACCATGTGCTAGTTCAGTGACTGATGTAACTCAGGAATGAAATACTCTTACAAAGTATTAGCAGAAACAGGAGTAACCTGAGATTCTTTCAGTACATAATCACAGTACATAATCACATATAATGTATGTTTTAATATGTAATAAATACATTAAACAATATTCTATGAGAATTGGCAGAGTGACATTTCTCTAAGGAAAGACAATTACAACATCCAGTTATCTACCAAAAATAATATTGACTAGATATAATGACTTCTTTGTAGAAGTTCCTGGAAGTTTTTGATTCAAGAACATCTATGTTTTGTTCTTGGTCTGTCACATATTCCTAAGAAAGCTTACACTGATACTGCTAAACCCAAATTGCAGCATACACTACATTGATGCATCTTAAACTCAACTGCATAGTTTTTTACCAGGTAAAAATATTCAATACAGCAATATTCTTAATCAATGCGAAAGAAAGATTTATTCATTATCTTAATAAAAAATACTTTGACTGCCATGGAATTAGAAGGAAAAATTTGAGTCAATGTCACTAAAGATTATGCAAACCAGTGGAAAATACTACTAGGTAAAAATTGTTTACTCAAGTAGCACATGGCCTTCTCATCAATAGTCATCATGTGATATTAATGAATATTTGCCATCTAGACAAGCTACAACCATAACAATTTTTGAAATAAATTTGTTCAGGAATGAATTTAGTGAAATGGAATTTATATAACCTAAGCATGCTTTTTAAAATGTCATTTATTTGTCACATTTATCACCAACATTCTGCTCTACTGAGCCCTAGTGAGGCTGCACCTGGAGTGCTGTGCCCGGTTCTGGGCACTGCAGCACAGGAGAGACATGGAGCTCCTGGAGCAAAGCAAGGAGAGGGCAACAAAGATCATGAAGGGACGGCAGCATCTCTCTTATGAGGAAAGGCTGAGGGAGCTGGGCCTGTTCAGCCTTGAAAGGAGACAACTGAGAGTGAAAGTATGTGAAGGAGGGTGTTAAGAGGATGTTTCCAGGCTCTTCTCGGTGCTGCCAAGCAATAGGACAGGAGGCAATGGGCAGAAACTGATGCACAGGAAGTTCCACCTGAATATGAGGACAAACTTTTTTACTGTGCAGGTAACTGAGCACTGGAACAGATGGTCCAGAGAGGTTGTGGAGTCTCCCTCACTGGACATATTAAGGAATAATCTGGACACCATCCTATGCCATGTGCTCTAGGATGACCCTGCCTGAGCAGAGAGGTTGGACCAGGTGGTCCCACTGCGGTCCCTTGCAACCTGACTCATTCTGTGTTTCCATCATTTGAAATGAAAGGAAAGAGAAGTGTTGAAGGAATAATTTTACCCACTCTTTCATTTAACAGACATTACAATTATGTAGAATATGCACACCTCCATTTCTTCAAGTTCTGATTTTTTTCAGTAAAAAGCAGCATTTGGACCCAAGAGAGAGGTAGTGAATGATTCCTAAGTGTGACCTCTAGTGGCTGTAGAGACCAGCTGCAGCTTGGGGAAAGTTTCTCGAGTAAAAAGAAAATAGTAATACATTGTTAAATTAGCACTGGGAGAACAGTTTAGAAAGAAAAGGAAAAGCTGACTAAAAATAGCAAGCAATGATCTTGCGCTAAACAAATACTCCCTGCTTTACCTTCCATTGATTACATAGGAAAAGGTAATAAGCAATCCACAGCAGATATCTCAAGCATGAACCTTTAAAATGAAATTTCCATGACATAATAAACTCCAAAGGTCTTGTCCACAGTGAGTTGGGTCCTATGTTTAAACGCAGTTTCTGGCACAATCAAGCATTCCAACTTTTCCCAGCACCAAATCACAAATGTAATAGATGCTGAATGCAGAATTGTATCATCTTTACATTACACACTCCAAGTCTTGCTGCACATGCTGCAATTTCCAAGGGAAACTTTGACCAATTAAAGACCAAATACATTCAATAAAACAAATGTGCACTGAAGCAAAGAGGAATCAACCCTGGCTTATTTCTGGAGTTTAATCAAGAACTTCTCTAAAAAAACCAAGTTCTACTTAAATGATAGCAACAGTTCTTAAAAGGATCAGCAAACTACTAGGAAAAAAAAAGCCCTTTAGTTATTTTGCTTTAATGTTTAAATTGAAATCATTAACCTAGAAGTGATTATAGTGGTAATAAAATTTCTGCTTTTATTCTTATTTTACTATTTACTATTGTACATTATAAAATACCAACAGAGAGCAATAACCTCTACCACCCGTTACACAACGTGGGTATTGAGGTGAAATGGAGGGCATTTTTAAAGCTGTCAGTGATCTGTAATATCTGAAAGAAACACCCTGAGGGCATATGCTGCTGCAAACCATGTGTTATGTTTTCATGGCTCTAGATTTTTTAATTAAATGCTACATATATTTTGTTTTGCAAGAAGGACGGAAAAAAATCAATAAGGAGAAACTCCTAAAAATTTATAATTGCTACTTTTTTTTAAAGTTGAAAGAAAACAAAAACAAAAGGAATTGCTTTTTAAAGACTGAGGAGACTTTTCTTTTTTTTGTTTTCCAAAGTAACAGGAAAGCTCTTTTCACATACTGGGGATTTGTAACTTTGCACAAATAAATATTGTTATAGTGTATGACTAAAATGGAAAGAAGTTAATACAGAGCAGTCAGCATTTCATATTTAGTGATACACTGCAATAACATTTCTCATTTAATGTTATAATTTTTAGAAAAAGTAAACAGAAAAGAATTCCAGGCATAGAGATACTCCAAGCTACCTGAAAAAAGTATGTAATCACTGGATGAAATTGCAGCATATTGACAGATACTTAGTAAGGATTGCTTTGTAATTTTATTAGTAGCCAGCTACACTGAAACTTCAGTTAAGTTATTACGATGGTTTTACTTTTTTACTTTCTGAACAGGGTTTTTCCTTTCCTTTCATTCCTGAATCTCCCAGGAACTATTTAAATCTAAATGAAAACGCTGTATGAAACACCACTTTCTAGCAAATGCAGAGACCATTTACTATTGCACTGTAAGCAAACTATACTTTCCTACTGCTTTTTCAGTACATGAAAGTCTTCAACACCTGAACAACTAACATCTGCCTGAAACAAAAGGTACACAAGGCAAAAAAGCAGGCTCATGACAGAATACAAGACTTTCACAAATGTGCTGCTGGTGTATTTCTGCTCTCCATAGAGCACACCCACTCCAGGGCTGTGGAGGGCACCAGGCTTGTCCCTGTGGCTGCCTCTTGCAGGGCTGCTGGAGAGCCCTGCCCGCCTTTCCTCGCTGTAAGCGACTGCAGATGCTCACAAACTGATTGTGTCTCACCCAGTAATGTTTGGCCTTAATTTAAGCTCTCTATTTACTTGACAATCCCAGTTGTAAGAACACTGCCTAAAATTTTGTCTTCATCAGCTGTTCCTCACAAAACAGATGGTCAGGACTGAGAATTTCGATCTCTGATCCCAAGGATGCCACAGGCCTGACCCAAATCTAGCAAGAGTACGGCATCATTTACTTATCTAAATTAAACTCAGTCTGAGCCAAATAACCTCCTAACCAAAGTTCAGCTTGAGCAATTCAGAGCTGAATCCAAGTTTTGGGGTTTTCCCTGTGGTGGGAGCAACAGCAACTTGGGATGCTCCAGGTACCATTAATTTTAAACTATACTCATTTATATTCACTTACAAAAAAGAATACTCAGAGAAAATACCCTCGCCATAACATCTGGGCAGGTACCTTATTAACCTCTGGTTTTAAACAAATACAGTTTGTTCTCCACAAATCTCTGTGGGAATGAATATTAGCCTGGAGGAAATAAGCCTCCATTTACAGTTACAGCCCCTTGCATGGAAAGCAAGTGCAGCTCAGATGGAGAAAGGAATCAAGTGTGTGCTGATGCCACCTCCAGTTTAAAGCAAGGATGAAGCTACATTGGCCAGTTACCAGTATAAGAGAGATTAAAATGAATAAACCAACTCAGCTCACCCAGATACTGAAAAATTTAGCCTTACCACAACACAGGCCTAAGGTTTAACACTGAAACATAAGGTTTAAACATAAGGTTTAACACTGAAAAAGCGTACAAAAAAGGCATATGTATGTAAACTGAGGAAATGGTATTGGTGCATTTTGTCTAACAGAATGTGAAACACACTACTCAAAAATGTCAAGTATTGCTGGGGTGCTTGTGTTTTGTCAACAGATCCATAAATATACCTCTACAAGGTTTTACTGAAACAGTGATCTAGTGCACTGTGCAATCATAGTTACATGTATATAAAAAAAAGGTTTAAGTTTACAATCAAATTTGAGAAAGGAATCCTGCAATTCTTCACTACCCAAAGACAAACCAAGCATCTGATGTATGGAACAGCCAGCTCATGTAGTAATTGCTCAGTGATAATGGTGTTTGCAGTCCAGGCCTCATACATGTTCTACCAAATGTATTTCACACACACTCTTATGTAAATCTCTGCCTAATTTGGTCTCTCTTCAAACTAAAACCATCATAAATAAATTTCTAATTTATAGATCTCAATCCATGTTAATAAAGGTGAACAGTCTTAAACAATGGGAAATAATTTAAATCTTCTGTCAGAATAAGAGGAGCTTACAAAATTTCTCAAGATATTCTGCCTGTGTCTCAGTGTGACACCCTTGTGTACATGACCCAAGGCAGGTCTCCTACTGACACATGTGCAAGACTGCCAGCAATATAATACTGACAAACAAGGCAGTACTGGTCCAAAAAGCAGAACGGTTTTTAGCTGCTCATCACACAGAGGATGATCATAACCTTTTAAAATTACTCATGAGTGATTGTGAGTCACTGAAAGGTAGCTCCTTTGGAACAATACATTTGTAAACAAAACTGTCCTTCAGTTTGGTCCCAAAAGCTCTTCTTTAGCTCCAGTTATGTACAGGAAAAATACGAACAGCAGTGACAGAATATCAAAGTGATGTATTTGCACACAACAAGGAGAATAACTCAGGCACCTGGTAACACAGAGTAAGAAATGTTTTCTCACCTGCTTTATCCCACAATAATTCGCTATGCTGTCTACCAGCTCTGACATCACCTGCACTTCATGTGATTTCTTATTATTCATAAACTCATCTGGTTTGATACCTGTATCAGATTAGGAAAATAAATACTCATTAACACAACCTGTAATAATAAGGATTTGTGATCAATCAGGGAGAAAAAAAAAGCTAGTATATACTTCACTCTTTACATATTTTCAGGATAGTAGTTTTTAATTAAAAACTCAAAAAAATTATTACAAGAGTAAACTTCTGAATTATGGATGAATTAGCAACATTCAACACACTGCAAAGTGGGTTTTTTTAAGATGTAGCATATTTAATACCTGACCAGATATTAGACAATGTCTACATGATAAAACTGTACTATTTCTTCCTTTTCATTGAAAAATATTTATTTTTGTCTCCTTTATCACGTTTACCTTTCCATAAATGAAATACAAGGGCAGGGACAATAAATAATCACATTGAACAGCTTGTTAATGCTGCAGATTTGCTGAGAATATCAAGAGAGAGATTATCTCTACTAAAAGTTATGAGCCATACCGGGAAAATTCAGAGGAAAATGAACTTTCCTTCTCTTTATTTACCCGATGGATTGGTAATATAACTGTTACACCTTTATAGCAGAAAATCACTCATTTCAGTGCTGCTGGAAAATGTGTTCATGAGATGGAGTCAACGTCTATCATGGGTTAACTGCTTGTGGAGAACACCAAGCACTCACTTGCTAACCTCTGTGCCACCCAGCCAAGGCAGGAGCTCAGAAGTCACTCCCTTGGGAGAAACCCACTTGTTTTTCTTAGGAGACCAATGCTGCAGTACACTTGGATACAGTTAAATTGATGGTAAGTCTGAGTGATTGTAGAAGAAACTGGATCATTACAGATGAGCATGCTCCTAGAAAACAGGACTTTTCTACATGTCTAGGCACATTAATATACTTTCTCATTTTCTGCTTTATGCAGAGTTCATCTGTCCAGAAACTGATCATTAGGCAAAAACCATGCTCATTTCTTCATCAGATCATGCTGGGAGCAGAGCCAAGTGTGTTACTTCTTTAAAAGAGAGTGGGGAATTGAACTGAGCTCATAAGAAACCCAGTGTTTTCTCTATTTTTCCCAAACTCCAAGGGATCTGTCTACTTCTTAAACATCTGGGGTTTTTATAATAAACTGCAATGACAATACTTAAAATCTAATACAGTCTATGAACTGACAAAAGGAAAAATAGACTAAAAGACTTAAACAATACAAATAGCAGAAACAAGTGCTTGTCATCTCATTGAAGAATCTCCTTAACTTTAAAACTGTAAAGATCTATACAGAATCCTAAAAACTCTTAATTTGTAAGCATATCAGGTTAAAGAAAACCAGACAGGAAAAAAATTAAAAAGAAAAAGGTCTCTCTTTTTGTTTATGTGTGAACATTTTTGTGTCTGGATAGGTTCATCAGAAAAAGAAGCAGAACTGGAACAAGAAGAAACAGACATTTAACTTTTTGACAGAAATAAAAGTTGGTTTTTCTCCAAAGCAGCACTGTCATTTTGGACGATGACCACATATTGCACCTTTACTCTTTTCTCAATTATGAACTAAAAAGACCAAATGGGGTAATGCTAGGTGAAGTACTATGTCAGAGAGTACTTAATCCAAATTAGGCATTTCAAACATGGTAGAAATCCAGAACAATTACCTAACTTACAAAAGCTGAGGATCCAGATGAAAAAGCATAATTTGTTTATATCTATATATATAGCTTATTTATCACCTTAGCTATGAAAGTTTCTTAAGCATTTTTGAGTTCTTTCCCTGCTTTCTGCAGGATAACACTCTGCTTGTATTTCAGATCAGGGAAAACGATACTTTTTGGAGAAAATTACAGTTTTTAAAAGAAATGTGGTTTTTTTCCTTTTTATGTGAAATTCTCATAGGTTTTAACATTATTCTGAAAAACAGGCAGATATTACAAACTAATGCAAACAAATGTATCTGGGGACTGTTTTATATTGCCCAGAAAACTGAAAATTTGAATTAAAAAAAATACTAGTTTGACTCAAACTGTGTGAATTCTTTCTGCTATCACAAAATTACTTTCTTGAAACAAATAATTATACATGTACATTTCCTTAAATACTGATTTCAAAAAACATCAGAAATTTAGAGAACAATCTCCCTTTGTGATGAAAAAAGATAAAGTGTGGTTTCAAATACTTTACAGAAGCAGCTTGGATATGATAGAGTAACAGAAAGCTCAGTGTTACCAGTTTTAGTTGGTAATGAAATACTGCTCATTTCGATCGCGAATCCCTAGCATGAGTATCTATATTCCATTTGAAGAACTGCTTTAACTCTATAGTGCAAACTGTGGGAATAGGCTCAAAAATCTGTTTGTCTTAGAAGAAGAAAACATATTAAAAACATCTGAAACATAAATGAATTATCCTGATGCATGTTTTTCAGAATATAAGCAACACCATCATAAAGTTGCCAGTTTTCTCAGACTTACATTTCATTCGACTTGCAAGCTTTAGCATGTCAGGGAACAAACATATCTTCTGAAATACAGAAATTAGTCCAAAATACCTAAAATAGCTCTAAGTTAAAAGATCACAACTTTCATTTGGCAACTGGCACATTATGAATCCATAAGCTGGTATTTTGCCTCTGCCAAATGTTTACCAGGAACTTCAATTAAGTTAATTTAACTGATATTTACTGCCAATTCAGCAGTGGTTCCGAATTATAATTCTATTGTACACATTTGGAACACATTTTATTTTTCCCAAGAAGTACAGCTCAGAAGTACTGCAAAAATACCCAGGCCCCAGTTACCCACACAGAAAACAGTTACTCCTGCCACACAGAAAACAAAATATTCAGCAATTGCCTTATTCCTGATACTCCATTCTGCATAATAAGAAGATGAAAGAATCCTCAAAGTTTTGGCTAACAAAATCAATCCAGGTATGAATTCAAGTATAAGAAGGTAGAACTAGAGAATTACAGAAAATTAAGAGGAACATAGGGAATGAGATATAGTAAAAATGAAAAAAGCTAAAAAGCTGGTGGGAAAGAAAAGCAGCATACAGCTGTCAAGGAAGAAAAAAAGATTTCCAATGAACTAAGAGCATAAGGAAAGAAGCCAGAAAGTAAGAGGAATGCACTACAAACCATTAGGAGTATCTCAGCAATGGCATTCTAGTACTTCTAAAAAAATCTGAGGAGCCAACCATGAAAAATGGCTAAACTGGAAAGAAATCACTGTAGAAAATGGAAGAAATGCACAATATTTGTATAATGGTGCTATCACTGAAGATAAGAAATGTCAGGAGTTTTAATACATTCCAGAGATAAAAGACACTAGAAGGCACGGGGAGAGAGCTGCTCAGTCTGTTTCTACAAACGAGAAATTTCAAAGATAGTGACAAATCTAGAGAAGCTCAGGTTGTCAAACACTTTTGTTGCTGTGTTCTCTTACACAATGATGTTATTAATATATTGTAGATGTTTTGGAGCCTTACCTTTTTTAGTGTAGTTTGGATTAGTCTATG
Organism: Dicaeum eximium; assembly: GCA_013396995.1. Classification (NCBI taxonomy): domain Eukaryota; kingdom Metazoa; phylum Chordata; class Aves; order Passeriformes; family Dicaeidae; genus Dicaeum; species Dicaeum eximium. Next base: position 2,714,996 of record VWZP01009794.1, on the reverse strand, counting down.
GTAGGTGGTAGGACTGTGTTTCTACTCCTGGGGTAGTCAGTTTTAGGTATACTGCGCTCCCCTCTATATGAAGGTAAACTGAGGTTTGTATTTTGTTGTTAGAGGAACGGAGAAAAATGTATTGATAATATTGATAGTGGTACACTAGTTTGTTGTTTTGGATTTAAGTTTGTACTGGAGTTTTAACATAGTCTGGCATAGTAGCGCTCAGTGATGGAGTTACTTCATTTAATGCATGGTAATGAATAGCACATTTGCAGTGAAAATGACAGCAGCCCAAGTAAGGATAAATGTCAGTTTATCATCTGATTTAAAAATTATAATCGGGGTAAGATCTCCAGTGTCCAACTTGATGCCAATCTTAATAAAATCTCTTTTTCTACGATATCAAATATTTGCCATATTTTAGGGTGATACTTCTAAGAAAAGCATGAGTAGCAACTATGATTCTTGCCTCTTAGGGACAAGACAAACAAAGAGAATTAACAAGGGATCTCATATAGTGATGTGCCCACTACTTTGTTCCATCCCCTTTAAAACTGAATCCCATGATGGGTCTATAGATACCAAACGCTCAAATTTTAGCAAGAGAATCCATTTCATAAACAAAGACAATAGAGAAACTATCCAAGAACAAATGAAAATGGAAGTGAGGATCATGTGGGGAAAAAAAACCCCAAACAACAAACTACACTCCAAAACCGAAACCCTCTTATAGTCCTACAGTGAATAAGTAAACAGGAAAATACAAATGTAAATATACCTGCTGGTTCTTCACTGTTTCCTTTCAGTGCTTCAAGCATGTCTTCTAATGGGGTACACACTCCAAGGCTGGACAAAGAATAATACTTAGCAGCCAGGGCAAACAAATGTACATTGATAAGCTTCTCAGAGTTTTCACAAAATGCACTGGAAAAGATGTCATCATCTGCACATAAAAGAAAAGGAGAACATTTTTGTAAACAGTGCCTAACAGCTCTCTAATACTGCTGACAGAGAACTACAGGCAATAAATACTTAGTATCCCACACAACTGGCCATTTATCTTGCTTCCTTAAGTGGGAGAACTCATTATTTTTCTTCAGCTGTATCTCACCTTCAGAACCGAGGTCAGATTTTGCTCTTAGTTGAACCAGTGTAAATGTCACAAAATCTGTTGTTTCAGCAGACCTACTTTAGTATAAGTGACAAGCTAATTCAGTCAACATTATCACTTCTCTTCTCTTTACAAACTTACTCATTATACATGTCCTAGTCAGCCCAACCTGCCAATATATGTGGCTAGATTCTTTTTTTAAGGAATGCAGCTGTTTAGTATATTAAATGTTTGGATTCACAATCACCCAATTCACGTACTTTCCAAGCTGCTTTGTAACTGATGAATGCTAGGAGAATTAAATTAATTTTTATTTCCAATCAGGTGTGGGCCAAAGTTAGATTCCAATGTGTATTTTGTTAGATTCCTGATGAAATACTTCCTTTTGGTATTGCTTAGTACTGAGTTTCAAAAACGTACATTTAAGTGAAACATATTAGTATGAATAATTTATTCATTCCAATATTGTTTTGAATTGTCTAATTCCTCTCTATTTTACCTTAAACTATTTGTGAATTCTACATAGTCTTGCTAATAATTTTTACGTATTTGTAATTATTTTCAATATCTAAAAGGCAACCAGTCCAGCAATCAAGCTGTTATAAAAATTTGGAGAAAGTCTCCCAGTTTGTCTTTTATGTCATAGGCAGATTCTGAGGAAGTGCATACCTAGCACAGTAGCTTTCCTGAATCTGGCATGACAATGGATACATCTGTTTTGATTGACCTCAGCTCTAATGCTCTTAATTTCCTTGCATGACCACAATCAAAGGTCATGCATATATTACAATCCACTGAAAACAGTCCCAAACCAAGTTAATTTTCATGATATGACACTACAAAGGCACAAGCACAGAAAACAATTTTTTAAAAAATAGCATATTATCATTTTAAAGCCAGAAAAAAGGGGCAATTCTTCCTTTTTTATTTTAATTAGCAGAAACAGTCTCTGCAGAAACCAAAGAAAAAATGTCGCATTTTAGCCACAGCATGAAAGCTTCATTCCCTTCAAAACACGTGCTTAGTTTTAGACATAAATTGTCTTTTTGTTCCAGTAATTTCTGCATCAGATTCTGTAACGAGCATTTGGAATGCAGATTATTAAATTATTATCCAATTTTGAAATCTACAAAACAATACTCTGCCTTCATGATTTTCATTCTACTCTACAGGCCACCACTTAGGTGTTGTAATCGTTCCGTGGACTTTCCCATAGAAATAGGTTAGATCAGAGTAATTTTCCTTTACTGTTTTCTTTATGATTATTTCATCCGATAGTTAGTTTTGTTCCAGCCCCTATTTACATTCAATTTTATGCTCTGTCGCTCTGAATCAGTTCTGACTCTGACATTACCTGTCAAGAACATTAAGCCTGTCCTTGCTGCTTCCCAACACTTCTGCTTGCTGACCAGACCACTGTCTTGTTTCCATCTGGCTCGTGAACGTAATTCATAATCCAGTGTCTTTTCCATGCACAAATAATCTCTGTGGGATTTTTCCCAAGTAACTCAACCCTTTAAAAATGAGTCTTACAGTTAATATTTTGAGAGATCTTTAGATCCAACAGAGAAATGTTGCTAGTGATGTAGCAATTCACAGCTCTTCAATCTCTTTCTGAGTCCAAATCATTATCTTAGCTTGTCTTCTATGCCAAAAAGCACACGCTACTTTCTGTGGAGCCTTCTCTTACACCCCACGCGCCTTCCTGCCTCGAGTGCCATTCAGCGAAGGATTTCAGAGCTAACGCGATGTGACAGCTATCTACACTCCATATGCTTTGGCACCACACTGGCTTTTCTCAGCTAAGTGCTTTGTCAGAGATTTCACCTTGGATTTGAAAATGATCTCTTTGCTTGGGCTCACTCCCCCAAACACCGCAGCTTTCAGATGCTTTATCTTCATTTCGGTGCCCTGCCTGAAGGAGCATTACTGGTACTTGGACTGCAGTACATCCAGCAGCACGCCAGCCTAGCTGGCTTCCCCTTCAGTTACGTGAGAATTACCAAAAATATGAAGTGCTTCTTAAATAGATCCCGTCAGAAATAAAACAGCTGCTTCCCTGTGCCAGACACACTGACTACTACAGATACACAGGAAAGCGCTGTTTAAGCCTTTTCCAGCTGTCCTCCGCACCTCCAGTTTCAACACTCGGAGGACTTTAAACTATTACCTCTTTCCACTCGTGGAGGTTTTTGGTACGTTTTGTTTGAATTTTTTTTTTTTTTTTTTTTTCATTTTACTTGTGTTCTTCAGGAATCAGTCAGAATGAAGGAATCTGACAGCTTGGAGTTTCATTTCGTTTTCTACGGAACAGGATGGAACTGACGGCATCGTCACAAGCGCCACCACCGCGAGACGCGGCAGGTGAAGTCCCGGGCCGGCTGCGCTCCCTCTGAAGCGGGACGGTTCCGAGCCCATCCCGTTCCCCCGGCACGGCCCGGCCCGGCCCGGCCCGGCGCTTCCCCGCGCCCCCCGCCCCACTCACCGCACGGAGCCGCCGCGGCGCCCGCGCCCGCCGCNGGGCATGGCGGCGGCGAGGCGCGATGGGCCCGGGCCGGCGGCGGGCAAGGCGGGCAAGGCGGCCCGCGGGCCCGGCCGAAACCGGCGGTGGAGGCCCGTCCTGCTGCGCAGCGTTGTCGGCAGCGTCCAGGAGGGTGAGCCGGGGCCGCCGGTGCGCCTGAGGGGGCGGCGAAGGAGGCTTCGAGCCGAGCGTCCCGGCTGGGGCCAGCCCT